>OZ020288.1:12470445-12528058 GCA_963971205.1 Aethes cnicana
GTACGAGTAATAAATTATACGCTTTCCCTTTATATGTTTCATTTGTTTTGAACAGTGTTGCCTAGTCTATCCATCAGAAAAGTTCAAGGCCCTGACTAACCACGGCACAAAGTCGCCCAGTAACACGGGAACTGATATCCTGTCCAAAGGTCTGTGTACTTAGACGAAGGTGCTCTTTCCAATTAAAGAAATGGCGATGAGTAAGAAAGACGACACGAAAGAGGCCGATTTGTATTTCCATTTTAAAACATCCTCCTGTCTCACGACTTTCATTTCAATCCTTTATTGTTTCCATATTGGAAGTAATCGCTCTATAAATTAAATACTTATCGACTGATTACCCTCCTGTTGGTTCGCACCGACCTGCGCCGTAACATGTCATCTCGACAAGCTTATTACTGCTGAGGATTACATACTAAAGAGTGCTTGCCACTCGAAACACAGCCTAACCACCAAGTCTTAGAATCCAGAAAGGCCTGGGGGGGATTAAGAGCTTAGACTGGATCAGTCCGGAGTTGGCCGTGAGGTAAAGTAATTCTCTGGGTGCGGACGCTTGCGACGTTTTCCTACTGCGAGCCCGAGCCGTGATGGTAAGATGCTATTAAGTGACAGGATATTAATTAGTGACCGACCGAAACATGTTATTTTGCCGAAACCGAAACCGAAACCGAAGGTTCGGTTTCATTGTAGTTTCGGCCGAAACCGAAACCGAAACCGAACCTTTTATAAAATAAAAATAAAAGTCCTTAAAAAGTCGAAAAAATTTTAGTAAGCCCGTTTTTTTCTAAAATTAATATCTCGCCGACCTATAATTACAGGTTTCTACTTTCAAAGATTTCATCATCATCATCATCATTTCAGCCGAAAGACGTCCACTGCTGGACATAGGCCTCCCCCAAGGTTCGCCACTCAGACCGGTCCTGTGCTACTTGCTTCCACCGGTTTCCCGCGACCTTCACGAGGTCGTCGCTCCATCTTGTTGGAGGCCTACCGACAGCTCGTCTCCCGGTTCGCGGGAGCCACTCGAGAACTTTCCGGCCCCATCGGCCATCAGTCCTGCGAGCAATGTGCCCCGCCCACTGCCACTTAAGGCTCGCAATTCTTCGGGCTATGTCGGTGACCCCAGTTCTACTGCGGATATCCTCATTTCTGATTCTATCACGCAGAGAAACCCCGAGCATAGCCCTCTCCATTGCCCTCTGAGTGACTTTGAGCCTTCTTATGAGGCCCATCGTAAGCGCATACATAGCCTCCACCTCATCGTCGGAGTGCGTCGAGCGTAAACCTGTATAACCTTCAACGAATATCGTTGTGTTATTCTGAGTACAAGGCACGCTACCCTGGTCGACACACTCTCGATCTTCACCACATTGTTTCTCCTCCCTGGGACTGTTGGTCGCCCTCCCGGAAATAGAACAGGTTACCGGACTTCAGGGTTATCATGTCCTCCCCCTCTCTCTGGACTTCTGATAATCCTATGATTCCCCAACGTAACCTGCTCAATTCTTCCTCCAGTTCTAGTATCTTTTCGTCAGTCCGCAGCGTACGGCAGTTGTATGTTGCCAGGGCCAAGGGTCGTCGGTTTTGGTAGCCGAGTCTCTGCCGGGGATTAACTTTAGCACCCCCTGCCCCGCCGTTACCATGGCCGCTACCGGAGCCAGGAATAGCGGGGCCGCCGGGGACTGGGGGTCTGGGCATTGATTGTGGCACTTTCTTGGTCCCAAGTATATAGATCCCTTGGGGGGGATTGCCATAGTCGCCACGCTTGGCAGGCGGGTTGGCGACCGCAGTTTGATGAAGGTAGTTCTCGGAGGACGCTGCTGCCCATCCTCCGGTGTATCCCTTAGTCGCCTCTTACGACACCCACGGGAAAAGAGGGGGTGGTGCAATTCTTTGCCGGCACCACACGGACCAAGATTTTTTCAAAGATTTATCACAATGAAATTTCAGCACAGTTACAGAGGTTCTGTTTGAAAATTCAACTACCCTATAAAATAAAGTGAAAAAAATACATTATTTCAAATAAGGTACGATGTTGTAAGTTTCGGCGCGGCCGAAAGGTTCGGCCGTTTTTGGCCGAAACCGAAACTCGGGCCGAAACTTGATTTTTTGGCCGAAACTGGCCGAAACCGAAACCGAAACCGAAATTTCGGTCGGACACTAATATTAATGAAACATTTTAAATACGCAGAGAGTAATGAGATATGGTCTGTTATACCTTAATTATTACTAAGGATTAAATTAGTTGTTTTGCTATTCACGCATTTTTTGCGATTACGGAATCGGGAGTCACTGAAGTAAAACCACGGTACAATGCTAGTTCAACAAAGCTTTAAGTATTTTTTCTCAAACATGCTCGGAAATGGTCGTGTTACTTTCAAAAAAAGAAGACGCGAGGCTGTCCATTGCCGGCCTTGGCCAGCAAAAACATTATTGTCGCGTGTGTTTTTTTTTAATTCGCTTGCTATTTGAGACACCTCTGTAGAGAAACTGACAAATCCATGGAGGTAATAAGTACAACTTCCATGACCAAATCATCCACGATCATGGAAGTAGTAAATACTGATGTGGGGTAAGTGCGCCTAAATTTATTTCGCCCCTATGCCTTGTAAACAGCCAACTACTAGTTAAGTAATATTTATAGGTTTCGATATATTTATGTTAGGCGCACTTACCCCATCCTGGCGCACTTGCCCCGAAACTGACAAATCCATGGAGGTAATAAGTACAACTTCCATGGCCAAATCATCCACGATCATGGAAGTAGTAAATACTGATGTGGGGTAAGTGCGCCTAAATTTATTTCACCCCTATGCCTTGTAAACAGCTAACTACTAGTTGAATAATATTTATAGGTTTCGATATATTATTTATATTAGGCGCACTTACCCCATCCTGGCGCACTTGCCCCGAAACTGACAAATCCATGGAGGTAATAAGTACAACTTCCATGGCCAAATCATCCACGATCATGGAAGTAGGTAGTACCTAAATACTGATGTGGGGTAAGTGCGCCTAAATTTATTTCGCCCCTATGCCTTGTAAACAGCCAAACTCTAGTTGAATAATATTTATAGGTTTCGATATATTTATGTTAGGTGCACTTACCCCATCCTGGCGCACTTGCCCCGATTGACCTTACTTATTTCCTCGCTGTTTGAGAAAAGCATTATATATATACCTCGGCCGCAATTGCGATTGCCGGACTCGTACTAATAGAAGGCTTCGCTTCGCTCAGCCTTCTAACTGACTCGTCCGGCAATGCGCTACTTGGCGGCCTCTGCAATAATGTACTAATAAAGCTCGAGCCCAAAAGCAATGAAAAAATATTTTACATGTACTAATGTAGGTAATCCGCTGCTGCCGGTATGCCGCTGGCGCATACAGATCCATACTTAACCCAAATTCATCTTGACATATTATTATGTAAATCGAATGGCAAGTTAAGCATAATTTTAAATAATCTCGCTTTTGAAAATAAAAAATAAAAGGTAATTTAGAGTCTTTCAAAAGTCTAATGAGTTATTTATTAAATAAGTAAAATGTTTTTAAACCAACTCAGAACCAGTTTAAACCGGTTATTTATAGTCTCGGTTACTTTCGTTGTTTGTTTAATACTTACGTTACGAGAAATTAAAAGTGGATTCCTTCATAACGGGTTACGTAGAAACGTTTGTAATGTTGTCTTTGTCGTGCGAACTCACAACGTTTAAGTTAATTGGTAGCGAGCGACAAGTAAGTAAGGAATTCATTATGTTTTTGCGAACGGACGCCATCCTGTTAGATATGCTTATAAAAAAGAGTTTTTAATTTAGTATGTTTGCTACGCGTTATTAGGGGAGAATAAATGTGACAGGTACCTATTCTGTCTTTTTTTGATACCACACCGACCTTCTAATAAATGTCCCACTGCTGGGCATCAGCTTTTCATCAAGAGGGTCCAACGCGGACATTACACGTGCGTTTACTTTACCCTCTGGACAGAAAAAAAACCTGACACAGGCACAGAATAAGTAATAGTACTAACGTAACACAGGGCTACCTTAAAAGTTAAAGTACTTAATCAGAAAAATTAAATAAGTAACTTTTTTTTTATGAAGAAACTAAGTAGACCCTTCTGCCCGCGACTTCGTCGGCCTGGAATTTCATCAGAGAGTTCCCGCTAACTATGGGTTTTCCGAGATATAAAGTGGTAGTGTTTTTCTTATCTACCCACATACCAAATTTCCGAACTGTAGTTCTCGAGTTAAAACCGGACATATCGCACCCCCAGTATAACACATACAGTGTTATACTGGGGGTGCGGTATGTCGAAAAATCTCAAAATTTACTTGAATATATTAGTTGAATAGACAAAAATTTAGCGAGCATTCTACGAATACCGGCGTATTTATATTTATTTTGACTTAGTACAGTGTTTTACTGTGGATGCGATATGTATGTACTTATGTCAGGTTTTAACTCGAGAACACGAGCTAATAAAAAATCTCATGTACATAAACAAATTAAGTAAATCAGCAAGATAAAAAACGCAATGTACTTATAAATTATCAGGTTTATCAGTCGTTGAAAATGAATTTCGTTTAAAAGGATGTTGGATAAAACATCACGACTTTTCTACTACTACTACTACTACAGCCTATTTTGAGTCCCACTGCTGGGCACAGGCCTCCTTTCATCACGAGAGGGTTTGGGCTATAGTCCCCACGCGGGCCCAGTGCGGATTGGGGAATTCACACACATCTTTGAATAGGGATGACGACAGGGTGAAGAAATCGAAATTCTAATTAGTCCGTCAGGCAGGTCATAACAAAATATTAGACACGTATTTTTTGTTTTATCAAATTAACAAAGAATGACTAATTTAAAACGCATTAAAGTTGGAGAGTGGGGGCTAACTAGGTATGTCACCGTTAGGTATAAATCGAACCGTGACGTCACGCGACATTTCAACTCAATATATCTCCGTATAAGTTTGATTACGTGAAAAAAGAAAAAAAACGTGTCCAATACTTTTCAATAATCTTCCTGATAGACTAAGGAAAAAAAAGTGGTCGTCTCCCCTATTACTTCGAAGATGCGTGCAGGTTTCCTCACGATGTTCCTTCACCGAAAAGCTCAGTGGTAAATTCAAATTGAATTTTAGTTCGTTGAACCCTAAACCCAGTTCTACGTAGGTATGTGGATATCAACAAAGCTGCATTCATTGAGAGCCGGACTTCCGCAGATAATCACCAACAGACTAGCGTTCACGGACCCTCGGCTCGGTCACCGCCCTGTCAGAGGTTGTATACCTACATGTACTTACATGCTATACATACCTACCTAATGCTTTGATGCCTACCGCCTACTATGTTATCCAGGAGCAATGTAGAAGTGGCAGAAAGTTCTCGAAACCGTTTGGTCCGTTTTCGTAGTTGCGGTTTCGTAGTTGGCTACGAAAGAGGAATTATTTTTCGCTGTTTCGTAATTAGTTATCAAAAAAGAATTTATTTTCCGTTTCCGTAATCGAGCATTTTTTCTTCGTTCGTAGTTAATTACTAAATACATTCGTTTTTCTGTTTTCGTAATTAATTATGAAACAAGAATTTATTGGTTTACTAGTGAGCCCGACAGACTTTACCCTGCCCAAAAAACCAGCACTTACTTTCGGGGTCCATTTTTAGGATTCCGTAGTCATTAAGGAACCCTTATAGCTTCGCCAATATGTCTGTCCATCTGCCCTCAGCATATCTCGGAGAAGCTTAGTTCTATAAAGCTGTGATTTGGCATGAATATGTCGACTTACTCAGACCGACAAAGTACTTAGTAAAATAAAATTTCGAAAAAAAAAATAGTATTTCTCACCTAAAATTGGGATGTTGTAATTTTTTTTTCTTGCGTATACCATAATATCGGGTGCCATTAAATAGGTCTTGAAATATTGTGGGTTGGCCTGAAACGTTTTTCGATTTAGGGAATGGTTTGTGAAATATTAGAAAGCTTTAAAGTGCTAATTTATAATGTACTCAGTGAAGTAAAAAATTTGTACATTCAATAGTTGCCTAGCTAGTGAACCCTCCATTGCGAGTGGCTCGACACGCACTTGGCCGGTTAATAATTTCTACTCATCCATGGAAGTGGAACCACTCAAATATTATGCTCACAAAATTTCATCAAAATTGGTTTAGCTGTGTAGGGGCAACAAACACTCGTACAAAATCTGTCTGACTGTCTGTTACCTATTCGCGCTTAACCCGATGGACCAATTTAGATGACATGTTTAACTTTATCTCCACCGGTAGACTTCTACTGCTGTGCATGTTTCCCTTTAAAGATTTATTGAATTCTTTAATATTTTTTTAACTGCATTATTAAAAAAATAATAAAAAGATAAAAACCAACTGCAAACTCCGACAGCCTACAAAGTCGGTGTCAAGTTCACTATAAGATCGTCATCAGCTTTGGGTGCACTTCACAACGACTTTATTTATTAGGCTGTCGGTGTTTCTATCTTTTTATAAAATCATTTTTTTCGGCTACAGTATCCAAACATGGGTACAATGGGACCTAAATCTAACTGTAGTCTTAATGATGTCAAAATCACACACGCTGAAAAATTTAGATTAGTTCCCTCATTTTCTCGTAGATTCCGTCATCAGAACTGAACCAAATTAAAATGAGACCAACCCAGGGGTACCACCTTTCGATTAAAAAAAGAATCATTGAAATCAGTTCACAATTGACGGAGTTATCGCAAAACATACTAACAAAAAAAACAGCCGGATTGAGAACCTCCTTCTTTTTTCAAAGTCGGTTAAAAAGTTAGAGGGGGGGACACACTTAGCACTTTTATAATTATCATTTTTCAAAAACCTATCCAATGAGGTATCATTGTGGGGTACCACACGGCAAATTACTTTAATTCCTCAGTTACAGTACATATACTCGTAGAGTGCCACCCTGAATATTTTCTACTCTCAAAATCATACCTCATCATTTTGTAGCGGTTCATAGAACACACTTACGAGTACCTCCCAAATTTTAACCAAACTAGTCTCCGAGAAAACAGCTGTGACGGACGGACAGACAGATAGACGGACAGATGGACATGACAAAATTATAATTGTTCCGTTTTTTTGCCATTGGCGCGGAACCCTAAAAACTATGTTATGAACACCGAAAAATTTACAAATAATTCCTCTCTCCCAGCCAATTAATTCACTTCGAACATGGAAAAAAAATCTTATATCGCAGTTAATTACGAAATCGGTTACTAAAACAGCAATAAAATTCTTGTTTGATCATTAATTGCGAAGCAGAGAAAAATAATTCCTCTTTCGTAGCCAATTCACTACGAGTACAGAAAAAAAAACTTATTTCGTAGTTAACTACGAAACTTGATTACGAAAACAGCAAATAAATTCTTGTTTGATAATTAATTACGAAACAGTGAAAAATAATTCCTCTTTCGTAGCCAATTACGAAACCGCAACTACGAAAACGGACCAAACGCTCGAAACCACTCCGAAACATTCAAAACGATTTTTCTTCAAGAACTTAGATTATCTTATCGATATTTGCTACAGAATGTATCTTAATTATCTTTGTGAGGTTTTTGGTCACGGCAAATCAACTCACAAATATCGGGTTTAAATAATGAGCGTCTTTGAAACCCCAGTTCTCTAGTTATGTCACCGACATAGCTGTGACCGACATGAATAGTGGGCGGGTCACATTGCTCGCAGAACTGATGGCAGATGGGGCCAGCCAGATAGTCCTCGAATGGCGTCCGGTCCGGGGCATCGCGTACCTGAAGACGATGGCTCTGTCGCCTGTCAGGAGCCCGCAACAAGATGGCGACGTAATGGTGCAGGTCGCGGGAGGCGGCACAGGACCGGTCGGAGCTGCGACCCGCGGGGGAGGCATATGTCCAGCAGTGGACGTCCATCGGCTATGATGGTGTAACTCTCTGTGCAGAGTCAGCGGTGTCGTTTAAAAATCGTATTGTATGAGAATTCGAACGTAATTCGGATCCAATGCGTTCATTCGTTCAGGTCAGGTAAAGCAACAATGTTAATTCCGTTTTATTACATTACCTATTCTAAACTGAAGTGATTAAAGGAGTTTAAAGGAGTCACGATATAGCCCCAGTCGAAATTAACAGCCAAGTCAAGAAGATTAAAGGCGGCTTGAAGGTGATGTTTTTTTGCAATAATTAGTAGAAGAATCCGGCCGATGTTCAGCAGTGGATGTCTTTTGGCTAAAATGACGATAATTGGGATAAGGGAATTTCTAAAACTGATCTTATGAGTACTCGTAGGTACTGTATTTTTACCTTTAATGCTTTTCTAGGATGATCAACTTGATTTTTTTTGTAGTTGACTACATGCATCCCAATTGTGACTTGCTAAAATTCTCTCCCTCTTTCAAATACAAACCGAAAAACCTATAGACCATAAAACGTTGTTTGTTAGTCATTTTGTTTGCACTGCGCTGCGGCTTAAACACATAATGGCATTCCACCACTCGACCCTCGCGAATGTGAACCTTAGCTGTCAGGCAATAAGGAGCGACGTCCGAGCAAATTGGTCTAGAATGCAGCCCATTTGGCAGCCGGCGTCTCATTAGCATGGGCCGAGGTGTCGGGACGAAACGGGGACCAGCAGTAACACATATTATTATATAGGCGTTCAGGTATATACACTTTTAGAATATAATACGAAGGAATAAGGTGCAACAATATATGTAAGTACAATGAAGATACCTACAATAGTAATGATCTTCACTGATACAGAAATTATACAAGAAGAGTGGCAGAGCCCATACTGTAGTGCGTGCTCCGAAACCCGGGGCTCTGCCACTCTTCTTGTATCATATCTATAGAGATATAGTACTATGATTCTTGTATCATATCTATAGATAGAGGTATGGGTACAGCATAGGCTGTATACACTTTGTTCGTGTTAACGAAACGAAACGTCCTGCCTGTCATCTCCCATGCAGAGATTTCTGGCTTTATTTGTTACCTACTTTTGTCTGAAAGTAACTTTGAAAACCTTGACATCTAGGTAGGTATTAATTGTAGTAGCTATCAAAAGGTTAAACGAACCTTTGAATTATTTTTAGCCGCGATTTCCTAAAAAACATGCTACAGATCTTAGAGGTATTTTTACAAGAAACCCAATATGAATAGGAACTTTTTAAGTATATCAAAGGTCGAATTTCACAAATATTTCGTCGGATTTTGTGGAAGAAGTAACAAAATCGCTTCGCGCGACAGAAATAGACGAGGCGTAGGGTTGTCACGACTGCTGTAATAAAATTGTAACGGTTTTTTTTGTACAAAAAAGATACCGAAAGTAACTTCCTCTGTCTGTATGTGTGTTACCTCTTCACGTTGCAACCGCTTAACTGATTTCAATGAAATTCGATAAAGGACAAAGGCTACTTTTTATCCCATAAAAACCTAAGAACGCGATCGATAACCGAATTCCAACATCAAACCGTTTAAAAAATAACATAGAAGTTTAATTCTGATTCACATACTTGTGTGCGATTCATATAGGCGATGACAGGAATTCAGGAAGGTATATCTGCACTGCAAAGCGTTAATCTATACACGGTGGGTCAGAAAATATGGCAAATAATTAACCCACAGTATCGGCTATCGATTCTAAGTATATTGTATAGGTCTTTAATTTTTTTTGAGTTAGTAAAAAAAAATTGTATATGAGATTGGTTGTGTGAGCGACGCCTGAATCCTATACAAAATATTTCTTTTTAACCAACTCAAAAAAAATAAAGATCTATACAATATACTTAGAATCGATAGCCGATACTGTGGGTTAATTATTTGCCATATTTTCTGACCCACCATGTATATACAAAAGCAGAAACTGACTGACTGATCGATCAACGCAGACCCGAAACTACTGGTCGTAGAGAGCTGAAATTTGGCATGCAGGTTCCTTAGGGAACATAGGAAAGCACTAAGAGAGGATTTTCCGAAATTCCCACGGGAACGGAAAAAACGAGATTTTTCATTTTAATATTTCTGCGTATACGAAGTTGCGGGGAAAGCTAGTTGAGTATATTTATATGCAAAATACTACTTTTCTATTGAGTTTTAGAGTTCTATCAAGTTCTATTGAGACTTTTCAACCAAAATATTCGATTGTTATGCTTGCTATATCTACTATACCTTCTATTCTTCAAGTATCACTAATATAGCAGTAGAGTTTTTTTAGTGATGTTTGGTTCAGTAAAGGCGGGGAGAATGCGAAACAAAACGTGATTTTCCACTGCACAACAATATGAAGTTTTTCAATACGGTTAGGTATCGTTAAGAATACCTATCTTTAGGGTTACCGTTCGAGGCGGGCAATATAATATCTGTAACTTCTTTGATGTTGAAGGTCCCGCAGTGTCTGTGCGTGTCCGCCTCTCCTCGGGTGAGGTGACCCTTTAGCTTATTTTTCATAGCAACATAAAAACTACATTTAGAAATGTAGTTTATGTATGTTTATGTTGTATGTAGCAACATAAAAACTACATTTAGAAATGTAGTTTTTATGTTGTTATGCACGGAAAAATAAGCTAAAAGCTCACGTCACCTCAATGACAACCCTACCCTACACCACGAACACTGAGATTGAGCGAGGGAGCGAACGAAAGGCAATTGAACGATTGCGCGCACGCTGCGACAATGGCAGTTTATCCCATTCCTCTTTGATCCGCCGCGTAATAACAGTGTGTAGCCTTAATGCCTGCGATCAGTACTAATGGAGGCTGCGACAGACAGGAAGGGAGAAATATGACCGCAGCAACACTGATTCCTTTAAAATTGGGCTCCTGACACCCACCATTGAACCCCCACACTATGGGCCAGTCCAGGACATGAAGGAATCCTGGAGAAGAATTAGCTCTTCATGCTTACCTGAGACCAATTTATCATTCACATGTATCATAACATAACTGTGTCAAAACTCGTGGTCTCAAGATGCCCATTTTCAACGACTTTCTAGGGTTATCTCAAGTCATATGGGTACTTATATAAGATGTGATTCTCAACTTCAGAGCACTCCACCCAGTAGGTTGCGGTTGTTTTTGTTATTCCCTTCACATTATTCACTATATGCCATTGCGGTCTGTTTGTAGTTGTGCAGGATAGTTCCCGCGGGAACGCTATTACCGAACTTCACGCGAACGAAGTCGCGGGCAGAAGCTTTATTAATAAATACCCTCCCAGCGCTAACAAATGCCAGCTGCCGATTTCCACTGGAGCTCGTAACGAGCTTAACTATTAAAAATAATTATCAAATATTCGTTCCCGTGGCTGGCGGCCAAATCGAGAACTGAACTCCAATAACGTACACTACTTCGTTATTGTGATCGAAAATGCAGGCGACTATCGACTGTTTGGCTTCAATATAGGGTTGAGTTTGAAGCGAGGAGGCTTTGCAAATATTATTGTAGTTGGCGCCGGTTGTTACAATTGGATAAGTACGAGAGCAAAAACACTTAAGTGAACCCCGCTTAAGCCGGCGGACTCACAAAGGCTTAAAATTTGATTAAAGTGAAAAAGGAGAATAAAGGCAAATTTAATGAAATGCAAACAGTTACGTTGTCACTTGTCCGTCACTTAAAAAACGAGTTGCACTTGAAAATTATTACTTTAGTACATCATCTGAATATCAGAGGTAATTATCATAATCTAGAATTAGTTATAACATGGAAAAAAATAACAATCATTTGTGTAACAAACAATACGTGTACCAGTTTTAGATTTGTGCAGTCCACTCAGTCAGTCAGTTTGTTCAGTAATTGAATGATATGAAAATACAAAAGCGCGGGGACGCCTGCGCGTCAGGATGGCCGTGCCGTGCCGTGCCGTGGTGGGTGCTAGCTGCTATGAAGTACGAGTACAATGCAATCGCGGATAAATTGCTGCGTTATCTGCGCCGTAAAAAATCATCACGCAGCTGTCGCTACGCGAATGCACTTCGTGATAACGTTTTTTATACGCACTGTAGTTTCAATTCAATAGTAGAGTTTATTGAACGGGAAGTGGACTATTTATTGTCAAGCAGCCCTAAATCCACGGGCTAGAATAGATACCGACATAAACATAATGTCTCTTCATTTTTTAGAACCAGTAGGTAAGTAAAGTACATTACATTGAATTGACGTGGTTCGGAATTGGATTCAGATTGACTTGTTTTTTTTTTTTATGAACAGTTTTCATAGTGATTACAAATTCAGTCCGTGGGTAAGTAAATACGTATATGATTTTGATCTAACGTGAATAACTTTCTGTTCTGACAAATAATTAAGAAACTTCAACGATTTACTACCTACACTTCCATATTTTACATACTTCCTTCTCTTTATTAATGTTGTTAATGTTATGTCATCAACAAAAATAAATGTTTAGATTTTATTTCAATCTAAAAGCAATGGGTAAGTCCGCTCATAAACGGTTTTCTTGGAGAATGGAGACTAAGTAGGTAGGTATGATGTAGGCTTTTAGATTTTAGAGCCAAACAGAGATCGCAGAATTCAAGTTATTACATAAACAGTAAGTAACATATATCTACGTACACATGAAGTAACCATATGGTCCTGAAAGTCCGCGCTGGTAAAAGCTGAAGGCAAATTGTACACACGCTCCAAACTACTTCGTTATCTCGCTGTGAGTAAATATTAACTGAAACGGGTTAAGTTAAGGCACCGCCATTTACGATTAGATCAAAGAGTAAGGTAATCTATAGGTATATATAAATCAAGAAACTGACTGACTGATCGATCAACGCAGAGCCAAAACTACTGGTCGTAGAGAGCTGAAATTTGGCATGCACATGCAGGTTCCTTAGGGAACGTAGGGGAGCACTAAGAGAGGATTTTCCGAAAAAACGGGATTTTACATTTTGATTTTTCTGCGCATACGAAGTTGCGGGGAAAAGCTAGTTATGATTATACTAGGCAAGTGTATTGAAGTTTTCGGTAGTCTATAACTTTATAGTACCCATTTAAAGGATTAGAAATCAAATCAAATCATTATTCAGCAAATTGGCCACATTGGGGCACTTTTCAGTCAGAGGTCAGAAATGATTTTACCAGCGCTTTCCTAGACCCATTGCTCGAGAAGAAGCGCCAAACAAAGTAGGTAAAAGGTAAAACGTACCATACTCCCTTTTGCGCCCCGAATGAGGGCCCTGCAGCTCCTATGGAATGCCTAGTGCGTTGAACTTTAAAGGGAAGTTGTGCGGTATTGCCGACAAACGTAATGATCACTCTCGAGCGTCTCATGTGCAGTAAATAAGGTCATATTAAAGCATTTTTTTCCACGTAAATGAAATAAATACTTTCTTGCACCTACTCGGCATTGAATTTGGCATTAGCCTTAAGTTAAGTAGGTAGGTAAACTTCGCTGCTCACGCCGCCTGGCCAAACACTGCGCCGGTAAGTTGCTGCAATATTTGGTTGGACGTCTGAGTCTAATGCATAGAATACGCTTACTTATTATTTATCATTTGAAAATTTGCATATTTTAACCTAGACACCTAATTTACGAGTATTCAGCAAATTGACTACTTAGATATGAGCCTACCGCTCAGCACAACGGATTTTATCAAAAGAGATAGGTAAGTAGTACCTATTAAAATTAGGCTAACCACGCCACGTCTACATTTATTGAGTAATCGCTATTTATTTTATGATCGTATCATTATAAAGACCTAAGGCAATAAATAGGAGGGCACTCCCTATCACGTCTTCAGCTTGTAAAAATAATTCCAGCGGCCCACGTTAGGAGACTAATATAATAACTCATGAATAAAAGGGCCGGTTCCATTTGAAGGCCTTCTCGATACAGCTATAGAGTATCTAAAGTTAGTAGTCATTCGTGGTAATATTTGTCCTCTAAGCTTGAAAATCGTGACTAACAAGTATGACTTTACACTCCTTCAAACTTCACACCATACAACCTTACAGTCTGTCTATGAATACAGGTTCTAGCTATCATTTTGAACAGTTGGATATATTTCACACCCACGAGCCGTCATGTTTGCTATATCCACCCATTGTCCTAGAAAAGGAAACAGAAATTAAATGGTCTTTGTGCGAATTCGGCTACATTGTCCCGACATAAATGATCTCAGACTCTCCGGTCTACTTTGTTGCTTGCACGACCAATTAAACTGGTACATGGAGTCATTACCGAGTTAATCTTGCGTTTAATGAATAAATTTATTCGAAAACGTGCTGTGCAGTTGGAGTTAAATTGCACTTATTAATTACTAATTTAAGAACCGCTGTCAAGTCAAAGGAACGTAATTTCTTGCTAAGAAAGTTTTGCAACACGATTTATTAAATTAACAGACTACAAAATTATGCATTGGCCCCTTTGTGATACCGTCGCAATCAAGTAATTCTCTAGTCTCTATTATGCGGTGTCGGATCGAAGCCATTGTTGTGTCCCACAGCAATTCTTTTGTTGAAAATGGATTACTACAATAAATAAAGCAATCTTTTGTTAGCTAGGTATCTAAGCTTTTCTGTTCATCAACAACGACAACGAGGTCTCGTCACTAAATACGCAATCAAGCGAGTGTCGTAGAAGTCTGTCCGTCGGCTTTTTGTTTCATGTCTTTATTCCCCGTTCAACCCTTTGTTCTCACTGTTCTTGTTACTCCGCCGTAACTAGAAAGGTCACCCACTTCGGCAAGTTTCAAGAATCCACGTTGAATAGAGGCAGCTTCTCAAGTTCTTATATTCAACTGTTTTTTTCTGGTGGCCACAAAATAATCAGCACGCATTTTGGGATGAATCGGCGCGATTGCGATTGCAAGATTTGCAACTATTCGCGACTATTCACCAAAAATTTATCAGTTTAATTATAGTGTTACATTGCACAACATTGATAGAGTTCTTCAAAAAAGGGACCGAAGTGAAAAATATATGGGTGCGGCTGTGCACAAGGCAACGTGAGTCGTCGGTTTCATAAGGCCATAACTTCGAGCTAACTATATGAGCTAAACTAGCTTTTCCCCGCAACTTCGTATGCGCAGAAATATTAAATGTAAAATCCCGTTTTTTTCCCGTTCCCGTGGGTTTCGCAAAATCCTTTCTTAGCGGATGCCTACGTCATAACATCTACCTGCATGCCAAATTTCAGCCCGATCCGTCCAGTGGTTTGGGCTGTGCGTAGAGATGGTGCTGAGATCACTATGTCAGTCAGTCAGTCAGTCACCTTTGACTTTTATATATTTAGATAAATTACACTACTTAAAATCTGCCTAAGACAAATAATTTTGTAGTTTTAAGGTAAGACAGGATCGCCCAATTCGTGATGAAATGCATGACATTCCACTTTTCTTTCTGATTTTAACCCGTATGTGATTTATTCTGATTTTAAAGATGTTTCACTTCGAAGTTTTTCTGGATTATCAACTTGCGACTTATTCCTCAGGCACTATGCATATACATATACTTACTCGTAATACGTATGTACTTACATATATGTGTATGTCTTCGTTATACATTTACCAGATTCATAACTGCCGTAGTGTGCAGACTGCAGAGTCTGTAGAGCGTAATGGCTAATGGCCGATTTGCTGAATACATAATTGAATTTGAGTGTTTGTCGGTCCAGTCGGAGGAATATGACGTCATATCCTCGGGAGGGTGTCGAGCCGCCGGGCACGGGCGCGGGCGCGGGCGCGGCGTCGCCATCAGCACGCGCGGGTAATGACTGGCAAACGGTAATGACTGGCAAACAGCCGTGTGGGCTATTCCATTCCGGGAGGTTTTACCGGAATTGCCCCGGTTCTCTGCGGAATGGGAATGCTTGGGCTCAGTCCCGGGGAACAGCTTTGGAATACTCGGAAAATTCCCGGCAATTTAAAAAGTCGCAGTCTCGCAGGAACCATCTTTAAAGCTGTTCATTCATAGGTACCTACATAGCTACACTCAATAGGTATGTTTCAAATATTCACAGCTAGCTTATAGACTTTACGAGTATCTCACAGAGACATTGTATTTTCGACGTCTTCCAGCGATATTTAGCACTCATTGAAAAGTACATTCACGTTTTCTAGTCTTATAGACAGCCTTTCTATGTCATACATACATGTGAAAGTATAGCAAATGCAGCACACAGTGGATCGTGAAAAGAGTCCGTAATGGAGTCCGTTCGGAGCGAATCGATTGCGCGCGGCGCAGGGCTGCGATTTTGTTACCCAGATATTTAATGATATGAAATAGGTCCTAGCTATTGAAAAAAAAAAAAAAGTATATTTACATTGAGATGATTGAGATTGCAATTTGAGAGTTACATGAAAAGCGACTGAATTGTTGTTTAAAAATATACCTATTTATTTTGTGCCTATTTCTAATACCTTTACTTATGTAAGTATTTAACCTTTATTGCAATTTGCGAACTTAATGCCTAAACTCAACTCTACCAGTCAACCATGAAGCGAAACAGAGAGTATGTAAATCAGGTTCAGGTGCTTAATTTCTGTTTACTTACTCCTTTTGTCACAAACTTCCCTTCTATCCAAACATTAGTTCCTATTCCTAATGTGACTCTGTTGATACTCGTTAGTTCAGGAAACTGTAGCAGTGGCAGCCCTGGCAGGGCCGTTGAGTCGAGAGTGCACACGCGGCACTTACAGAGCGCACTAGCGCAGTGACAGCCCTGTCGGGCCGCCAGCGCCAGCCGAGAGGGAGGCGGGCGACGCGACCTGCTGGAACAGACCGTGAGGGCCAATCGCATACGTTAATAAGGTGACCGTCAAGATAGCGTACACCGTAACGATATCCAGGATCTGATTATGCAAATAAATAGTACCCAAATAGTACCTACGGAATATCTAGGTTAAAAAAATAGTACCCTTAAACTTTTCGAAATATAAGGCCTGTTCACGGTGTACGCTACCGAGCGTCAAGCTGGCGTACACCGCGTCACCGCGTGGATCTCTGGGAAGGCTCGGTTCTCGGGAATTATTTATATCTCAAAAGAGTACCCCACGACCGTCAAATTTCACCATTCTATCTATTTATTTTATTTTATTTATTTAAACTTTATTGCACATAAAGAAAACTTAGTGTACAAAAGGCGGACTTAATGCCTTGAGGCATTCTCTACCAGTCAACCTTTAGGCAAAGCAGAAAATGGTTAGGGGCGGTGCCAAAAAACAACAAAATTACTGAATATACTTAGACACTAGCAAAGAACAAATATACTTACAATAAATAAACATACTTAAACTTAATACATCTACATATACTTACATAAATAAAACATACAAATAAATAAATTATATATATATATATATGTACGAGCAATGATGATACAAAAAAATATATAATCGGTGATGAAAGATAAGGACAGAAGAAATAAAACCTAAGGAATCTGCTTAGTGAGATATTTACGCAGTCTATTTTTAAAAGCGGGTTTACTGGGGGCCTTCCTAACATGCAATGGGAGACCGTTCCACAGTCTAGCAGCCTGAAGAGCAAAAGAATTTGAAACATCTATAATAGAAGCCGAGATATGCCAACATTTAATGGTGTACCAAATTTGTCAGCGTTACCATGAAAAGTCGCACAGTATTCACTCAAGTTCGTAAAAAGTTAAGCGGTCGATTATCTCAGCTTCTATTATGGATAGAACGGTGAAATTTAATGGGCGGTGGGTACTATTTATTTTCATGATCAGATCCTGGATATCGTTATGGTGTACGCTAGACGGTCACATATTAAGTAGTCGCCGTAGCCCATGGACACAAGCAGCTCAAAGAGAGCTACCAGTGCGTTGTCGACTTTGCTATTCACGGTGCACTTGCCTCTTAAAGATACCCAAGTCGTATCACGCTGGAAAAGCCCTAGCAGCTAGTTAATTCCAGATTTTGCACGTATGTACGTGGTAAAAACGACCGCGTAAATCGTACAGTGGAGGATCGCGAGCCCTGAAGATAGAGCTAATGGATACTAGCATTCTAACAGGTTGCTCCGATAACTACATATTGTTAGGGCATTAATGTATATGGCCTCTTAAGGATATTTGTTAAATTATAAATATAAGGTGCTAACAAATTAGTCACGGATATTTTTACAGCTGATAGTACTCGGCTCTCGCAGTACATTTAAGTATGAAACATCATTGGTTTTGTTATGTTTTTTTGGAGAAAAATAGGAAACAAATTTGCTACGTTAAAACACCCGAATTTGTTTTTTTTTCCTTAATTATAGTTAAAAGTTAATTGTTTTAATGTAATTTATTATCTCTTAAAATATCCTTCAAATCAAATCAAATCAAATCAAATCAAATATCATTTATTTGTTATAACTCAGGTCGCATCATGATGGTACAAATTTTTATGTCCTACCGAGTTTTGCCGTTAGGCGTACAAATAGCTGTCAAATAGAGCATGCAGCATGCTTACTTACTTACTACCTATGTAGATACTTAGTTAAATAGTTACATCATTTAAATATTCATCAATTGAGTAATAGGCTTTATTTATAAGAAATGTGAACAAAGTCTTTTTTAAGTTTTTAATATCGTCTGTTTCTGCTATTGCTTTCGGCAATCTATTATATATCTTAGGGCCCATTCCAAGGACACCTTTTCCAAAAAACGCTGTTTTAGATGGTTGTGCCCTTATTTTATGACGTAGTCTGATGCTTGAGAAGCCCCTAAAATGCTCCATGTTGTTTCGAACAAACAGCACCATTTCAAAAATATAGAGGGAAGGCAGGGTTAGAATATTCAATTTTTGAAAGTATTGCTTGCACGAAACCGTTGAGTGAATACCCAGAGCTGCTCTTAAGCATTTTTTCTGTGCTCTAAAAACGAGATCTCGATTGGTCGAATGACCCCAAAATATTACCCCATAGCGTAATGTAGATAATACATATGCATGATATGCAGTCAGGACTGTTGCCTGATTAACTATCTTTCTTAGTTTGTACAGTGCATATGAGAAACTACTTAATTTTTTGCAAACATTGTCCACTTGATCTTTCCATGTTAATTTACTGTCTACTATCAATCCTAAGAATTTTGTCGCCTCTGTTTCATGTATAGTTTGTCCATTGTAATTGATGTTAAAATTTGTTAATGTATTGTTTCTTTGTTTAAAATTTATTATTTTCGTTTTATCAATATTTATTACCAAATTATTATTAATTAGCCATGTAATCACTTCTTTTAACGTTTCATTAATCTGGTCCGCATGTGAATCTCTTCCTGTGAAAATTATAGTACTATCATCCGCAAATAATATAATCTTTTCTTTAATGGCATTGGGCATGTCATTTATATATATAAGGAACAAGAGGGGTCCTAATACGCTCCCCTGTGGTACACCATATTCCATTTTTTTAAAGTCAGACAAATACGCTTTAACTGTTTTTGATTTTTGGCATAATCTATCTATTTGTGTTACTTGTAGACGATCACTAATGTAAGACTTTATTAATCCTTGACTAATTTGTTAGCACCTTGTATATTGTTTATATAGTGGTTATGGTAGGGATAATGAAATAATTACGTTATACGGGGTGACATCGGTGACGTGATCAGAAATGATACAACTTGATAATTAAAGTATTCAAAGAGCATTATAATAGAGATGGTGATTAAATAAATAGTCTCCGTAATATTCGCAGACGTTTATGTTAGATATATGACACATCACAAATGACTCACTTTCAAATGATTTTTTATCCCTTTTTTGTCATCTTTAAATTGGCGGTTATTAAACTTAATAGTCGCAAATATGCGAAGCCTGGCGAATAATTTCAGTAAGTACTCCACCGGGAAACAGGAACATGGCGTTGTAGGGGGAACATTTTGAAAAAGTTCTAGAAGTTTACCACCCGGATTACTTTGAACTAATTTTTCAAAATTTCGCGTAAAAACGCTTTCTAAATTTTGTACATATTCAATAAATTCTTTAGGTGGCATTTTCAGGCGTCCGTAGAAACTGGCCTGTTTGTTATATGCCTTATATTTGCTAAACAAATTGGTTTCATGTAAGTCTGGAACAGATCTTGAAATGTCATCTATAGCGGGACAGTTGTGTTTATTGGCACATTTAAAAAAAAGATAGCCGGAAACATAGGTCAATGCATTTTCGTCTGGTAAGTCTATGCGATAATCAGTTTCGCCTGCCACAGAGACACCATTTCTGCTTCCGGTTTGTGGTGGTGAATCAGGACATACAAATTTCATTCTCATTATATCCTCTGCCTTAAGTAATACATCGCAAATGTCCATTTCACAATTTGTGTTCGGTGCATTTTTCATCATGTTGCATACGACCAGCTTTGAATAAGCTCGTTGGAATTGTACTGGAGTCGGTTCACTGCAAGACCCACCCTGTTGCTGGACACAACCAAACAATTTTTTCAAATTATCTTGATTCAATCGCCGAGTCAAGAGATACTCGAACCCATCTTTTCGTAGATCTTCAAATAGCAATTTAATCGATTCAATCGATATTTGAAAATTTACAAACGTTTCAATGAATCCTGTATTGTTTTTTCCGGTTTTTCGGTTTGTGGCCTTAAGGGCAGCAAACATTTCTTTAGCAGCCTTAAGTACAATTTCCTGATCCTTACTCAGTCGGAAAGCCGTCTGGAACTTATTATTACATTTGACTCTACTCGAATTTAGCACATCAAATGTATTGTTCATTGAATTTATGAATGCTGCAGTTGGTCTGGCCTCCTCCGAGATTTCGCCTACGTCAATGTAAGTATGTAGTGCTGCTCCGACAGTACGGCTCAATGTCTGTACCGCTAACTTCACCCTCAGTTTTTGAATATTGTTTGGATGAATGTGAGCCTCTGTGATTTTTGGGATGAGTTTTAATTTTCTGTTTTTTTGGTCATTGTAAAGCTGTGTGACATATTTC
Organism: Aethes cnicana; assembly: GCA_963971205.1. Lineage (NCBI taxonomy): Eukaryota > Metazoa > Arthropoda > Insecta > Lepidoptera > Tortricidae > Aethes > Aethes cnicana. The sequence continues at coordinate 12,491,355 of OZ020288.1, forward strand.
CACGAAATTTGTTTCCCATCAAGAATAAAGTCGGTTGTGAGTAAATTGTTACGGATACATTTTACTAAGTGTGGTACATCAAAAATATAATAAATTTTGGTATTCTCATAAAGGAAATACGGTTTTTCTATTGTTACTTTCTTTACTTCCTTCGCAAATTTATCAAAGTTAGAACCTTGGTCCGAAATTATAGCTTTTACCTTAATTCCAATTGCAGATAGTTTTGAAATAACTTCGCTCAGCCATGTATCAATATCTTCATAATGCTTTGCGAGCAATGCATACGCAATTGGTTGTTTCCATTTAACGTAAATACCTTGAAGCATAATTACAAATGCATTGCTGGCAATTTCTGATGTTTTTTTTCCATTAACATTATGAAAACCAATGACTTCATCAGAAGATATATTGTAGAACAAGTTTCTTTTCAGAGTAATCTCGTCAACACAAATGGTGCAGTATTTGGCAGAGTCTGGGAGGGATTTTATTTTTAATGCCAAAGATTCTAGAGCTCGACTATCTAAAGATGGAGGAATCAATGTTTTAAATCTATTCAAGGTACTTTTGCAGGGCAGTTTTAAAACAGTTTGCAAGGTTCTGTAGGCAAATGGACTTGCATAATGTATATTCAGTGCGAATAATTTGTATTCTGCGTCATACCGATGCCCTTTGTATTTGTTTTTCAATTTGTTCTGCCAATCCATCAATTTCTGCAATCTCCTTGTGATTTCTTCATCAGGATCATTGCACGTAATCGGAGTATTTTTGTCATCCAACTCCTGCTTAATTTTTTCAACTTCTTTAGTTAACCTTCTTTGCTTGACCTTGCTTTTGTTCAGTTCATCTGAAAGTTTTCGTTTTCTGGGTGTTCCTATTGCGAGTAATTTTGAAGTCTGTGCTGGCTTATCTGATTCTTCTTTCTTAATGGCTTGTGTTTCTTCATTCTTTTTTATCATGGTTGAGGTAATATTGACTCCATCTTTGATTTGTGTGATAGCGGATGGGGGTTTTGAAACCGATGTACCACTTTCTGTAGTTCTTGACTGTGTGGATATAGGTTCCGATGTTGAACAAGATGGCTCTTTGTGAGGTTGTTTAGCTAATAGCAATGTCGGAATAGCATTCTTTTTTAACGTTTGGAGTGTAATTATCGACGAAAGGTCGAAATGTGCAGAGCAAACTCTATAGTTTTGGAGCTTAAAATCCTTTTTTTCTAAGATGTCTTCTCTCCCAAGTAATGTTAACCATTGTCGGGACCTGGAACAAGCGAAAAAATAATGTGGTTTCCAAATAAAAAATATAATCGAGGACTCTACGATGCAACCAAAAGATTTTAAAAAGAAAAAGAAAATTAAGAATTATTGGCACACGCATACAAAATACAATAGAAAATAACAGTAAAAACCTAGAAACAAATGAAAATTATAACTAGAATAGATACACAGTGGCAATAGGCTTAGGACTCGGCATTTGCTGTGAGAAGCAGTCTGCACAGCGCTGGTTTTCAGCCTAAACCCGCTCTCTAACAGTTATTAAGACGCTGACTAAAGCTAATGGACCTTGAACAATCGTGGCAGGCAATTGTCTCAGCCGACAATGTCTGTTTGCATTGGAGGGAGTGAGAAGCAACATCGCGGCAAGTGGCCAATATACGTCAAAAATCAGAAAAGTGAAGATTTAAAAAAAAACACATGGCATGAACTATATAAACTAGCAAACTTTTTAGTATGAGTATGATGGAATAGTGTATTTAATTATAGACATCTGCGTTAAAAAATCAAACATGTAGAACCGTTTAAAAATATGATTAACTTCACGATTTTTTTTCATCGAAGCGATGTCATGAAATCTTATTTATGAAATAGCAAGTTTTTTAAGCATATACTGAATATAGGATTTCATGAAATCGTTTCGATGAAAAAAAACTCATATTTAATTAAACGGTTTATTTTGTTACTAGCTACTGCCCGCGACTTCGTCCCCCTGGGATTCGGTTGTCACGTTCCCGCGAGAACTGTCCTTTCTCGGGACTCCAACTATCTTCATACCAAATCTGGTTAAAATCGACCCGGCAGTTTTCCGTGGGGCACGGTAAAATAAAAAAATCGTGTTGCTATGATTAATTGTTGCAATCCATACTTAAGGCCCTTCCCTGACCCAGCATCGTCAAATTGCTCATTTGAGATCATACTTTTCTAAGAATTGTTAAAAGTTAAAAATATGAAAAAAACATATGTTATATTTGATTATATCATCCTTACATTGACAGCTTTCGATACACGTTTCACGAAACTTCGCTCGATACAATTTAATTCCAAAGTAACCTCTAACTCGGACCGCTAATCCAACTTTACTCCAGTTTATTATATCAAACAGTGTAAATTAATTATAACACAAAAAATATCCATATTATATGCATACATCGACAGCTTTATAAATGCCATTTTTTTAGACGGTATTTTTATAGAAATTAAAACGCGTTAAATACTAACCAAATCGGGCGTTCTGTGCGTAGCGCTTTCTCTTTCACTCGTCCCACGAGTGACAGTGACGGCTGAGCTGGGTCTATGTACGGCCTTAATGTTTGATTCCACCATAGAGCGATTATTCATGTTTTCATTCAGCATTATTCAGAAATTAATGAAAACGGCGAAGTATTTGACAGCCATTTGCGACGTTGCCAACTTCGGAATAAACCCTCATCTAACCTTTCCAATATTTATGGTAAATGCTCTCCATATAGGTAAGTACCTAACAAAATGTGTATCCGATTCAAAATTATCGTATGTCCTTCTCGTACGATTACATACATATGCCAATTAATTACAAATATTTACAGAAAAGTAAATAAAATAAAAATGCGAAAACAACAGCATTTTTTTTCACGCAATATGCCCATCAATAAGTGCCTGCTACACAAACTTGTAACGCTACTCTTGCGCTATGTTGCCAGCTCGCTTAACCGTGTCGCTGGCTGTATTAGGCTTACCTTTTCTTTTCCTGCTCCGACTGTCCTGACGGGAGCCTGAAGAACGTGACGTTCGAAGATTTATAATTGTTGCTACTACAACCCTCTGCTATACAATATTGTCTTGTCATTTTTCAAATTGTACTCACACACGTTTGACTCTTGCGACGCGAAGTAAGTATATAGAGAGAAAACGCGCGCACGTGCATTCGCTCGCAGTGCGCGGCAACCACTAATCATCACGCCATGGCGCGAAGCCGGCGCCGGCGTGTACTTGTATCGAGCGCGAACAAATCAGAGTGCGCCGCGTCAAGGCCGCGGCTGGCTATACCTACCTAGGTCAGCGTGTTTCTAAAAGGCGCTCTCATTATCGGTATGAATAGGCGATTAGGCTCTTTTTGCATTACGTTCAATGTTTGTCTCCAGACGAGGTCGAATGTCATCCTTCACTAGAAAATGAAACGTTTTGAGTTCTATCATATAGCACCGTTGAGTTGTCCATGCGGGGTTTTTCTATAAGGAAGGTTTAGCTTTGGTGTACGACATTTAACGAGTTGTTATCTTCTGCTTGCAGCTAGGTATATTTTTATCAAGGCGTAACAAATATCTATCGGGATAGGATACCTATGTATTTCCTCATATCTTACAGCTTTGTAAGCCAACTAATACAAGTAGGTATAGCATTAATAAATTTTGCTTGTAAAATTTTCCATGAACTCGACATCAAAGTGAATTGCCATAGAACGCCACAATGGCACGGCGCACCGCAAAAATCGGTTACTTACATCCATTGTGGGGGCCGTAAAAAGTTGATGGGATTGCGGCTCGGGGAGCTTCAATCGCGAGGACTGCAGCAAAATGGAACGACGCGGTTATCGCACGGGAGGATCGTTGTTAGAATGCTCCGAACGAATAAGATGATGCTCTTGTTATCGTTTCTTTGAACAACTTTATCAAAAAAAAACCGTTTTGTCCAAAATACAGAGTTGAGTGTCGGCAGCTAGTGTGGTGGTGTACACAACAAAGATACAAGTAAAGAAATCATAATGATTTATGCCTTTCAGTTTGTCGATACAGATGTTAACCAAAAATACATTTCAGTAAATTCATCCAGCTGCGTATTACGAGTAACCTCAGTAGGTACTTCGAATATTGTTTTCTGATCCACTAACGTAATTACCTACATTCCAAGTTATTCTTTCGTGGGCATTCAGATACCTAGTAAGTACTATTAGAGATCTTCTACTACCTATCTAAAGTCACGCGCCTTCACATTTCAAAACGCTTCAATGTATTTAAAAAGCACCACCAACACTCTCAACACATGTGTGCGTGCTGAGACAGCCATCAACAATGCGTTGAGAGTGTTGGTGGTGCTTTTTAAATAATAATAAAAAAATTGAAGTGTTTTGAAATGTGAAGGCGCGGGACTTTAGATAGTAGGAGATCTCTACTTATTCTGTGGCAGGTGATTTTTATACACAAATGGCCCCAATCGAACTTCCAACTCACAACCTTCGGTCGGAACAGCAGTCAGGGTCCGGTCCCCAGTGTATCTACGATTCTACCTTGAGTGTTTGGTTTGCTACTGATCTGTATATTGGCTAGCCCTAGTGACCCGCGTCATCCGACACGAATTATGATCGCCGCTTACACTAGAACAAGCGCCCTTCCATCCTTGACGAAACTCATGCACACAATATTGTACTGTAATCAGAAATAGCCAGACGGCTACTAATCGACATCTAAATAATCTACATAAATAGGTATATGCACTTCGTTGTGGAGGAAAGTCGAGCGTGCTATTAATATTGAGAATTTTGAGCTCTACGACTGTTTAGATTCATCTAAGAACAAAGAAATTAACTTACTGCACTGAAGACATATTTTACAACATAATACAATAAAAGCCAAAGTTCACATGAAAAAAAGAAACAAAGAAAAATCTTATAAAACAAGAGTGTGCAAGGTATTTGCTTATTAATTAGCTGCATCTGCTGCTGACTTCTGTGACAACATTGTTTGCACGAGTATTGTGGAGATGAAAGAAGCAGAGCTCTTCAAATAATGAGAGATTTCGAAGTTATTGTCGAAATGAAGCGACCAACAAGGAACTTGATACTGACTTCTACGACTGACGAAGATAGATAAAACGTTTATTTGAGTACTACAGAACACAGTAGGTATACAATTTATCGAGTGTTAATAGTAAAAACAAAAAAAAAACAGGTTAAAAATAAAAGATAACAAACACAAAAGAAATCGTGCGGTGCAGTACTACAAAAGGGTCATAGCTCAGCGTATAGCTTTGCTCTTTAGAGCAGAACACTGGTATTCTGCCACAACCCAGAGAATCGACAGAGCTCGAGCACGAACGTTTTGGGATCATAAATTAACTTCAGGTAACTATGGAAACTTCTGATCGAAAGTAACATTACACCATGGTATGGGTTCTCTAATGGAAACGACACACAATAAGTAACTCAATACAATCTAACAATGTACAGTTGTAAGATTTCCTTTTATTTGCATGACGCTTATATTTATGATTATAGCGAACATTGAGGCCATCATAATATAGGTTAGGTCTACTACGAGTATACTATAGGTACGTGTATTTAACTAAAACATAAAATAGATACTAGTTGAAGTTCACAGGTCCGGCCGAGGCATTCAAAAAAATATTGCCAGCCAAGTAAATGGCGGTAATCGGCGTTTATGCCCAATGACATTCAAAATTAAAAGCCATAGCCAGACAGTGACACACTTTTAATTAACTATGACTATACGCTGACGATAACATCAACATTGAGGCTCATTGAGCTAAGGGCTCTCATTACAATATTGAAAGCATTTAGTAAATTTAATCTCGAAAATCATGTTCAATCTGCAGGGGTGTATAAATAATTGGAAACTAAACCCGATCACAAAACTGCCAATTTAATTCTGTAATTGTGCAGTAGTTGAGGATTACGCGCGGCCTGCCCATGCGCACGTAATCGACCTCATTCATGTGGAGCTTCTACTCCGCCGCCTGCGATAATCCGGCCTTTTGTCCCGACCGAACAGACCCCCTTCTAAAAACCTGCTTCATATCGTATCAGATAAAATATTCTCTTGAACCTTTGAAAATCTATTCAAGATATTTCGCGTCTACATTGGACCGTTGAATGCTGTTTACAAATCGAGTTTCTTTTTACAAGGTCCTTTTCATGCTCTATTTTGTGAGAACTGCTCAATGCGTCGTTTATCTAATGTGTTGTCTGTAGGAATCTTAGACCCTCTCTATGTTGGCTATTATTATAAAATTCGCAAAGAAGGAGGAATTAACTGCAACATTCAGCGCCGGTGAAAGCTGAAATTGAGGAAGAGTGAAACAAATAATCTAACTCATCAGGTAGGTTACCTTTAGTTAGATTAAAACGTAATTATTACCACCACAAACGCCGTCTGCACCGCAGGTTTTATTAAAAACACGAATTCAACTTTCGCAAGTTGAACGCAATGAATAAACAGTAGACAGAATTAACTATCCGAGCGAGATAAAATATTCGTAGACATTAGTTAGATCAATACAAAAATACATAGCAGTAGGTATTCACATTTGTGTTATGCTCTCCCTTTATATACGACAATATCCACTACCTAGGTGGTATGTATGTACCTATACTTATGTTTGGTAAAACAAGGATGGATCTTGAAAGGGTACGATTGGATCCTACATAAACCGACGCGTTTATATTTGGACACAATTCTCGCTTATCTTCGTCGTTCCTGGAAGTTGTTCTAGTGGCTCGAACATCGTGACAATAGTTTCATCGAAGCCGAGCGAGCGCTACGACTACGACCTCCCCTGAGCCGCCTTCGCACAGACCAACCGCGATCGACCTTCACCACGACGCTAATCTCAACAGCAACATGTAGGAAGCACGTTTTACAACGATGCTCAAGATAGGAACTCATCAAAATTGTACGAGTCCAGCGCGCAATCATCACTAAATAAACTGAACACATGCAGCGAACAGAACTAGCCCCCGAGTCCTAACAGCTCGGACACGATTTCAAGTTAACACTCCAACAAACTTGCCGGTGACTACTCTAAGCCGGAATTAAGTTCTTTGCCGTCGCAATAAGATAGCTTCGGCGGTAATGGAGTTCGTATTTACCTGCGCTGTTTACTCGCGGCGGAGTGTAAAGCGCCTGCAAACACACGAGGAATCCCACCGAACAAATAACAATGGGTTCCGTTTCGTAACTGCGAACGTCTCCTGTTATTCCACCATGTCCGGGATCGTGGGTTTTATTTTATCCCGCGGCGGCGGAATCGCCCCGCGCCCATAAAAACCGATACGACGCTCGACGCAATCAATCATCAAACGAGATCTAATTACAAGTTCCGCGCCGAGCTGTGTCAGCTGCTCACAGTTACTTTGTCCGCTTTTACGGACGTTTTGAATCTAAATTCGTCACCAGCGCTAACCCGAATCACCTCGGTTTGTTTGAGACTTCCAATTTCGACGTGCCAAGGCGAGGACCGCCCAATTACCGCCCGTACGTGACTCCGGCTCGAGGTTCCAAGTCGAAGACATTCAGCGTCGCGCGTCCCCCGGCCGGGCTCGGGCAACTCGCCATGAAATTAAAACGTCTTTGAAGTATGGAAATTAAAGTGTGACGTAGCAGTAAGGCCGGTGCGAGCTCGACGCGGAGCAGACGTCCCGGCTCGAGTCAATATGAGCCGTGACCGATCGCCGGGCGAACCGTAACTCAGGCCGTCGCTCTGTTCACTCTGTCCAACGCCGCTCCAGGGCCGGCTTGGGCTCTGTGTTTGCAAGGAAAGGCAGCGATGGATGCGTGGGCGCGACGAATCGCTCCCGCGGGACGGATGGGCCGTGAAGTGTTGCGGATGGGGGAACGCGTGACGCCGTCGCACGACTCTCGCCGGAATACATTCGATATTTAAATTGGAAAGAAGCCCGCGGCGATAACCGGCCGGTTAGTATTTGCGCTCTTCAACTGTGCAAACAGCGCGTAGATAAGGCGCTGGGTGCGGCCGAACGCAACGCCCGCCGATAGTTTTTGTGCTTGGCCCGAGTTTTTACCGGTTTTTTTAGAACGGAGGTCGCAGTTTGGAAAAAACGAGAAGCGATAATTGATACGGAGGCTGTGGAAAGCGAAGGCGAATGGAAGGCCGTGTGACGCAACGGTGCTTCGGAATAATAGAACATTTCGTCTCACTTGAAACTGAAATTTACCCCGATCTGAACAGGTAGTTAATCTTGGTGTAGAATACAATACAAAGCAGACAGTAACGGAGTTGGCCGGGGCAGCGAGCGTGCAGCGTTTGCGGTTTATCTCCAGAGATCCATCAGGCGCCGCCGCCGCCGGGTCAACATACCCCGCCGTGCGAGTCTGCGATATCACTACACGATTAACGTGGCCCGTGATTACGCCATAACATACTCTCCGTCGACGGCGTAAGCGCTTCCCCGCGCGCCACGTCATTTGTATCTGTCGCAACGTCCAACTGTCAACTACATAGTTGCTTCAGTTGAATCGGAGAACTCTCGTCGGGTAACCATCCGACTACTCCCCGTCTGTTTCTATGTGCTCGCTCTGTTAGTGTATTGACAGGATAAGTACTTACTACGGAATCTATAGTTCGATCCCGAACGTGATTGATAAAAGGAATGGACTGGGACTGGTCATTGTTGCTTCGTTTGAAGTCGATCTTAATCCGTTTAATGAATTTTTCAACACAAATGTAGATTATTTTGTGAAATTTAATAGTTCCTAATCAAATAAATAGTTTCCCTCATTTACCTAAATACGTTATGTTGAACCGAGCTACTTATTACACCAGACTTTTGATCGCTGCAATAGCAAAATAAAGATTAATAAGTACGTGCATTTAAAAATTATTAATTAGACCAGCTTAACTGAAAAGTAGATCCGATAGCAAACTGAGCAAGTAGAGCGTGGCAACTATGCTGTTGACGGACACGGCACGGCATGGTGTGTGGTGTTAAGTACTACTAAAATTTGTACAGTCAAGTTAGTTAATATATGATCACTTTTGGACCTTATTACAAGGGAGCAAGGTGTAAAAGTGTGTATATATTGGAGAACTCGACTGTACATATGCGTCGGGACGGCATCGCTGGGTGGACGGACACCACACATCGAGGCGACCTTTTATTAGCTGGCCAGTGCTAATGGGACACCCACTATGGACGTTAAGTTGCAGTCGCCTGGCTGGTCCACTTACTTACAAGCTCGTGTTTCATCACAAAATAACTAATAGTTGTACTACAGTAGTAGGTACGTATAGAAGAATCACTTTGGAACAAAAAAGTCTCGGGTAAACGCCTTTTCTCGAAGTTTTACCGCTTGAATTGAACTTATACCAAGTCAGAGAAACGTTCATATTCTGTTTGGGGCGCAACTTGGAATTGATTTAAGTAGGTACTTATCTGACAAACTGGCATTGCAGGGTCACCGCGCGCCCGCACTGCCAGCTACTTGGTGATAGGTATAAAAAATCCATACTAATATTAGAAATGTGAAAGTGTACCTATTTGTTTGTCCTTCCTACACGACGCAACGACTACTGGACCGATTTTGATGAAATTTGGTAATAGATAATCTGACACCTGGATAAGTATTAGGTAGGTCATTTTTATCCCGATATTTCTACGGGAATGGATTTTTTACGGATGAAATGGTGAAGCCAATGTTTTTAATACTTCTATAACTATAACCATCTATATGTACTTAGGTAGGTATCATCGGGTATATTGTGTATTAAGGGCGGTAAACGAGGAATTGCAGTCGAGAGCATTATAAGCCCGAAACCGAAGGTTGAGGGCTTTAAAAGGGCTCAAGACAGCAATTCCTATACCGCCCGTGATATACTCAAATGCTTTTCATCACACTTGCGAGGAAAATACAGGAATTATTCACTAGGACGACATGTGAACCTGTGCCTGTCTGTAGGTTAATCGGCATCGCGAACAAACCTTTTTTGTTTATTTTTAAATATTCATTTCGTACTGGCCACTAACAGTGGAGCCGCCATTTAAGTAGTTTAAGACCAACGTAATAAAACAAGAAAAGAACTGAGAAAAGGAACATTCCAAAATTATTGCAGTTTACATAAACTGCAGTAATTTTGTAATTAATATTTTTTATTGTGATACAAAACTTTACAATCGACACTTAAATAACAATTGAAAAACATGCCACATATGTACCTACTTCAGTATCCACTACATCTTGTTTTACCTCGCGGTAATCAATTTCATACGATACGCTGACTACGTCTAGCTAGGTGGAGTAGCGCCGCCTTCGTTGCCGTGCAGTAATCTCGGCCTCTTCCCCCTTGAACGGGGTCCGTTTACGAGGGCATTTCTCACGGAAAGTAAATGTTTGTGTCATTTGATCCGTAGTTTCATTCCAATCCGTCTGAGTTGCAGTCGAAGCAGTCTCGGGTTTTGTTTTAGTTTTTTCAGGTACTATATCTATTTCGTCTTCAACTTCTGTTTCTTGTGATTTCGGTCGGGCATTGGTGCGACTGTAAATGAAAATTGAAACGTCCTCTTTGTTTGATGCCTGATTAAGTGCAAGATCCCTGGATGCCCCTGGAACAGCTTCACTGGGCTTGCTCTTGACCGCCTTATTCAAATCAGGAGCGTCTGATCGGCCTTCTTGGTTTGGTAATGATTTCGTAGGTACTGCGTCTCTTTTGAGCCGCTTGGTAAATATGAATGCAGAATCGTCGAAGTGCTCGGAACAGACGTCGTAATGTTTGGGCTTCTTTGAATTTGCTTCACTGCGCAGTTGGTACAATCGGCCGCCGCGCCGCCTCAGGCGGTCAGCGACAGTAGGTTGCCATTGCCACACGGCTCGCGCGCTATTATAGTAATTAGGTGATGAATAAAAACAAAATTGCTAATGTTTATGTTCGCCCGGGTCACAACGCGTGCGCCGCGCAGATATAAATGCGAAAGTAACTTTGTCTGTCCGTCTGTTTCACGCACACCGCTGGATCGATTGAGATGAAATTTGGCATGGAGATAGTTAAGTTCCGGAAAAGGACATAGGCTGCTTTCTGCTTTTTATCCCGGAAAAACACATAGTTCCCGCGGGAACACGATAACCGAATTACACACAGCCGAAATCGTGGGCAGAAGCTTGTATTGTATGGCATTGATACTAAACTGTACGAACGTCTATATTGAGACTCGTGGTAAACGATTGCGTCCATTGTTTCCGGTCCTTTCATCAGGTGGGCCGACCGCACGTTTGTAGGTCTAACAATAAAAATAAAAAAGTGCCAAGATTTCGTGTACTTTTTGTAGTTAAGAGAAACCTTTTGTTTGCAGTTTTACGCCCGCAGCTGGGCAGTTGACCACTCGGTTGTCTTCGGGCTACTACTACAGCCTATTTGCGTCCCAGTGCTGGGCACAGGCCTTTCCTCATCATGAGAGGGTTTGCGCTATAGTCCCCACGCGGGCCCAGTGCGGATTGGTTAAGTACTTCACACACATCTTTGAATTACTTCGCAGATGCGTGCAGGTTTCCTCACTATGTTTTCCTTCACCGAAAAACTCATGGTGAATTCAAATTGAATTTCGGACTTAAGTAAACTTAGAGGTGCGACCCGGAATCGAACCCGACTATGTGCATGAGAGGCGGTAGGTCGAACCACTAGGCCACTCGGGGCATCGCATCGCACGAGGCGAATTTTTGTAGCGATACACTCTACGTCTTCTCAGCTACCTAAACATATAAATCTTGTAAAAAAAATTAAAATACCTAGTAATGTATTGGAAATTTGGAAGATGAGGAGTATTATTATGCCCGGGACAAGATCACCGATCCAATCGCGAGCCAGCCCTCCCGCTCCCGCTCCCGCACAGGGCCGCTTGGGAAATGTCACAGTTATGGAAATGTCCGCAACCTGCTTATGGTGTTATGTGCTTCGGTGTTCATCATCATCATCATCATCATCATTTCAGCCGAAAGACGTCCACTGCTGGACATAGGCCTCCCCCAAGGCTCGCCACTCAGACCGGTCCTGTGCTACTTGCTTCCACCGGTTTCCCGCGATCTTCACGTCGCTGCATCTTGTTGGAGGCCTACCGACAGCTCGTCTCCCGGTTCGCGGGCGCCACTCGAGAACTTGCCGGCCCCATCGGCCATCAGTCCTGCGAGCAATGTGCCCCGCCCACTGCCACTTAAGGTTCCCAATTCTTCGGGCTATGTCGGTGACCCCAGTTCTACTGCGGATATCCTCATTTCTGATTCTATCACGCAGAGAAACCCCTTTCCATTGCTAGATTTTATATAGGTGTTGTGTAGTGAGAAACAGATAGTAGTCATGTTATCGAATGAAATCGAAAAGTTTGGATTGAATTCTGTACAGGAGTTAGAATGCTGATGATGATAATGATGAACTAGGTATGTGAAGAAATTCTTGACCGAGACCCTATGTCCAGCCGTGGATAGACGTCTTTCGGCTGAAATGGTGAAGAAATTCTTGTAACGAATAACGTGTTATATGCATATTTGTATCGTTATTTACGTGGAGCGTAAACAATTATGTTGAATATTTCAGTTTATTCATGCTGGAAGCCATAAATAGTTAAATTACAGTTTTAAGGAATAAGTTCACGATAGCCTGATTTGAATATCAGAATAAATAATTATTTGTCACGAGTACATTTAGCTGATTTTGGAGGGGGCTTGACTTGAGCCCCCTTCAGTGGCGGCACTGTATTTAAATGTAAGTAGGTGCATGTTTGATACAAGCTGTAAAAATAATTCTGATTTAGACAGTGCCCTCGCATGACGTTAATTTACGTTGGAGGCTGATCACCGAACAGCCGCCGGCGGTCGATCCTAACAATCAGTAGGTCTAGTGTATTTTTTACACCTAAAATGCAAAACGATGTCACGAAGTTAATCGAGTAAACTATTCACGATCGGTTTTGTTTTACCAAGCGAGTGTAAGCTTCAACTTCGGGCTCGGTTTGTTTTTACCTCTTCTCACATGAGTGTAAATCTGTATGCAGGCTAAACGCATCGAACGCGTTTGAGTTTATCCATCATTTTTGTATGAGAACACAAACAGCACCCCTAGCGGCAAAACATGGAGTCAATACAGCGAGTGACATTTACTTTACGAAAACGAATGCGAATTCGTTTACACGTTTTCCGACTAACTGCGAGTGTAAGTTCGTATTTGACAGTTTGAAAAGTAAATTAAACGAAACGCAAGAAGTAAAGTTACTCACCCAACTTTATCACGTGAAAACGTGAGAACTTAGGTTTTCCAACCTGTCGGATACAAATTTACTTCAAAATTTTAGATTTTTTAAGTAAAATAAATGATGTATGTATGTCTTCTATGTCTTAATATGCTTGTATTGTGTTCTTGAGATAATTTTTACTAAGTATGTTATTTATTTATGCTTTTTCGCATACGTATAAGTGTGTCTTTCTTTTTTAATGTTGAGATACTCCACATTTGTGACGAATATACCTATAACTATGTACTTCGATTTGGTTTAACAAAAAACTAAATTACATAAATTACTCCGCGTTGTCTAGAAATTTTAGAAAATGTAGGTAACTTGGCAACACTTATGGCCATTTTGACAATTTTGACAGATAAAACCTGAAGAAACGCAAACGCGATCGAGACGTTTTAACTCACTGCCTTCCGTCACATATTTGACATTGTCGTGATTGACGTTTAACAAGTCTCCTCAAATTTGATATTAATGATAATTTAAATGTTTATTATTGAATAATTGCCGGCCTGAGGCCACTATTTTGATAATGGCAAAGTGTCCAAGACAGAAACCATCAATTTTATAGTGTATAGCGGATGTCGCAAAGATGGTGACAATACATGAACGTGTGCGTGAACGGTGTTGACAAATGCACTCAAAGGTTAAAGATGAACGTTTTACGAATAGTTTACTCGAAGTGTTTTGAGTTAGAAGATGGACGTTGACGTTTGTTGAGCTTCACCAAGTTTACTTGATTTATCTTTTATATCGTACATTAATTGTTTCCTCCATACAATGCTCGGCCCGTAGGCCATACTTGAGATTGGCAAAATTGTCTTGCATGTAGAAAGAAGAGAAGAAGAGAAGAATCATACTTTATGATCCATACTTTGGATTGAGCAAAATTTCCGGCAAAGTAAAAAGAATAGGCGCGGCGCGTGGTTTGTTTATCAAATACGAAGGAGAATGCGTGCATACAAGCAAAAGACAGTAAGTATTAGACATAATATTATAGTAGGTAATTATTTTTATTTAACATAATATGCAATACCTATAATGCACACCCACAACAGTCTATTTACGTCTCACTGCCTCCTCTCATCACCAGAGTGTTTGGGCTATAGTCCCTACACGGGCGCAGTTTGGATTGGGGACATCCTTGAATTCAAATTCAAACAAATACTTACCTAATATAATAAACAAACACTTATACATATTTTCTTTCAGTGTTCCTTCTGGCTCTGCCCCGGCGAGTCAAGAGCAACTGTGGCAACTTTCAAGACCAGACCCCGTGGCTGAGCCAACTGCTGATTCCTACCTGAATTTCATCACAGTTAATTTTAAACACTAATAAATCATGTAATATACTGGTGTTATTTATTGTAGTATCTATATTTCTTTAGCATAATGTCAGCAACTGATCGATCAAAGCACAACCGAAGCTACTGGCCGTAGAAAGCTGAAATTTGGCATATAGGTTCCTTGGGGAATGGAGGGGTGTTACTAAGCATAATCCTGCAAAAGCTCTCCAAATTCCACGTGAATGAAGTCGCCGTCAGAATAAGCTAGATTGATATAATGCTTGTAGGTATTCACTCATACGTATACAGCTATAAATACTAAGCCACAATTTTCTATTTTTATATATTTCCCATTTTTATTTTTATTTACGTAATTTATTTAAGGCATTCACTGCCACTTCTGTTTTACGAACTTTCGCCAGGTGCCACATCTGTCATTAAGGGAACATTGCAACGCACATGTGCGTTCAAGGCACTGCGGGAAAGTCAGCAAAACGCACATATGCGTCGGTGGCAGTGAATGCGTTAACGTTGGGAGTGGTGATGATGAGAACAAACTACTGTCTTGGATACTTTCAATTTTATTTATTTCATAATAATTTAGAACACTTAAATGGACGAGGCTCACAAAGAATGTGCCGTCACACACCGGAACTTATAGGGCACGACGGCGACAGTACAGTCAGCAGCAGAAGTAGATAAGCTGTCCAGGTGTTCAAAATGACCTACACACGCCCTTAACGTCTTAAGAATAAGGTCGTGTGTAGGTCATTTTGAACACCTGGACAGCTTATCTACTTCTGCTGCTGACTGTACATACAAGTTCCCGTATGTTACCGCACAATTCTTGTGAGCCTCACCCAAATATGTACTTATGTAGTACCGAAACGATAATCCATGACACGGCCTATCTCTCGTCCGTGCCGTGCCTTGTGGACGATGCCGATGGTGCTGGCACAATCCTCCACGCCTGGAAAGACTATTCCTATATCGACTACGTCGCGATGTACGCCTTTTAATCGTTCAGCAAAAAGGCTGGTTTCAAGCGACCGATTGATTCGCACGTCGCTTTGCCTTCTCTTTTAATCAGGTAACCACGCATTGCTGCTCCTCTCAACTACTAGAAATGGGCCATCATAAGGTGGCGTTAGAGTAGGGCAGAGTATGACGCTTCTTACGCTTCTTGTGAACATTTCTGTATTAGGTGGAAAGTTAAAAGGAAAATTGATCGATGGGGCCTTTCCGTTCTTGGAGCGAGACAATAAAACTCAAGTATCTTCCCTTAAACAGCTTCTCTGTAAAACTATCGTAGGAATAGTTGCTCATTGAAAAACATTCCTGCGGCAGCCTAATCGGTATTCCATATACTTTCCTCGCAGCGCAATATCCGGTTTCTTCCTGTAAACTATACTTGTAAACAACTCCTAAGACCCAACTATAATTGGTAGGTAACTCTTCAACCGAGTTCTCTCTTTCGCTTCTTGCCCAAATACTAGCTCTACTGATGTCATGTAGGAAATACCAGCAACTTTGTAAGGCACTGAAAAGTCCTGCATGCCGCGTGTCTTCTAAATTTTATCTCCATGTTTAGTATCTTCAAAAATGTTCAAACTATTAGCCTGACAGTGACCTTGACAGATCAAATTGCGTATACTACTGCGTTTCAGTCATACTAAAAGTCACTGGAAAACGTGAACGTTTTCGTTTACTCACTTACTCGCTCGTCACTCTTTCGTATTAATCAAAATACACTCGCTAAACCTTGTTACAAAACGTACCGCTAGGGGCGCTGTTCGAGTTTTCATACAATCTTGATGTAAACGCGAACGCGGTCGAGAAGTATTTTCCAGGTCCGAAAAATACACTAGAGGTACTGGGCTATCAAAGTGTCACTCGTCTTTACAAAAGCGTATTAAACTTGTCATTAGTAGTCACGTACGAATCGTAGGATGAGTGTAATTTTAGGATGTTTAGTTGATGCTGTAATTGCGATTGCTTTCCGCATGGTAACCCTAAGACGGGAAATGGGGTAATGACGTAATTTACTCGGAGCGCCAATAAAAGCGCCCTCTACAATTTCATAGCGGCGGTTTATGTTCACGACTACTTTTAAGCGGATTCGGCATCAAAACCGCAGCCGACTGCGACCGCAGAATCCAAGATAGCCTTGCAGTTACCGGTCCGATATAACACTTGATATAAGGTTGTGTTTGGTGTGTGCAGCGTCAGCGGGCGTTTGTGGGTTGGTAATAACATAGGAGCGGCTGTAATGCCCGCATCCGCAGGGTTCCGTCGGACGCGGCCTGTCGTGAATATGCAGGGGCTTACTCTTTCTTCCAAATGGGCCTAACTCCTGTCAACTCCAAATACTGTTGTTACTGTTTTAGACCTGTGCCTGTGGCGCAAACACGAAAACCTAGGGGCGTAATAGTCTGGCCTCGGGACCCGTCTCGCTGTCAAATGCACTTCAGTGCCAAAAGAATTTTACAGCCAAGCGGGAGTAGTAAACCAATTTTACGTTCAATTTTAGTTGTTTCAGTAGCGATGAACTAGAAAATACATAGTACCTAATTCAAATAGTGCTACTTCACTATTTGTGCAGTCGCGGCCTCAATATCTTCAGGCTTTGGCAATAATCTTCGGTTTTAGTAACGTTATGGTTATCCCTGACAAGCATACATGACATGAATCATATGTTTAAATATCATAAATTCATCTTGAGATGAACCTAAAACTTAGGACTTAATTCGCGTTATTTTTAGGGTTCCGAACCTCAAGAGGTCAAAACGGAACCCTTATAGGATCACTCATGTGTCTGTCCGTCCGTCTGTCACAGTCGATTTTCTCCGAAACTACTAAACCGATTAAGTTGAATTTGGTACGTATAATAAGTTTATAACCCAAAGACGGACGTGTAACGAAAATAAATCAATTTTAAACATAGACCCTATTTTTGGGTGAAAAATATCAATGAAGTTTTTCAAACCAAATCGTGTGAAATATCAAATGAAAGGACTTCTCATGAGGATCTCAAATATATATATATTTTTTTTTTTTTTGGTCAACACTTTTCGAGTTATTTAAGAAAATAGACGAAAAATTACCACCATTATCTCCGAAACTTCTAGACCTAAAATTTTGGGAAAAATACGGAGGAGAGTTATTGACCTACAGCTTACAGGAAAATTATTAAGAAGTCCATGGTATTTGAAATCTATCATATAATCTTGTGAAACGGCTTGAAAATGACGTCATTGAAAATAATCAAGGGTCGGAACCCTCTCCACGCGAGTTAAACTCACTTCTTGGCCGGTTTATTTAACAATGTGCATGGCTTGGCCTTTTCCTCAAGAATGCGACAGTAGACTAGTCCATGATTCGTCTATTTGTCGTCGAGTGCACAATGCCAGTATTAAGATGCCCGAACGGCCGATAACACTCGCAGACTCGGGTATTTGGTACCTATCTCGCCGCTTTGCATAATCGGCTGCCTCCGAGAGGGCTGGGGCAGAGGTGACCGAGTCGAGGCAGATAATCGAAAGAGCGGGCATAAAGAAATGGTTAAGGTTGGCTATGGCTATGCTCGACTTGAGAATTAGCGGTCATAGCGGTCAATGTAATAATTATATTCCTTTTCCTACCCGCCGATTTCCTAGAAAACTAAAAATCCATACTAATCCATAATAATAAGCGAAAGTAACTCTTGTCTGTCTGTCTGTCTGTCTGTCTGTGACATCTTCACGCTTCAACCGCTGGACCAATTTGGATGAAATTTGGTATGGAGATAGTTGGAGTCTCGGGAAAGGACATAGGGCTAATTTTTATCCCGGAAAAACGCTCGGTTCCCGCGGGAGCGCGGTACTTAACCGAAACCCTCGCGGGTAAAGTCGCGGGCAGAAGCTAAGTAGTGTCTTTATAAATACGAAGCCTTTACCAGCTACGTAAATCAAATACAATGATGATGTTTTCGCACTTAAGTAGAAAAAGTTTCATGAAGAGGGAGAGCTAGTCCAGGTAACTATGCCTTAGAGTACTTAGTCTGTCGTCCAAACTCTAAATGCAACTAATATGTTGAAAGTTGAAACTTGCTAAATCAGAGAGATACATTCTATTTTCGGCTAGTCTAAAAGAGATAACCATACAATTCTATTTACTTCGTAAACACGCGTCCAATCTAAACAATTTTCACTTCACAAAAACATCTTTGCCGCGGCCACTCCTCCCTTGTATAGTATTTTTAACCTGTTCCTTGAGTAATCGCCTCGACGCACCCTCCGTAGATATCTGTCTGTCTGTCCCTTCCGCTATCAAAGGTTCCTTTATCAACACCCTTTCAGACGCCCCGGTTGTAAACAGCCATTCAAATATCCTTGCAAATGTTTGCTCGAACAATGCGCCCAAAGTTACAGAGCAAATTTAATTATTCTCTCTTGAGTCGGTCCGCTTTGCAGACGATTACTTATATATGGGTACTAAGAGTATTTGTCACTCTATGTACCGACATGAAGATGATTTGCGAATGTCGTTTGCAGTATCTGACTGGATATCTTTTACTTTGTCCAGTCGTTCGTTCTGTTACCTCTTCACCCTTAAACCGCTGGTACGATAGTACCTATTAGATATACTGTGCCGCTGGACCATCGCTAGACCGATTTAGATGAAAATGGAATTTGGTATGGAGATAGTTGGAGTCCCGGAAACTTTTTACCCCAAAAAGAAACGCATAGTTCGCGCAGGAACGAGATAACCGAATTGCACGCGGGTGAAGTCGGGGTAGAAACATTAGAAATAATCAATCTTTTTGATTGAAAAAGAGGTTGTATTCAGGACTCGCTTTTTCGATCAAAACGGCGATAAGGTTAGGGGCTATTGATTGATTAAATATTTCTTGAAGAGCTACGAGCAAATTAATCACGCAATAAACATCTGACACTAAACTAGTCTTCAAATGTAAATCGCATATGGATGAACAAATTGTGTTCTCGGAACCATCGGTTCCTCGATGTGGGCCCGCTTCCATGACGCGCGGGCGCGGGCGGCGGCGCGCCTGGCTTATCTAATCGCTTCAATTTAATTCCCATATATTACTTATTGCTTTTACAAGAAAACGGAGCGGAGTACCGTATTCCTAAAAATTATGATTTTCATATACCTATAGGTGTTTGTTTTGTCAGAACCAGACCGACACAATCTAGGTATAACAAGGCCTTTATCCATGGAAATTCCAGTTTATCTACCTAAGAAGTAGTTTTGTGGAAATGTTGTTCAGCGCTGGTGGCCGTCTTCTGCTCTCGTCACTCGTCATTTATCACGAGGAGAATCCGGCGCTTGTCTTCCCTCGTTGGCTGGCGTTCACCAGAGTGGCTCGTAACATCGTAATAACTATGATTTTATGAACTAATTTGTTTCATAGTAACCGTTTGAAGATATTCTAAATTAACATTCAAATTGGAAATAATTAAAACTTCAATTAACTCGAAAACGGAACCACTGATGCAAATAGAACAGCCTGCATTTGCATCGCTTCATTTCTCGCTTGCACAGCTGTCTGCGAGAGGGACGCGGCTACACTTGGGCGAAGGTCAGAAAGAGACAGCTGGTAAAACAAAGTGTGAAGCAGAACTACTCAGTAAATAAAAAATAATTAGAAATTTAAAAAATACAGCTGAAGCTGACCGACGCGCCGTTCGGATAACTCACTCAATTCTTGGGTTGGCTTCAGTTCGCTGCTCGTTGTTCTGTTCGCACGATACCACCCTGTAGAAACCTTTTCACTCCATTTTTAGCCGACTTCGACAAAGCCAAAAGAAGGGTTATGAATTTAGCACTCTATGTATGTAGTATGTATGTGTGTTCCACCGCGATTATATCTAATGACCCGGTATGACGAAAGAGGTGTCCATCCATCGATTCGATAATTCTTCCCATCCCAAGTGACATAGGTAGGTACGGTAGGTATCAATAATTTCGTACAAATAAAAACAACATGACGTATTTTATTATTACTAGTTAGGTGTTAGTTGTCAACTTTTCCACAGGTATTGGACCTTGGCCGGAAGTTCATTGCACAATTAATTCCAGCGCAAGTAGGTCGGTAGGTACCTACACCCATCATCGTGGCTCCGAGACCGCGGAGTGTGAAGTTTGGTAAGGTACCTACTATGTAGACATTGCTATCGATTTGTTTAGCTCCTATTTGTAAGCAGAACATAGTCGTTGTGGCTTATCGCGCGGGACGTGATGTGAGCTCTTGCCTCTTGCTCGAGGCGTCCTCCCGAGTCCTGACTACCTACTCCCAAGGGGTTATTGAAGTTGCGCAAACATTTAACGGCGACGGAAAATGGTAATTTAAACTAAGAACAAGTCAAATCCTTGTTCAATTTGCGAAAAAAACAAACCTACCTATATGGGAAATAGAAGTTAAAACTGATTAATTCAACAAGTTAAATGAAAGTTTTTGCCCCTAGATAGTATACCTTCTGTTGTTTATATAAAGTTAATTTTCAGTTGGCTCTGTGGCAATAATCTCTTGGATAATTTCGCTAGTTTCGGCTTGAAATAGCACAGCGTTTTGGTTGAGACTTGAGATTCAAATTCAAACCACGCCTACGACTTACTTCAGCCAATCTAGTCCAACATTTGTCAAGCTTCAACGTACCTACACGGCGTACCTATTCCGTTCCGAAACTCGTTTGTAATAAACATGCGAGAGACCATTCCTCAACTGCCTCGCTTCTCGCTAGGACGTGTCACGTGACGCGACGCGGCTCGGCCCGCGACACGTCTCCACGGAACGATCGTTTTTGTGAAACTGTACTTACGGCATCCTAAAAAACTCGACGTGGCGGATGCGGCGCCATCAAAGATGTAATGTCTTCGATACGTCGTTGTCACTGTGAAACGAGCGTGTCTGCAGGCTCTTTGAGCTTTGTGTTGCCATTCATCCGGCTTTCCCCCGATTTATTCAAGTTTAGAAGGCGTCCGGGGAGCGTCCAGTTTCATTTGTACGAGTTACAAAAATTAAATTTGGGGTTTCTGTCTTAAAAAACTGCCCTGTTTTCTGTCTGGTTTCTGTCTTAAAAAACTGCCCTGGTTTCTGTCCTGGTTCCTAAATTTTTGAGCTACGAGTATTAGCTCCGTTGCTAAGGTCCGCATTTTATTAGTGTTGGGATCGTTCAACTTCGCCCCAGAAATAACACACACATCTTTCGCAACTTAGCTGAGCTCATGTGTTACAGCGTTTATAAAAACACGTTGTTTTTATAAAAAACTTCTACCAGAAGTGTTGTAACCAGAAGTGTGTTTTTACAGCGCTGCGCCGCACCTCGTCATTTCGCGGATGACGTGGTGCCGTGGACACATGGGCGAGCCCTTTCCACGTAAATGTGAATTGCTAGTAAAGTCGTTCCAACGTCGTTTTACGGTCGCGTTCGGATCGGAAAATTACCGGAATTTCAAAATGAGCGTGTAAGTTACATGCTTGAATCATGCGTGAATAGCAGGGTGACTAAGTAAGCTATCAGAAATGAATGATCTCACAGATGTCTGATTCATAAAACAGACACGGATAACTAAGTAGCTATTAATAGGTTCAATTTTAAGGTCACTTTTATGAGAATTTTTAGGCGAATTTTTACTTACCTATGCAAATTGAAATTAGTGCTAACTTCAAGTGTAGTCGTTGCTACACAATCTTCCAACAGGATTCCTTCAGTTACTGTAGCCATTAGCACGCCGTCAAACACGGCGCCTGCCGGCAGGCCGTCATGCCGCAACAACCTTCCCGGATTATTTACTTAGAGGAAAATTGAGGAATTGAGTTATCAATTGCCAAAAGCACATCATTACATAGTATAAAACAAAGTCGTTTTCCGCTGTTTGTCCCTATGTATGCTTAGAAATTTAAAACTATGCAACGGATTTTGATGCGGTTTTTTTAATTGATAGAGTGATCCAAGAGGAAGGTCGTATATAATTTAATATAGTTTAACGCTCAATTCTCACGGGAACGCTATAACCGATTTCCAGGCGGACGAAGTCGCGGGCAGAAGCTATAGTATATGTATGTAATGTTAATAGCAACGTCGTCTTTAACGTACTTACTGGAAGCTATAAATACCAAAGTTTAATACTCTGCTGCACCCTCACAGGGTTCATATTAGTATGTATATACTATGTAAGTACTTAATACAATTTTGCAATATCTTGTAAACACCATGTAGAGTAGAGTAGGTAAGCACTTCAAGTCTTCCTGAACCATTCTAGAAGGCCGCCGCCGCATGCCTCTTGTTGGGCCGAACTCAACCGAGTTCTGTGCCGGAGCTAACGAGAGCGCGACCGCGACCAGCCCGGATCTTATCGCGGCGTTTCTCTTTCAATTAACTTAATTGCCACACGGCTTAATTATCAACAAAAATTACACTAAAAACTGTTCTCCAATTAACAGGAGCATACCTATCTCTACCTTCGTCAACAAAGACGTCCCTACGATTCCTTACAAGCTTTAGCCCCCTGAGGGCTGAGCGAGTGACTTGTTTGTAAGGTATATTGTATAGTATAAGGTATATTGTATATAATATATTGGGTAAAAACTATGAAATCTGTAGATGACAGTCTCATCTTATCATAAGGAGGACCTCTGCTTCGCCTAAAAGTACCTTGGCTGGAATGAGATTTCGACTCGGCCATGCGTGCCATGGCGTTTTCCTTGAGCATTGAGCGATCCGGAAGCTCCGCATAGCGGTGTCCTTAGTTTCGACTAGTAATCAAAGTAGTGACCCGCGACATATGTGGACCTCTCTTATTCTAAGAAAACATATCCCATGGTAGTTAATTAATCTTTATCAGCTGCCTGGTGAGCCATCCCGTCCCGGCTGCTGGCCCGCGGCCAGCGCGCGCGCAACAATGCCGCCTCGCCGCACTCCGCAGAGGAGCGACAGTATGCCGACTCGACCTTCTGACGTCACATCACATTTGTTTCACAAACGAACGTGGCATTCCTGGCCCCTATTTTAAAACCGTGACAATTAACAGATATTTTTGGTTCGAGCAATAACGCTCGATCGGAGCGCAGTCGGTAGCAAAAGTAGGTGAACAGTTGAAAAGAAGTAATTAATCTCCATTCCCCATCAGCCCTTAATAAAACCTTACTAGATACATTCCTTTCTACTACTACTACTACTACAGCATATTTGCGTCCCACTGCTGGGCACAGGCCTCCTCTCATCACGAGAGGGTTTGGGCTATAGTCCCCACGCGGGCCCAGTGCGGATTGGGGACTTCACACACATCTTTGAATTACTTCGCAGATGCGTGCAGGTTTCCTCACGATGTTTTCCTTCACCGAAAAGCTCAGTGGTAAATTCAAATTGAATTTCGCACATAAGTAAACTTAGAGGTGCGAGCCGGAATCGAACCCCCGACCCTCGGCATGAGAGGCGGTAGGTCGAACCACTAGGCCACCACGGCTACTCTCTCACATTCCTTTCTGCGGTAAATTAATTAAGAATTGCAGTGTTCTTTACTGCAGGCCAAACTGCGTACTGTTTTTCGTCTATCAACTAAGTATGCAGCGATGCTATCTCCCTTATCGCCGACAAGTTCCTCTCGCCTGCTGCATTCGCAGTAAACTGGCGTCCAACTGCAACACTGCACCGGAGAGGCGTCACGCCGACGCCTTCCATTCCATTCACTTAAGTTTAATCTCTTAAGACTACTCGGACGCTGCTGCCATTAAGCGATACAATGCCATTAAGTTTAAATAAGTCGATGTTGCCATTTTAAATGTAAATAGGACATAATAAGGTGCTTTCATTTACCACGGAAATAACAAGAAAGTGATGAATCGAGAACCCTCAGGTCGGAGGAGGCATGGAGGGTGTGAGCTTGCACGTCATCTTCACACAAGGCTGATGGGACACTCCGAATTTATTGTAAATACTTAGGCATGTATTCAAGTCTGTGCTGATTTAACTATTCGGAATAAGCCAAAATAGGTATTTGTTTACCTGAAGTAAAAAATTGCCACTTGCACTGCGAACTATATCTACTGCACTTGAGTGTATTTCTAGCTCATCTACAACTTCCACAAGGGAATCCTATGAGCTCGACAGGTAGAAAAATTGTATATTGCATGTAAATGAAAGTTGGTATTAAGTACTTGTTCAAAGAGCCAGCCGATATTCAGGCGCCGTCCGCGGCGTGGCTGGTCGCGCCGATATTCTGCCATTGATGGAAAATTTCCTACGCTTTTATGTAACACATCTGGCGTTCAGCCCATGCGAACTAGTCATTAAATACAACGGATATACTTAATATTATTCATATTTATTGCTACTTTAGCATGTCTCTAATTTGACAGTTGTGAGGAAACCGAGAATGTGCTGGTGAATCCTGCATAGAGGATACATTCAATCGATTCAATTGTAGGTCCAATAACAAGGTTTTAAGATCATTGCATTAAGAACACGGTCAGGTGCATATGTTAGCATTTTAATAATGAATTTTCTTCGACGGCAAACATGGGAACTGGGTACACCTACACGTACATGCGTAGTCAACCTGATATGAAAACGTTTCGCCTAATCCGCATCCGGCCCCTAGCGCCGTATTGAACAATCAAATGAACTAACTGCCTAGAGCGTGCGACCAGCCACTCACCAGGCTCCCCACGGAGGCACGGACGAAGGTACCTGTGCCGAAATTTAATGGCCGAAAGTGTACAGCAGTACCATTGGTCATTGGTTTGCGATCCACAAGACTATACCGGTACCTACCTAGTTTAAAATGAACCTTGCATGCGTCACTTGTCATCGAAGTGGCTGACGTGGCGCAAAAGCAAACTGATTGTCTTGGGGCCGCTACCCAAGTGGCATTCACAATGAACCCGAGGGTCCTTAAATGTCGAGAAGCAGTTAGGTCAGTTAGGTTAGCAGTTAGGTTAGGTTAGTCAGGTCATCTACATGGATTTCTTACTTTAGCGAGCTAAACTATTACTCACATTATAGATATCTTGCAAGAAATAGAGATTTCCACAGTACCTACTTACCAACAATCCCAGTTTACCATTCTTCACATGAGTCTGGGCCCGACCTAACACAGGCACTATAGGCAGGTAATACCGACTTTCTATGGGCGACTTGTTGGGGACCCGCTGATACATATGTATGACACGCTCCAGCCGCGTGGCGTGGGCCTTGTTTACCGGCAAAATATACCATTCCGTGACTTCATATTTCTTCAATTGATGAAAAAAAGAATGTTTTGATTGGTGGATCGCATTTAAAATGGAAGTACTTTCCTACATACGAGTATACATATAGTAATACCTAGATAAAGAGGTCCTCTTCCGCAATGCCTCGTTTTGATACGGATGATTAAAGTGTCACATTTGCTCCATAAAGAATCTACTTAAATTATGTCGAATTGATTGTCAACGTTCTCTGGTTTTTATCGACAATCACATTTTTTGCAATTTTGCGTAAGGGGGAGCGTGTAGGATTCTTCAAGATGATATCCTTCGCCGGAAGTTTAAATAATGCATACATGAATGCATGTTGTTTTTTGGTGTTCAATAAAGTGTATTTGTATTGTATTGTACTTATTGTATTGTAATGCAATTTTTCGCACATTACGTACGATGTGAGCCAATGTATGAAGCTGCTCCTCTATCTCAGAGGCGGTCGGAGGCAGGTCACACCACTAGGCTCCAACGTCTTATTAAATGATACTTCACCTTAACCCGATACAGTAAGGTGTAAACTCGTATATTAGCGTAGTTTTTTTCTGAAAGCGTATGAATGCGTGGCTTAATGATCGCCTTTACGGGGCGAGCTTGTTACCGAAACAAGACGCCAAATTAAGGGGCTTTTGATAAAAATAATTGAGCGGTGTTATCGCTGCGCACGAGTCCCTGCAGTGCACGCGATCGGCGCACCGTGTTGCGTGCACATGTGTGCACAGGTAGGTATGCTACACCTCGCTCTGGCATGCTAGGGAACGAGCTATAAGATCTTCGCAGACATGTCAGAGTTGCTCCAAAATTATGTGGGTTCTGGCAAAGGCTAAGCGAGGTATTTTTATCACCGCCACTGTTGCAACAGACTATCTGCGGCCCACGGCTGGGCATTAGGCCTCCTCTAATCATGACAGGGCTGGGGCTATACGAGTACACCTAGGAACTGACGGCGGGGACTGGCAGTCAACACATCTTTGAATTGCATCACTATTTGTTTTGTATGACCAACCAACTCCTATGTCAATAAGAATTAGAGGCCAGACTATCACAAAGCAATACAACATAATTTTTATTCTACCTACCACATCAAAGCTTCTAAGTCGAGATGCAAATTCCATCCCATAAACCTAGATGACAAAACCTTCCGAGTCACCGCCTAACCGCTAATTTAACCAAATTGAGGCCTCGGCAAGGATTCCATAAGCCACGGGCCACAAATTTCTACATCAATTTGAGTCCACGAACTAATCAAATGTCTCGGTCCAGTTCCCGCCCGGTGATCGATTTACAACCATTTGCAATCATTTACAACAATTTACATAAGTATTTGACGGTGCGGACGCGACGAACGGGGAAAGCGGCTGGGTGGTGTGATGGTGTCGACGGTCTAATGTCATAACGTCTACAACTACCTATTCGCCACGACTAATACAGGAACATGTTCTTGACCATGTGGCTGGAACTGAACGGACACCGGCTGTCGAAGTGTAGCATAATATAAGGAAACCTGCACTCACCTCCTAAACAACTCACAATATCTATAGTTAGATATCCGAAGCTGTCAATCTGCCCTTTCATAGTAACAACATTTCAAGTATTTACTCCATTCGGCGCCGAGCACAGGCGCCGAGTAACTAAGTTTAGCATGAAAAACGTTTACCTACCTAAGTATTTACGAATCGAATGAACCCGTTGAAACGCTCGAGCGAGCAAAGTACCTACCTACCTACATCTTGCTCAGTGCTCAATGTTCAATGCTCAATGCTCACTACTCACTGAGCATCGCTAGGGTTGCCCCTCGCGCTGAACAGTCCAAAATAAATGAGTCTCAAAACTACGATTTGTAACTAACTAGATACAACAACAATGTGAGATCAAGATTGAATGAATTGAAACTTGATCTCTTTCACATTTGCCAATAGGCTCCCATCGTGCGCGGAGCGGACGCATACGACTTGATAATTGTAATTAGTTATTGTTGGATTATTAGTGGACTAGGTACCTAATACCTATTGAAGACAGTGGCTCGTAATGGTCATTGTAATTAGTGTAATTAAACTACTGGAGATCGTAATTGGACTATTTTCATAATGTAGAGGAACCCATTAGCTGATAAATACCTATCCGAAATGCTCACAGACAAGGAAATAAATACCTGATACTCTTGCTCAGTGCCATTCTCCGACATACTTACATATTACATATATCATTTAGTAAGTAGGTATACCAACGTACTCAGACATTTCTATAAATAAACTCCTAGTAAGTACTGTTTAAAAATAACAATACTATAAGACTACAATATACGGTTAAATAACAATAAGATGTAAAAGTAGGTACTTAACTCTCTTACTCTTCCATTTTGAAGGTGCACGGCAGTGGTATACCGCCAAGTCTATTATAAAACAGAATACTTAAGAATGTTATACCTATAAGCAATCTTATAATTCAAACTTATGTATATAAGATGAACACTGCCATTGTAATACAGGCATTGTAAGTTTAAAAGGAGGCCCCAGAAACTATTGTATGTTAAAAATTAATAAAGCATTTTTTAGGGTTCCGAAGTCCACAAAGAACCCTTATAGTTTCGCCATGTCCGTCCGTCCGTCCGTCCGCCTGTCCGCACTATTACTCGGAGAAGTCGGAGATGCTTGGTTAGAACCAAGAAACTTTTTCAAGAGAAAGCTGTAATTTGGCATGAATATACATATTAGTTACGCTGATAAAGTGGTACAATACAATTTTGAAATATATTTTTATAGGGTAACCTCCCCTACTCGTAAAGTGGAGATGTAATTTTTTTTTCTTGCGTACCCCATAGTGCGGCATATCGTTGAATAGGTATTAAAAAAAATATTGTGGGTTTGTTAAAACCATTTTTTGATTAAGTGATGCGTTTGTGAAATATTAAGATTTAAAATGCTATTTTTTGGTGGTTTTCAGGTAGCTGAAAAAAATCATGGTAGTGGCATATATAACGTAGTCGAAAAGAAAACTATCACAGCTAAGAAGGCTATATAAGTTTCCGGGTCATAGTCGACCAACTGCAAGCAAGCAAAAATGCGTAGGTACGGAAAAGTTAAATTCCATGATACCTACATACTGAGCGACAGGGGCGTCGTCGGGCGGACACGTCATACCGCAGCCTAGCTAAGATGCAGTCTTAGAAAGGTGCTACGGGTATCGTTAACTTCGGAACCCTATACTTTGCGCGTGGCCCGACACGCACTTGACCGGGTTTTTTTTTACTTTCGCAGAATCTCTAAGCTATTTAATATTGTAGCAAAAAAGGTAATAGAACTGAACTGACAGCGTCATGTATGAAACATGAATGTGACAACCTGGGAACTCGGAAATACAAGAAACGACCTGAGGTTAGTGTTAACTTCTTGTCGCCATGCACGCTTGTCGTATTATAGCTCCAAGTATCTTGTACTTGGAGCTATAATACGAGTGGGGCAGCAGCGAGTGAGTTCGCACCACCTCGAGAAAAATGCGGCCACCTTCGGCTGGAGCACAGTTACCTCAGTGATTACCCTTGCGCCCTGTCACAGAGTCTATTATTGCTTAATCTACACGTCATGCTAGCTGTGCCGCCCTTGACGAAACTTGGCTGTGTGCGGTGCTCCTTTTCAATCTTCAAATCAAGCGGTCCAGTTACTCATTCATTTAGCTTTCCAAACCTACTTGGTGACAAATACAGTGCTATTTCAATGCACGGCTTATATCTCTAATGATGGTCGGCCAGTGCCTTCATTACGATAAGTACCTTCAGTTGGCTGAAGGTAAGTACTTATCGTATAAATTATACGATATGGTATAAATTCAAACACGTCTCTTTGTCAATGCTCAGTTGTTATTTTGTTTTCTGTTATTTTAGAAGGGGACTTTAAAATGACCCTTGACAATAACCACACATTAATTTCCCCACAAGACATTTTGGCTGCTTTATTTATGGTCAAACTAGGTATTCCATTTCGCAGCGTACGACGTCCACTCGAACAAAACACACATCCCCTGAATCCCTGGAGCCAACTGGTTTTACCATATATTTACATTTCTCCGTATTGCTTCTCCCAGACGTGTCTCCGGCAAATTACAAAAGAAATTCAATATCGAAATCATAGCACGTCAGTGGCCGCCGGCCGCCCCGGCCCCGACTACACAAATACAAGCTGGCTTTTATCCCGCGCCACCCCGCCCGCCGAGACTGATTTGTGAATTGATATTGAAATATTTCCCGAGAATCTCCGGATACAACTAAGGGGAGCCCTTAGAAAAAATAACCCTTGAAAATATCAAAGAAACTAAGCGATTTATTCAAGTCCTCCCGTGTTTTGAAAGACTATTCCCAGCGAAGCGGTTTCATTTTGTAGCTCTTAAGTACTTTGAATTCATTTTAAATATCTCGGAACGGAACCGAGGGTCAGCTCGTAAAAAGGTCTGAGAGCCCTGCTGACTCAAGGTAGAAAGTTTTTCAGGCGAGACAGTTTTGTAAAGATTTGTAGAGGTTTTACAGCTGGCGGCCTGTCCTAACGGTTTGACCTACCGCCTCTCATGCAGAGGGTCGTGGGTTCAAATCCGGCTCGCACCTCTGAAATTGTTTATCTGCGAAATTCAATTTGAATTTACCACTGAGCTTTTCGGTGAAGGAAAACATCGTGAGGAAACCTGCACGCATCTGCGAAGTAATTCAAGGATGTTTGTGAAGTCCTCAATCCACACTGGGCCCGCGTGGGGACTATAGTCCAACCCTCTCGTGATAAGGAGGAGGCCTAGGCTGTTGTAGTAGTAGGAGAGGTTTTACATGGCAATGATTCTATAGTTCTAAGTTCTTTGGGCTCGGTGCATTGGCAATTAAACCCTACCCTCGCCCCACATCACAATAATGTGATGTGATTAAATATTTGATCGCTGGTCCGCCGCGCGTGATTGCGTCCTGGGCCTGACTCGTTTACTCTAATGTATGCGCCCGGATTAGGTACGTTACGGCATGAATGTCGCGATTACAATAAGCAAATATGAGTATTTTAAAATTAATTCCTGTCATGGGATTAGTTTGGTATAGTTAATTTTATTATTTAAGACCTAGGAAATATTAAATGTAACGAGGCTATCCCTAATCCTGTGGTGCGGGTATGTGAACAAAAGTTTAGGGAACGAACATCACATTCATGATTCATTATGTTAGGTACTTATGTCGGTTGTAGATTTGAATTAAGCTATTTCATTCATTGACATTACGTATTTAAAGTCACGTGTATGTAGGTACCTGCTCGCATGGATCGCGCGGTAATCAGCAAGCGGCAAGTTTACTTATAGAGAAATTATAATTACATAGGTACATAAATGCGATCCTTGTCGTTCGTGTTGTGGCGTACAATGTTGCATGACACATGAGAGCTCTGCTGTGGAACAGGTGACTTGGTAATAATTTAACTTTTACGGGCCCGCGTGCAAACAGGACGTCAATTAATGGTAATGACCACATTACCGGACTCCTATTCCGGGTGGGCTATCCTTGTGCGGTAAAAAGTTTTGATTTTTCATACCTAATAAAATAAATAAATAGCTCACAAAACCGATGAATCGAAATCGAACTGCCTATGCAACAACAACAATAATAAAGCTATCAGTTATTCGTTTAAAATTACTTCAAGAACCCTCATAATACGAGGTATGCATAAAAAGCCGGTTTATCAAGGAAACTCGGGTTTTTTATTGGCAAACCACTAATGCAGAAACGGCCCGCATGCAGATGGCGCCGCGCGCGCAGCAATTACGCTCCTCCGGGAACGAAAGCGTTGCAGCTCTGTCATTAGAAGCATTATTGCGTTCCGGGCTCGTATTTCACCAGTGACAAGTGAAGTGAGGGCTGTCATAACGCGATACATGTGTTGCAAACGCTACGACGCCAACAACGGTGCCCTCTTACCGACAAGAGGCATATAATTTGATCGGTTATAATCTGACGTCATGGTTGATGCAACTAGCAACACTAAGTTAAGACTTAAACCTAGATTAGCGTAAGAAACTAGATATATCTATAAACATACGTTGTTGATGTATTTATATTCAGTTACTTAAGGTATTAATAGAGCTTTGTGAATTTCTTGTTGTCACGAGTAATTGACGGATATGGTTGCATGCAGTAACTTGGCGACGCACTACCCATCCCATTGACGATATTTGTAACGTGCGCGTGGAGTATAAATAATGAACAATATTTCTTCTGCAAATGAATGGTTACCTATCTATGTGGAAACCGGAATAGCGCAATAGTATAAATGTCGCAATAGTGGTAATCATAGCTCTCGCGCGATCCCATTACAAAAAATAGACCGGATCCTTTTTTTCTCGGCTTTTTTTATGGATAGTCCTGTCCTGTAACCCCTGTACTGTAATTTTAGATACAACAGTATGGATACAGTTTTTTCGAGTAACTGAGCATCATAAAAGAGCCCCAGATACGAACCTTTGAGGCATTACTTCCATAAAAAGTGCAAAAGCAGTAAAGTAATATATACACACGTTGTTACAAAATAAGCCAAAAAAAAAACAATAAACTATCAAAGCCAACCCTAGTAAGCTGCCAACCCTAGTAAGCTGTCAAATCAAAGAACCGGAGTTAGCATAGATTAGGTAATTGATCAGAGGGGAAATACCAATTTTAATGTTCACTTTAACGGTTTTTCTGTTTCTTATTCACAAAGTTTGAAATCTCGATTACTAAGAGGTCGTTATTCGGCACTGGATTCAAACAACGTGATATCGGAAAAACTCATGTTATCAATATCAAATCTTCTTAATGTTTTTTTTAAATGTTTTCTAACGTCCAAGCCCAGTCGATCCAGGGAGGCCTAATTGGTGTAACATGAGCATTTCGGAGGCCTATGTCCAGCAGTGGACGTCTTTCGGCTGAATGATGAGCATTTCGGAGGGGTCTTCTTCAAAATGCTTCTATCACGAGTACGACGTAAGGCGTATCAATTCAGATCATTAAAAAACATGTTGCAGTTCCTGTAAATATCATTTTCTTTACGAAAAAAGAAGTGTAAGTTTATCTTTTAATATCTTGTAAGTTTCAAATTTGTACAGTCATCGTGTTATTATCACTCTTTGACGTTCCGCGGATATTACCTACTTAGGTAAAAATTTAGTCACCTACGTTACATTGACCGCTCTGCTTAGTTACCTACTCTTTAATCAGGGTTGGCACATCAATAAAAAAAAAGAAAACATTTCTTCGGCGTTGTGTAATACAGTGTTATTGCGGTCTTTCATTAGTAGAAACGGGCTTTTTATAAGGGATAATTCTAACCCCCTTTCGGCTATAAGGGCATTTTTGTAACACCCTGTATATGCTGTCATAAAAATGCAAGCTGAATTGCATTGCTCAGCTTGCATTTTTATGACATTGATACGTAAACGTAAGTTATGGTCCTATGCCATACCAGGCGCGGCGCACTCTTTGATTTCTTCGCGCTCGATACAAGTACCCGCCGGCTTCGCACCGTGGCGTGATGATTAGTGGTTGCCGCGCACTGCTAGCGAATGCACGCGCGCGCGTAAACTCTTAATGTACCTCGCGACGCAAGAGTGAAATGTGCTATGAAATATTGTATTGCAGAGGGTTGTATTAACAGCAACACTAAAATGTTTTGGTAAAAAGTAATTATTTGGTAAAGAGTAAAAAGATGAAATTTGGTATGGAGGTAAGTAGTAGTTCAAGACAATCCATTTTTTTATTTTTTTTAATAAGAATAATAACAATAACTATGCATGTACAGGTACTTATAGTATCATTAGGTCTATGTACTCGGGACGAAGTCGAGGACAACGGCTAGTATATTATGATAATGCAGTTGTGTGACTGTGTATCTTAATTTTGATATTAGCAGATTCATAAATTCACAGATAAAGTATGTGATAACTTAAAAGTAAATTACGTTGTAGCATCTGTGTAGAAGAGTGTTTTTAATAACTTAAATATATATTTTGTTAATGACACTATTCTACCTAACCTATGTACTAATACTAAGACACATCATTTAATATGTTCTCGAGTGCGCCAGCCCTAGCGCTAGGGCGTGGCCTCCGAAAGAGCGCGCTGCATGTGATAAAAAGAGATGGCCAATTTGGAAGCGTACGGTGCAACAAAACCGGTTTTTTGTTAGCAGTCGGCCTTCTGTACGTTAGTAGGTACTATTACTTATTCTGTGGCCATACCAAGCCATACTAACATATTATGTGAGATAATAAATAAATAAATAAATAAATATCTTGGGACATTTCACGCATATTGACCTAGCCCCAAACTAAGCAAAGCTTGTACTATGGGTACTAGACAACGATATAAATACTTATATAGAGAAATACATACATAGATACTAAACATCCATGACTCGAGTACAAACATTCGTGTTCATCACACAAAGTTTGCCCCGAGCGGGACTCGAACCCGCGACCATCGGAACAGAAGGCAGGGTCACTACCAACTGGACCAATCCGACCGTCATAGGTAACTATGGGAAGTATCAGTGTGAGTGTGCGTTCTGAAGATTGCACACATAACACACCTAACACCATGTCTGTATAACTTTATATTTCCGAAATCACATTCATAAATAAAGCAAACTCACGGGCAGGAGCTAATTATTAATCGAGCGTACAGGAGGTCCGAGAGACCACTGGACTAGGGTCTGACGAGGTCAGGCGTGGAGTGGCGTGGCGTATAATCGGCCCTCACGCGCAGTCGACACGACGCGACGCGACGCCATGCCTCGCTGCCTGCGCAATCAATCTCCATCTCCACGATAATGTCGTTAAGTATATTATATCAGATCACGACTGAAATCAATAGAAGAAACTCCTGAGACCTCGAAAATGGACATACGAGTATTAGTAAATACTTAGGTACACGATGCGTTTAGAGGTAATATCATTCTTAGTTTTATACTAAGGTAAAGTATCCACCCTAATTTCAACCTATGGTACCTACCTATACCAAAAACTCGTTGCATAAGCAAGTACAACCAAAGCATTTCTTTACAGTCGAGTTCGGCAATATAGGTACACACTTTTCCACCTTATAAAATTACTAGCTTCTGCCCGCGACTTCGCCCGCGTGGAATTCGGTTATCGCGTTCCCGCGGGAACTACCTACGCGTTTTTCCGGGATAAAAAGTAGGCTATGTCCTTTCCCGGGACTCCAACTATCTCCGTGCCAAATTGTATCTCAATCGCTTCAGCGGTGGAAGCGTGAAGAGGTAACAGACAGACAGACAGAGTAACTTTCGCATTCATAATAATTAATATGGATATGGATCTTGGTGGCGGTATACCGATTCCAAGAAATCCTTTCAATGACACAACCGTAAAATATGATACTACTACTACAGCCTATGTGCGTCCCACTGCTGGGCACATGCCTCCTCTCAACACGAGAGTGTTTGGGCTATAGTCCCCACGCGGGCCCAGTGCGGATTGGGGACTTCACACACATCTTTGAATTACTTCGCAGATGCATGCAGGTTTCCTCACGATGTTTTCCTTCACCGGAAAGCTAAAGTGGTAAATTCAAATTGAATTTCGCACATAAGTAAACTTAGAGGTGCGAGCCGGAATCGAACTCTCGACCCTCTGCATGAGAGGCGGTAGGTCGAGCCACTAGGCCACCACGGCTTCAATAAAATATGATATGTCATCAAAAGAAGTCAATTGAATAGACACGCGGCGTCAATCCATTCCACGCACGGCCGTTAATCCTATGACTTATTCAACGCCGAGCACGACCGGGCCCCGTACCGTACCGTACAAGCAATAGGACGTCGATACCGGTTTTTATACTCGACGTTTTTACCCAATACGAGATCCATTGCGACTTACGAGGCTGAATAGGACACTTTCTCAAAACCTTAACCTTGAACTGCGCAGGTAGGTATGTACCTACCTACCAAATATCCGTTGAAACCAAAGGGCGCTACAGAAGACCCTATTTGCAGGGCCTTGCTGCATGCCGGGCCAAATCGTGCCACGTGTAGGCTTGCAGCGCCGACATTTTGCCGATTCTAATTATGAAATTTGGAGTGTATGTTAAGTAGATCTGAGAACAGGAGGTAAGCTATTTTTCATACCCAAAAAAAATCTAAGATGGTACGAAGTCCGCGGGGTCAGCTAGTAAGTACTTTATAATATAAATCCCGCAACGCAACCCCTTTGCTAAGAGCAGGCGGGCGCTTCACAGCTGCCTGTCTCTTGGATCATAAAAGATCGTTGTGTTTTTGTTGTTTGTATTACGTACGACTACGAGATATAACGGGGCAATGGCCGTGATTGTCTTATCGCTGATAATAATCGCCCGCGCCCGCGCCCGCGCCGGCCGAACGATCCGTGCCGTGCCGCCGCATCCTTCACCTTCACACACTTGCGAAGTGAAGCAGACAGAAAATATCACTGATTTATTTTTAAAACTGTACCTACTTAATATTTGGATTATTTACCTTTTTTTAATTTATTGATTAAAACTTTTTATTGTTATGGTTCTTGTCGTTAAGGTACTTATAGGTACATTAACAATGCTCGGGTAGGCTATTATGTAAATTGAAGATAAAAACAGTTTTAAATATAATGAAATTAATGAACCGTGAAATGTAAGTTAACACTTCAGAATAAAAACCTAAATAATACTTAGACCTAAATGTAACATTACACACTGGAAAATAGTTTCGCACTGTAAATTGAGTAGGCACCGACCTGCATTATTACTTAACACTTAATAATAAAATCTCTAATAAGTATGTATAGGTATAATAGAGTTTATGTAACTGCTACATAATAAAGGTCCTTAAAACACGAGTGTTTTAAAGCCTTAATTATGTACACAACTTTATCTAACTCAT
>OZ020288.1:12528258-12549475 GCA_963971205.1 Aethes cnicana
ATATAACACGACTTCGCATAACAACGTTCATGTTACTTCCA
Source organism: Aethes cnicana (assembly GCA_963971205.1). Taxonomy (NCBI): domain Eukaryota; kingdom Metazoa; phylum Arthropoda; class Insecta; order Lepidoptera; family Tortricidae; genus Aethes; species Aethes cnicana. Next base: position 12,528,300 of record OZ020288.1, read on the forward strand.
ATGTTTGTCTGAGAACCGAGTTGTAAAGTTCGTCCTCTGACTCCTGGCAATTCTGTGAGAATCGTATGTTGACGTTCGGTTCAACACACGTCGCGCTCGTGTCGTGAAAAGATTTCTGCGATTAAACGTGATGTCGAGGCGACCTGTAGATCGTGCGAGGGGAATACAATATAAATAAGTATTATCTAACTAAAGTGAGTCGCAGCTATTCAAATTTAAGGCCACTCTATGCATGCTGCATAGCTGTTCGGTGAAGGAAAACATCGTGAGGAAACCTGCACGCATCTGCGAAGTAATTCAAAATGTGTGTGAAGTCCCCAATCCGCAATGTACTGGGCCCGCGTGGGGACTATAGCCCGAACCCTCTCGTTATGAGAGGAGGCCTGTGCCCAGCAGTGGGACGCAAATAGGCTGTAGTAGTAGTAGTAATTGCATAGTGGAGATCCATATCTACCGACCACGAGACTGGCCGCGGGAGTCGAAAATAGCGAGGGAATATAATATGATGCGGTGCACCCGACGAGCCGCGGCCGCGGGCTCGGGCTCGGGTAGTTCGAGCGTCACACCCGAACTTCATCCGAAGTTCAATAAAAAGCTGCAAATGATGTTAAAAGCATGAAAATCCCGAGCAACTGATATAATTGAAAACAAATCATTGAAATATAATGATTGATACATTTTTAGAATCGGCTCAGAAAGCCCTTTACATACTTTGATACCACACAACACGAAATGGTTCAGATTTTTTTCCCGTCCAAAAAAAGGATGACGACATATGTAACTTCTCTCCTTTTTTTGATGCTATATGGGTGAAATTGATTAATATGGACTAAAGAGCCATCGTTCTGACTTTCGTTTGCAGCTTTTTGGCGTATTTACTGCTCCTATTTGCCTTGAAGAGGGATATGCGAAATTTAATTTAGATTAATACAAATTTGCGTTTTTTTTGTTATTATTATTTTTAGTTATACATATTTAGTTAAGTACCTACCTACTGCCACTAATTAATATTGTCATTAATTTGTACCTAACATGAGACCATCTCTAAGATCTTAGATTTAAGTTTAAGTTAGGGACTATACATCCCTTAACTGTAATTTTAGTATGTACCTATACATGTATGTATTTTTATACATATTAATTTAAATGTAATGTAAAGGCCTTCTGCTCAGTTTGTTGCGGCGTTTCTTCTCAAGCAATGGGTCTAGGAAGCGCTGGTAAATTCATTTCTGTTAAATTCATTTAAAAGTGACGTGTAAAAGTGCCCAGATGTGGCCTATTTGCTGAATAAATATTTTCATTTTCATTTTTCATTTTCATAACAACGAAAATGTAAAGTTTACAATTCCTTAATTACCTTACCTGACGCGGCATAAATGCATAATTCGTCATTTTTATACGGCTCGAGCAAGATCAAGCGAAGCACCGAGCTTCCCTGCACTACATACAATACAGCCCGATCACTCGCCAGTCTCGCCACGCGCATCTGACACCTGACGCACCACACGTGCGGGTTGCATTGCCTCACACGACAACTTTATGAATTCTCAGTCGGCGGTTGGGGACGCAATTATAAAGAAACATTTCGCGGTCCGCGATTTTTGCACAACTATCATCCCTTCAGAGCCTGCACAACTAGGCTAGGTATGAAATGAAGCAGTAGGTGTGAGATCTTCTACTAATCTAAAGTCCCGCGCCTTCACGTTTCAAAACGCTTCAATTTTTTTATTATTATTTAATAAGCACCACCAACACTCTCAACGCATAGTTGATGGCTGTCTCAGCACGCACACATGTGTTGAGAGTGTTGGTGGTGCTTTTTAAATACATTGAAGCGTTTTGAAATGTGAAGGCGCGGGACTTTAGATAGTAGAAGATCTCTACGTGTGAGTAAAGCGGAGTGGCGTGCCAGCCTTGCGGATACGAGACGAGATAAAAAAAGATTATGCATATTTACGATGGATAATGGCGCACGCAGCTTAATTTGTAACGCTCGCCTGGCATGTAACATGTAAGCCGCATCGCAGCCGCGGTAATGGGCGCGGGCGAGACTACACGTGCGGCCGCCCTCGTGCGTAATGCGCAACATTACGGCTCTGCTGCGAGATTAGATAAAAAGCGACAGCGGCACGGCGCTCTCGGAGAACTCCTCCGTGAAATGTTATTGTGCATGTTTGGTATACGGACGGCACGGAGAACGGGCAACAAGATCAGCCAGTAGAATGTTCATGGAGGAATTAATAATAAAATAAATAAATAAATAAATAAATATCTTGGGACATTTCACACATATTGACCTAGCCCCAAACTAAGCAAAGCTTGTACTATGGGTGCTAGACAACGATATAAATACTTATATAGAGAAATACATACATATATAAATACTAAACATCCATGACTCGAGTACAAACATTCGTGTTCATCACACAAAGTTTGCCCCGAGCGGGATTCGAACCCGCGACCATCGGAACAGAAGGCAGGGTCACTACCAACTGGACCAATCCGGCCGTCAATTAAGTACGAAGAATGAAATATTAGTTATGAGGTCTTCCTTTTCGTATTGTAACGATTTCAGCCACTAATTGTTCATCCTTGAGTCGATTCGTTGGCTGTGACTGTTCCCCAAAAGCCATTGTATTCACCCTTGCGGATCAAGCGCCTTAAAAATTAAAGCGCACCCTCATATTTCCATGCTTTTTGTCGGGACCAAAATACAAATAGTCGCTAAGCCCCATCTATACCTTTCGGCCAATGCAATGTCAGGACTTTAGGAGCCGCTGGTGGCAATTAATGACGACGCTAAATTGAATTAATTCCTCGCAGACGCCGACGCCGCCGCCGCCGCCCGACGAGGGCGCCACACAATAAAATAATGCGCCGCGGCGACCACCATTGATTGCTTCCCCTCTGCCGTCCTATTCACATTTATGCATACAACATGTGATATATACTCGTAGCTCCTATTGCAATGGCCTCAGAGCCGTGTGTTGAAGCGACAGGTAAGTACTGCCCCGTCGAGCCGCGAGCGCAGGCGACGCCGGGCACATACAAGTGCATACAATGCTCCGCCAGCGCCAGGTGGCGTTATTGATGCATCAAAAACATTTCTGTAAGGTTGCACGCCCGCCCCTGAGTTCTACGAAAAGGCGTGTTGACGCGTCTCTACTTCGTTAATCATTACTGCCGAACTATTTGTTAGTGTCATCCATCGGGCGGGGTCCACTCGCCCGCCCCGTATCCCACGTTTTAGCTGATAAATGCGACATTCTTCGTGTCGTCATCCCGTGGGGCTTCAAAATTCATCTCTCGTAAAATTGCGAGCGTCCTCAAAGACGTCTGGGAGATCTCGGAGTGAAAGTAAATATTGGCGGCCACCCGTCGGCCTCCCCCTGCGACCTGCCGGCCAGGGCCACAGAATAAGCAATAGTAGGTACTACCGTTAGGGCGCTCCGAGCGAGAGCCGTCGGAAAACTCGGGAAATATGCAAGTTGTATGAAAGTATTGCGCTACAATAAAAGCGAGAACCCGGGGCCTACCGAGCTTGCGGAACGAAAGGTCGTCGAACGCAGAATATTGAATGGTGCTTCGGATCCGGACCTCATTAGTACTAGTACTTATTCTGTGCCTGCACTTTACCTGCATAAAGACCTAAAATTCAAAAAGCTTAGTGTTATTTTATGTAAGGTAATATCGGTAGTATCTGTATAGGTACCTATTTATTGAACATAGGCTCCGAACGTGTATTCGCTGGAGAGCAGAAGTACCGTAATATTTTATCCCCTATAAGGCATTTCGGTATCGTAAATATAATCTGATAGGTATATGTGTACAAGCATTCGTAAGTTGAATTGTTGAATAAAACACAATGTTTACGGCGGTGGTGCTTCAAATGTAATGTAACAGCCGCAGCTCGCACGGCACGGTTCGGTTATGATGTTCACGAGCTTCATAAATATAGGGAGATGGTATCGGGCGGCGGCGGCGGCGCGCGCGCCTGATACCAATGATATAGCGGTAATTACTAAATACCTATATGCGGCGCGAGCATCCCGGCCGCGAGTTGACATACACTACCTACCCCAACTAACAAAATAACGTTGTAGAAGAGTTGCAAGAACGTTTTTCATTCCCTGTTTGGTACACAAAGTTGGTCGTATAAACGTAGTTGTCAACGTTTACTAAACGCGAAAAAGGCCCAAATTATACGACTTTTTCGTTGTATCGAAGTTGTATAAAAGTCCGGCAAGAACGTTGCATAAACGTTGCTTAAAAGTTTTCATGAAACTATTTCACTTTAGTGGTTCCATAACAGTTGTATAGACATTACAAGGTAACTGAAATGTCGCATAAGGGTTTAACAGCGACTTTTATGGCACACATTTGCCGTTCCTGACTGATATGAGCATTGTGGAATTTTAAAGATAAGTTGTAATTCTCATAAGAATTTTACTCAGAAGAAATTCACAATGACGCGAAAAAAGTGTGAGAGAAATGTGTTCAGTGCACCTATTTCCTATGGGACTTTTAGTTTTATGACAATATATAGGTGTGTTTTTGTCCAAATCTTTACGCCCCCTCGAATTCCTTGAAATTCAATCATTGTACAAAATTATTTACATTTTATTTCATACTAAAATTCCAGCCATCTTGTCTAAGTTACAATGCGACTTCTATACGACTGTTTTAGTACTAAAACGTCGCATAATGGTGTTATGTGAAACCAATGGTCGGCCATGATAGACGTTTTTAGGGTTCTGTGAGATAATCCATACCAATATTATAAATGCGAAAGTAACTCTGTCTGTCTGTCTGTCTGTTACCTCTTCACGCTTCAACCACTGGACCGATTGCGATGAAATTTGATATGCAGATAGTTAGGGTCCCGGGAAAGGACATAGGCTACATTCTATCTCGGAAAAACGCATAGTTTCCGCGGGAGCGCGATAACCGAATTCCACGCGGGCGAAGTCGCGGGAAGAAGCTAGTAATATTATAAATGCGAAAGTAACTATGTCTGTCTGTATGTCTGTCTGTATGTCTGTCTGTCTGTCTGTCTGTCTGTCTGTTACCTCTTCACGCTTCAACCGCTAGACCGATTGAGTTGTGGCATGAAGATAGTTGGAGACCCGGGAAAGGACATATTCTAATTCTTATCCCGGGAAAACGCATAGTTCCCGCGGGAACGCGATAACCGAATTCCACGCGGGCGAAGTCGTGGGCAAAAGCTAGTAAACATAATAAGCAGCAAGATATATGTCACTATGCTTGCATTGTATTTTGCAAAATAAAACCTTTATCAACAATTCTTTTGCTAATAATAAAATATATACGGAACCATTTTTTGGATAAAGTTGTTTAGTTGACACAATGGTAGTTTATTCTAAATAAGTGCCTGTAGGACCTTTATATAACTTTTAGGTCCGATTAAAGTTCCCAAGCTCTTTTATCTATCGTTTGTACCAATCAGTTGTATAAACGTTTGCACAACCTGTACAGTGTACGCTATGGCACCATTATGCGACGTTGCATAATACAGTCGTATAAACGTTTACATATCTTAAATTCTGGCACCATTATACGACGTTGCATAAAGAGTCGTTTAAACGTTTACATATCTTATATTCTGGCACCATTATACGACGTCGCATAAAGAGTCGTAAAAACGTTTACTCAACTAATTTAAAGGACCTTTTAGTTACAGGACAAAATCGTTGTATGAATTACGGTTATACAACGTTTTAGTTGTTAAGTTACTTCTATACGACTGTTATATAACCGAAAGTCGCATAAGACAGGTTTATATGACTAATTTGTTTGTTGGGACGTTACATGCGCTACGCCGGGCCCGTATTTGTAACCAACCTTCAAAAACACGGTCTCTCCAAATCCAAAAACAATCGTCGTTCGAACACACCTCAACGATAGTGTAAAATTTCTGAAATGGACGTGGCTTTTCCCATATTTGCATGATTTGTATGACAACGATTTCGAACGACGCTACAGTTTGGGAAGTAACTTCTTTTCGAGGCCGACCTGGCCTTATTTGCAACTAAAAACACAACATAAACATTAGCGATGTTGTTTATAGGCAACTATTTACCACACGCACTTCCCTATACCTAATAACACTCAAAATATTCGGCATAAATAGGTATTGTATACGCTACTACTACTACTACTTCAGCCTATTTGAGTCCCACTGCTGGGCACAGGCCTCCTCTCATCACGAGAGGGTTTGGATTGTATACGCATTCGTAGATTATTCTAAGGAAAGGACTGATCGGCTGATAGTGATAGCCCGCGCAACCGATACCTTTGATATCCGATATCTACCCTACCACTAATGGAATGTCAATCCAACAATCGGTGACAGGCGGGAGAGGGAGAGGGCCGCGGCCGGCGATCAGCGGCCTAGTGTGTGGTGTGGTGACACGGGTCACCAGGGCCCGGTGAAGACGCGCTTGCGACAGTGTAGCCCAAGGAAGGCTTCCGCCATTGACGTAAATAATATAGACCCGGTCTAACGTACACGTAATATGTCCCCACTTCCTCGGTGTCCAATCCAAAGTTCTGTCACCGAGCGTGCGTTACAATACGCGTTTTTTAAAAAACTTTTTTCGAAACTGTTTCTAGGTATCTAAAAACTCGTCTCGTTGTTGGAAAAATGTGACCCAGCTTTAGTGTCACGATACAAGTTTAACTTTGGATTGGACACCAAGGAAGTGGGGACACATGACATGTATCTACGTTAGGCCGGGTCCATACGAAGTATTATTTATGTCTATGGCTTCCGCGCAACATTGTTGTTGTACTTCCTTGTAGTAGGTAGGTATACAAACATGTGGAAAGAGCTTCGGTCAGGTTTAATCAACACCACTTTCAATTTACGGTTCGCTTTCAACTGCTCGTGATGACCCAGGACGTGTACGTACCAACACATAGCTGATTCAATTCCTTGGGCTCTATTCGAAACGTTACATAGGGAATCGGAGATTCCCGCGCGGCCTGCCCCATTAGGTTATTCCGCTTCTAACGCTACATATCGTTATCACCTGTCATGCGCTCGCCGTGCGTCAGCGTGTTAGATAGGTATTCCATGACCTATGTGTTAGTGTAATTACGCTGTCATGACCGACCGCGCTATTACCACAATTGGAATGCGATGGCAAACCGTCACATACACGCACTGCTGGGGCCTCACCTCATTCATGTTCGTAAATAGGGATATCTCCCATATCCCTAAATAACTATTAGGTATATTTCTATTTGTGGAAATGGATCTCCCAATTCAATTTTAAGAGCTCTATTTATTATCCCTATATTTTTTATTTATGGGGTACTCATATATAGTTGGCTTGCCCAGGTGATTTCCCCTTGGCAAGGTAAAAATCCTGGATTAGGTACTAAGGTAAACTGGTCACTAGTAATGTGGTCACGACCGCGAGCCGCACCCGACGTGGGCTTCACCACCCGCCCGCCAGAGAAAACCTTACACGAATATGGAGACATACCTGTAATGCAATCCTGAGACATCATGCTTGTTTTGATTCCTCGGTATTCTGTTTTATCTCGTTTGTCAACTTATTAACCATGGCATGGAACTCGGTGCTTGAATGCGATGCGGTGTACCAAACTGGCTCAAACAGCCATCCACTGAGCTATAAGCACAGAATAAGTTTAGTAATCTATAAGTTACACGCCCAGTCGACTGTCTCTCCCAAATCTATGGGAACCGTACCTAAGCTCTCAATTGCTGCGGGAACGAACGGTTAAACCGCCAATATACTTCACTCGTTATGGAAAAATTGTGTGTTCTAATAAAATCAAGTTCTTTTTTTAAACTGTTAAAAGATGAACAGACAGGCTGACAGCTCACCGGTGGACTGGTGGTTTCCGCCACCTACTTATGTATAGACACACTTTTAACATGAGAGGCGTCACCAATGCGTTGCCGGCGCCGGCGCGTCGCCGGTCTCGCACGATTATTAAGTAGGTTGACACCCTTTTAAAAAGTTACATTTAAGGTGTTGGTTATAGTAGAGTAGAGACATGTTCATGAATGATCGACAGGAGTGCCAGGAGCCCTATATAGGTATAGGGCTCCTGGTACTAGGGGGTAACAAGCCGCCGTCCTCATGCCACTCCTTTCACTGACGACTCGGGAGGTACATTCTCGCTCCCTTTCTAAACTCCTTTCGATTTGCGTTTTTGGCAATAATTTGAGAAAGTAGCCAGTTCAATTCACGAAAGTTGTCCGTCCATATGCGTCGCGGCGAGGCTTGGCAACTAGCTCCCAGACCATTTCCATCCATCATCTGCGTCCGGCAGCGAGTGGGCATTGTGGCCTGACAGCATGTCGGGATTGTCGGGCCATTTCTGCCGCGCGACGGGCGACGAGGGAGGCATATCATTCACGAGTAGTTAGGTAGGTACGAGTACACACACCGCGGCGGACGCGGACGGAACGCCTGCCCCAGTTACTTTGTAACCTGTTCAATGGTCGTGCTCACGTCGTTAGAACGATCTTGTGAAGTGAGCCATGCACGAGTTCCATTACCTAGGTCCTTATCATCTCACTTGTAAATGCGCGTCAGAATGGTTACCTATAGCTATAAATAAGCACACAACAAATGAAATATCTAAAATAATATTGCAAAGGAAGTAAGTACAGTCGAGCTCGCCAATATATACACACTTTTGTACCTTACCACGTTGTAATAAGGTCCAAAAGTGTACACGTATTAATGAACTCGACTGTACTTACATTACCTATTATTATTGCATTATTTGTCACTTGTCTGATATATATCTACTGCTTTTCTTTTCTTGGATAATGGATTACATATTTTAATTTATTTGACTGTTATCTATTTATATTTAAGTGTATGTATGTTTATGTATAAATGTATTTAAGATTCACATCTTAGTACAGAGCACCGCCTACCAACCTAGTTTGTTTTTCTTCATCTCCACTATCCAAAGGTTGTCTGGATGAGATATTAAGCGATAAGACCGCCTGCTGTATGCCATACCTTTTGTTTGTGTAATTGCATTATGTCTGTACTGTTCCTTGAAGAAGAAGAAGAAGAAGAAGAAGAATTTATTTGCTTGAACATGTTGAATAGAAGGTGACATTTCGTTTACTTATGTACATTGTTCTATCGAAAATTCGACATGCAAATATTAAATTTAATATAACGTTATATCAATATACTACAAAGCAATTTAATTATTCTATAAATTAACAAAACGCATAATATTTATTGCTTATTATTTGTTTTCAAGATTTACAAATTCATTCACATTATAAAAACAGTGACTTTGAAGAAATTTCGTGAGTGCTCTGTTAAAGTCTTTGCCATTTAATTGTTTGATATGCTCAGGTAGGTGATTATAAATGTAGATACACATGTGATATGCATTTCTTCTATAAATATCAGAGCGACACAGAGGTTGAAATAACACATTAACATATTTAGCTCTTTGAATGCCTCCGAACACGTCATAATGTTTCTTGAAAAAATTTGGATGCTCTCTGGCAAATAAACATGCCTTTTTTAAATACATACATGCTAAAGGTAAGATACCGAGCTTTTTAAATATAGGTCGACAGCTGTCAGTAATAAAGGCATTAACGATAGCTCGAACACACTTTTTCTGGACTTTGAATACCTTCTCAACATCAACTGAGTTTCCCCATATAAGTAATCCATAGTTTAATGCAGAAGATACGTATCCGTAATAGGCTGTAACAGCTGCTTCAGTTGACACTGTATTTTTTAGTTTTCTTAGTGCATACACAAACCTGTCTAATTTTGAACACAAAGTAGAAATATGGACTTTCCAATTCAAGTTTACGTCGATATTTATGCCCAGGAATTTTGTTACAGTGTTTTCTTCTAAGCCATTATTATTATGATTAAGATTTAAGGTGATAGGATTAGATTTATATGAGCGAAATTGCAAAAATGTAGTTTTAGTAATATTAACGTGAAGATTATTATTATCCATCCAATTTATTACATCGATTAAAGCATTATTAATGTCCGATTCATATGTATCTGGATTGTTCCCCTTTACAATGATTGTTGTGTCGTCTGCAAATAATATGCTTTTATGTTTTGTGGCCGACGGAAGATCGTTTATGTATAGCAAAAATAAAAGTGGTCCCAAATTGCTTCCTTGAGGCACGCCAACCTGGTTCGTCCTGAATTGAGAACAATATTTCTTATTTACAAGTTTATTATTTATGACAACTACTTTATTTATGTCTGTACACTGCTTTCTTTTGTTTAGGTAGTCTGCTATCCATTCTTTTGCAGTGCCTCTAATGCCATACATTTCTATTTTAGTCAAGAGAGTTGCATGGTCCACAAAATCAAAAGCCTTGCTCATGTCTAGGAAAACTGCCATTACAGGGATTTTACCATTCAAAGCTTCTGTAATATATGTAATAAGATTGAAACAAGCTAGTTCAGTCGATCGTCCTTTTCGAAATCCGTATTGATCCGGATGCAGTATACCGTGTTTCTCCAAGTAATTTATAAGTCTTATGCACATAGCTTTTTCAATTACTTTAGAGATTACAGGAACAATTGTAATTGGTCGATAATTATTTGGATCACTACGATCGCCTTTCTTAAAAATGGGTTTAACTGTTGATTGCTTAAGCTCATCAGGGAAACTGCCCTGGCTAAACGACAGATTGATAATGTAAGCCAGTGGTGGGCTTATGTATACAGCTATTTTCTTGAGTATAATTGTAGATATGTCATCAAATCCACATGTTTTGCTATTGCTCAATGACATAATTATTTTATAAACTTCATTTACATCAACAGGATATAAAAATATTGAAGTAGGATTATTAAATGTTGTATAAGTATAATTTACATTTGTTCTATTTCTAGAATTGCTATATGAACTGGTAATATCTATAAAATAATCATTCATAATACTACAAATATCATTTGGATTATCATATGTATTGTTATTGAAGTTAATAGAAGCAATGTCATGTTTAAAAGTGTTATCGGAAGTTGTGGATGATATAACGTTCCAGGTTGCCTTGCATTTGTTTTTATTTGCCCTTATGTATTTGTTATTTGACATATTTCGAGACACTTCTATGCATTTCCGTAGAACTTTGTTATATTTCTTAAGAAAATTATTGTTTGACTTGTTGCCTTTGCTTAAAAACCTATATTTCATATATAAGCTACGTTTTACATGACAAGACTTTTTTAGTCCTTTGGTTAACCACTCGACATTTTTGCGCCTATTGCTGACCTTGACTTTAATTAGTGGAAAACATAACTTATGAAGAAGGCAAATCCAATCATAAAATACTGTAAAGGCGTCTTTTAAAAATTCTTTACTAAATACATCTGAGAAGGATAGTGCAGCTATGTATTGGCAAAATTTATACAAGTTTTCTTGTGAGTAATCTCTTTTATACTCAAACCATGTAATATAGGACTTACACCTATTAATATTAAATGTTATTGTCTGAGATTGATCATGGTCAGAGAGACAGTGAGAATGAGTTTCAGCTGTAACATTTTTTATGTTGCTAGAAATTTGATCAAGACAAGCATTTAGCCTAGTAGGTGAATGAATGTGCAGTGTTAAGTTATAATTTTTTAACGTACTTGTGAGATCTTTCGAAAAATCATTACTTTTTAAAATGTCAATATTCCAATCACCGCATATAACAAATTTCTTCTTTTTATATTTTTTTGAAATTGTAAAAAGTAATTTATCTAATTTATGGATGAAAATACCTATATGTGATTTATTTTGTACTGGAATTCTGTATATTACTATAATAAGAAGGTCAATGCCTATCACTTCAATTCCACAACTTTCAAAATAAAAATTGGCACTAATATCCGATACAAATTCCAGTGTTTTTGTTTCCAACGTATTTTTAACTAGTATGGCTGTACCCCCTCGCCTTTTTTCCCGGCAATAAGATGCCGCCAATCTGAAATTGTTTAATCGGACATTTTTCTCACTACCCTGTTTTATGAATGATTCGCTTAAACAAAGTACGTCTACATCTTTACCATTATACTGACATTCTTGCAATGTAAACTCAATTAAATTTTGTTTATTCAACAGTCCTCCTATATTTTGATGCATAATCGTAAAAGTATTTGTAAGCAGAGTTTCTTTAGCCGATTTAACAACACTAGATGATGTCACGAAAAAAATCAGATGACGTTTTTATCTCCCCATATTCCGAGTCATGTACATTATCATTATTACACGTATAATTAATTTCTGCTTCAATATACGACATCATAACACCGATATCCTGAAATATAGTTCTAAGTCCAAGGTCACTAAGCCGGCCTGATCGGCTGGAGAACATTCTATAATCATAGGCAAGATTCCGGTTTGAATCCAACAAGTAAGCATATTCATATTTACTATTATCGGAGTACAACAAATTGTTAAATGCCTCAATGCGGCGATTAAACATATTATAGTAGTTATGCATATTAAAGGTAGGATAGCATATAATAACATTCGTATGCATTAACTTTAACATTTCGTTCCTAATGTTTAACACCAGATTATCATAGTTTTCTGTTTGTATGAAGTCCTGTTCTCCTATAAAAATTAAGCAGTAATCTTTTTTGCTAAATCCAACCAATTTGTTTTCAATATTTTGTACAAGATTCCGAATGCCAACGTCTGGATACAAATAGTGACATACTGTAAAACTGTCACCTAAAGAACATTCGGCTGAGCTCGACATTTTATTCAAGTTATTGGAACTAATCATACAGATTTTATTTTTATGTGTTTGTAATATATTGGCAGTTTCTGTACCACTAGCGGCATCTCGTGGCAACGTTGAGCACCCAGCACAGGGTGGGTTTGGCTGCGTTTTACTCTGGTCTCGAGCGAGGTTCGCGGCGATCGGTGGATGATTTGCGGCTGAGTTCATGTTATTATTATCAATATACGTGTCATTTAGTCCGGTTCCAGTATTGTTTGCTAGTTGTGTGGAGTTTACAATGTTTTTATTTTTCTTTCCTTTCCTTGTTTTCTTTGTAGATGAGCAAATATGTGTCAGTTTATTTACTTTTGAACTATATCCTTCGATTTGATTTTTTAAGTCCCGATTTTCTGTTAGAAGGTTTTCAATTTCGTTCTCTGCACTTTTTAGCTTAACCTCTAAATCTTTAATTTTTTTCTCCATTGTGTTAACTCGTAATGTGAAATCTTCCATAATTTCTGGACAGCTTTTGTTTATTTGTTGCTGAGTGGTCGGAGAAGCTGTTGAAGTTGAATCATGTGATTCTACGTCGGAAAGCGATTCGAATGAATTTGATATAGGTACATTGTAAGTATATTTCTTTCTGTGTGTAACAAAGCTTGTCGAAGGAGGTGATTTTGACGTATTATTATCCTTAGGATATGATTTACAACCCTGACAAATTATACTTTCTTTTTGCTCATTAGTCATTGTATAATCATGTCGTTTATCTGAGATGTTAATACAAGAGATATGAAATGCATTTTTACATGACGTACACGTGAAACAGTGCTTGTTTTCAATGTTGTTTAGACACTGTGGGCAATTTACTTCTTTTTCATCCATTTTACAAGGTAATTTTATTCCGAAAAGACTTAAAAAATCGTTAATTATCCCAAGGTGTAGACTTTTTCTGGTGCTCAGTAGATGGCGCTGTTGCAAGCTAACGATATATTTTAGTACAGCAACACCACAGTCATCCAATCAGCTGTTTCTGACTAGCTGTCAATCAGGTCGTTGTTTACAAATTTTGAAGTTAAAGTGGGAGTATCAACGGCTGAATAAAGTTCTCACCGTGAAATCTCGAGAGTGGTGTCCTTTCAATGGTGTTCCGCTATACCACTGAAAAGCTCTAGTTGTAGGCTTTCTAATAATCACTATCACTTAAAACTTTAACACTCCTGAATATTATTTATTGATTTAATTTATCGCGAGTTCTATTTGATATGTTTACTTGGCCAGGGGTGCCAGTAGTTGAGTGTGTGGTGTTCAATAAAGTACCTATATTGTATTGTATGTATTGTATTGTACATTACCTATATACATATCTACATATTATACAATGGTTAACTGGTAGAGAATGCCTTATGGCATTAAGTTCGCCGTTTGTACCATAATTTTATGTGCAATAAAGCTTAAATTAATAAATCAATAAATTATACAGCAGGTTTACAAGGTAAATTTAAACAGTAGGTATTGCTAGCCAAAAAGGTCTTAAATTACCGATGGTGTAAATGAAACTGTTGTATAGAGATGTGATTCGTTTTATAGAATCTTGTCTCAGTCACGATAGGTGGCTGGCTACCTACATATAGGTACATCATCGGATTAAGGCATTCACTGCCACTTCTGTTTTACGAACTTTCGTCAGGTGCCACAGCTGTCATTAAGGGAACATTGCAACGCACTGTGCGTTCAAGGCACTGCGGGAGTCAGCAAAACGCACATATGCGTCGGTGGCAGTGAATGCGTTAAGCAATAACAGTCCGCACCTTCTAAGTTGTGTCGTGGATAAAAATTGATACCTATAACCGCAATAAACTGTGACAAGGTAGGTACTTGCCCACCTTCTAAAATGTGTTTTTCCGTATTTCACGTCAGTTCGTAGTGTTTGCCTTGCAATCAAATGTAGGCGTTTAACTTCAATATACTTCATACACTACACTTATTGATATTTAGTTTTTTAGCGACTCTGCTTTCGATACACATACCTACGAAGGTAGGTAGTTATTAAAAACCTGAACCTCAAAGATTCTAAACCTTATCTTATCTCATGGTTGCTGTGGTCTGAGATACTGTTCATCAATCAATGGTATATCTTGTGGTATATCTAGTCAGCCGGTGCGTGATCTATCGGACCTACCTGGGTATTGTATTACCCGACCGGCCGTAACTCCATACAAACGTAGTCCCGTGGTAGTCCCCTATTTCCTCCCTGGTTAATTACGTTAGAGCAATGATTTTTTCACTTCTCATGCTCTTAAAATGTTACTTTAGTCTCTGCACATCGGGACTAAAGCTCTTTTTTAGTCTCTAGGGACTAAAGTAAAATTTTTTTTATTGACATTGGAAACCCGCCTAAACAGCCAACCACAGAGTTTGTGAAAGGAGGATTATTCCCATTTCCAGTGAACCTAGACAATTTCTAGGGCGTGAAAAAACGATTTAATTTCGTGAAACACGATTTAATGATTCCGAATACCTATGAATCTTGTTTTATTTAAAGTGAATTCATTTAATAATGCATGACCCAATTAGATTTAAAATATATTAATAGTTTTCAAGTTTGAATCTGTTGGCTAAATATCATTCAAAACGTAACGTGATAAAAAACAGGTCAAGTGCGAGTTGGACTCGCGCACCGAGGGTTCCGTACCTACAAACTTGATGATGCAAATTTAACAATACAAACTTATTATTTGCGGTTGGTGAAGTAGACACGGCTACTGCGCCAACCGCAAATGATAAGTTTGTATTAATACATTGGCTTTTTTTGCACCAAAATATATAATATTTACGGTTATCAGATTTATTCCTGTACCTGTGCTGTAAGACCTTGCTTCTGGCCAAATTTCATGATTCTAGGTCATCGGGAAGTAGCCGGTTATCTACTTTGTTATAATAAATATCGTAATTTTGTATGGAACTTCGTTTTTTTTTCCTCGCATTCGAAGTGAAAAGCAGAGTGTTTAACGCGTGACTAAACAACCATAATGACACTCGAACTATAGCCACCCTCGCTCTGCTCGGGTGGCTAAACATCTCGTGTCATAATGGCTTGTTTTAGTCCCTTGATAAACAATCTACTATTTTTGTACAGATTTATAAATAAAACATACCGGCATGGAAAAGGTAAGGATTTTCATGAAATCGTTTCGATGAAAAAAAATCGTCAAGTTACGTATTTTAATCTTATTTAAACGGTTCTATATGCTTAATTTTTTTAACGCAGATGGCTAGATAATTAAATACCTATTCTATCATACTCATACTAAAAAGTTTGCAGATTTATATTGTCATGTAATGTGTGTGTGTACTTTTTTAATCTTCACTTTTCTGATTTCTACGTAAGTATATCGCCCACAGGTAGTGCTTCTCGCTCCCTCCAATGCAAAAAGACATTGTCCGCTGAGACAATGGGGACTATCGTTTCATTGCTCACCAGTTGGCGCCACTGTTGACTAAGGTCCAGAAGTATATCTGTCAAAGGCGACTTTCTAAGATCGGCGCCGAAACAAAGTTTTCAATCTTGATTCTTGTTAAACTATCATCATATCGAGTAGCTATGCCGCAATGTTGTGCAGTTCCGTTTTGTTTGGAAAAAAGAATTATTTTTTCAAAGCGTTTACATTCATAGCCAAATAATCCATATTTGCGATAATTTCACGAATTTTCAACAGGTAAATTAAAGAAATTATGATTTATATCACGAAGCCCGCCAAAACCAGTAAAAACTTTTCACACGCGATAGCCCCCATTGCCTGCCTCGATTGGAAGTGCAAGAAGGAGGGCGCTTTTTGGTTCCTTATCGCTTATTAATAATTTCTTATCGCGATTTTTTTATCGCAATTTGTGAAAATGAAGAAGTGCAACGTTTTAGTTGCGCGCCCATAACACCATTTAATGATTTTGGTAATTTCAAAAAATAACTGCTACTAATAAATAAACTATGTACCTACTAAGACAACGTCCCACGGCTGGGCAGAGGCCTGGTCTCATATCATAACGATAGGAGTTACCTCTATTTATAAATTTATAATAATTCTTATCAGGATTTCTGATGATGAGATCCATCAGAGGGTGCGTTCCGTATCGCACTCAAAGCGCTCACATCGTTCACAACAGTGTTCACAACGCTCATAAGTATCCCGAATCGATTGTCACGCTCACGACCGTGTGAGTGATGCGAGCGCGTTTTTGATTCGGAACGATCATAAGCATGCTCACGGCCAGTCACGGCGCCAACTCGTACATAACTGTCAAACTTTTTTTAATTAGGGAATCATGTTCTGTCAAGTGTATGGTTAAAATGTCGCTTTGACGTTTACGCTCACAGCGCCCATGCCCTGCAGCGTGAGCACCGTGAGCGTCGATCGATGACGTCATAATTTCCTGAGCGCTGTGAGCACACCAAGAACACACTCACAAAGTGTTCCGAAACGGGCTCAAAGTGCTGTTAGCGTGATTCGGAACGTATCCAGAAAAGGAGTGATCTCAATATTTTGTCAGCACGTGTAGGTATGATTTTGGTATCCATTTCAAAATACTTACATCCCGTTGTAATACCCATGTTTGGGAAGTGTAGCCGAAAAAAGAACCGAATTCCGAATCGGAATTCTGACTGTATGTGCCGACCTCAAGCGATGTGAAATTGCAATAACGAAACGCATGGATCTGAAGAAAAAATACAACTTGACACTCACTTGACAGTGAGTGACATTTCACTTTGTGTCAGACGGTCGGCCCATTACGTTTAACCTCAAAAAGTCTCGCTGTTTAGGAATATATTTTTTCCAGAAGTGGTATTTATTTGTGCCTTGCGTATTATTCTGTGCGTACTGCACCGAATCTAGTGCGTGCGAATGACTGCACGCTACTTCTACCTGCAGCTTGACGTGTGAGTACCGGCGACTTGCATCAAGCGAAGTTTTCCTTACAGAATTCAATTTGTGTTTGCGCCATATATATAAGTGAATCAAACGTTTCATACTTATTTCTTAATTTAGTTGGATATTATGGATAGGCTTCATATTAAATGTTTGATAGATCTAGCTTCTGAAAATCACTTCGTTCTCTCAGAGATAACGTAAACATGATGCAATCATAAGTTGATGGGAAATACTGATTTCTCTAATCTTAAGAGTTTTTGTGAATTGAAGCCTTTTGTTTAAAATTCGATGAGAATCTTACTAACATTTAATTATGGTTGAAATTACTTGTCAGAAACATGTAACATAATGACATGACAATTGTTCCTGTTTTTATAAACAAAAATGTCAATTTAACTGTATTACTGATGAGTTTAATTGCCCAGATGGGCCCTACTTTCTGGGTAAATGATTTATAACATGGAATAAACCTAGAAATGAGTACCGAGCAGGGCTTGAAACCGGTTTTTGCCCCCATACAAATAAACCGGTTTGCTTATCGTTCTTTCATTTATTATTTCATGTTTAATAAGGCTATAAAATAATACGAAGTAATAACCTAAATATCATACAAAAATACAACGAATACAACAAACCCATTTACCTGGCTTTCATAGATTACTCAAAAGCCTTCGACAGCCTGAATCATAAATCTGTTTGGCAAAGCTTGAAAGAGCAGGGGATTCAAAAACCATATATAAACATCATTAGAAACATTTACAGAGAGAGCAAGGCCAACATTAAGCTAGAATCCGTAGGAAATGCCTTCCCAATTGATAGAGGAGTCCGGCAAGGCGACCCACTCTCACCCAAGCTGTTCTCAGCAGTCCTCGAACAAATATTTAGAAAACTTCAATGGGATGACGTAGGACTAAACATAAACGGATCAAGACTAAACCACTTGAGATTCGCCGATGACCTGATTATATTAGAAGAGAACCCAAGAAAACTGGAAGCCATGATACAGGCCCTGGCAGATAGAAGCAGGGAAGTTGGTTTGGAAATGAACTCGTCGAAAACAAAAATGATGACAAACTCTGTAGAAGTAGATATAACCGTAAACGGAAAAACACTAGAATATGTAAAGGAATATGTTTACCTAGGACAGATAATATCGCCCAGTGACCAGATGTCCAAAGAAATAAATAAAAGAATTGCCACAGGATGGAAGAAATTCTGGGTCTTGAAAGAGATCATGAAGAACAAAGAACTGAACTTAAGAATCAAGAAAAAGACCTTCAACACCTGCATCCTCCCCTGCATCACATACGGCTGTGAGACCTGGGCTTTGACCAAACTTCACAGGGAGAGACTAGCAAGATGCCAGAGATCCATGGAGAGGAGCATCCTTGGAATAAAATTAAGAGAAAAAGTCAGGAGCATAGACATACGAGACAAAACTAAGCTAACAGACATCCTAACACGCATCGACCAACTCAAATGGAGATGGACTGGACATATGCTCAGATGCAAAGAAGAAAAATGGAGCAAAAGAGTGACAGAATGGTACCCTAGAGATGGCCACAGGAGCAGAGGGCGCAAAGCAAAGAGATGGGAGGATGACCTAAAGATGACTTTGGGCCCTCTCTGGACAAGAGTGGCGGCAGATAGGGGACAATGGAAGGAGCTGGAGGAGGCCTTTGCCAGAAGGCACACCGAACAACTAGACATACTTTAAAGAAACGAAACAATCGAAGAAATGGAGTTCGGTCTAAAGGCTATATTATTATTAATAACCTAAATACACTATGGAGTTCCACATAAAGAGTATAAAATAATTCTAAATATTTGGCTATTTCAGGGTTTTTTAAATTAACCGGTTACAAGCCCTGGTACCGAGTATAGGCTCTTATGCCGTGTTCCCATTGATTTAGCATGTCCTGGACCCGTTCCTGATGTGTTTTTTTTTTTTTTTAATGCTTTTTAGGGTTCCGAAGTCCACAAGGAACCCTTATAGTTTCGCCATGTCCGTCCGTCTGTCCGCACTATTGCTCGGAGATGCTTAGGTCTAGAGAGCTGTAATTTGGCATGAATATGCATATTAGTTACGCTGACAAAGTGGTACAACAAAATTTTGAAATATATTTTTTTATAGGGTACCTCCCCTACACGTAAAGTGGGGATGTAATTTTTTTTTCTTGCATACCCCATGGTGCGGCATATCGTTGAATAGGTCTTAAAAAAATATTGTGGGTTTGTTAAAACTATTTTTTGATTAAACGATGCGTTTGTGAAATATTAAGCTTTAAAGTGCTATTTTTTGTTAGAGTCACGTGTCCCCCCCCCCCTGCCAACTAAATGGTGGTATTTGGATGGCTGAAGAAAATCACGGTTGTGGCATATATAACGTAGTTGAAAGGAAAACTATCAGAGCTAAGTAGGCTGTACAAACTTACCAGTAATAGTCGACCAACTTATAATGATGATTTTTCTCGAGCGGCAGGGGCGTCGGGCGGGCACGTCATACCACAGGCTAGCTAGATGCTAATAAGTCTTAGAAAGGTACTGCGGGCATCCTCAACTTCGGAACCCTATAATTTGCGCGTGGCTCGACACGCACTTGGCCGGTTTTTGATTGTACTATTGAATAGCAAGTATTCACCTTGAATGCACCTTGTTTATAATGTGTCACAGCATATGAAAGGTTAAGACATGAACTTGATGAATAATTGTGATTATTTGTTGGTTGCAGGCTTGGGTCCTTGTCTCTGTTGGAGGTGCGGCAGGCTCTGCAGGCAGCGTGCCGGGCCGTGTTCGGGGAGGCGGGCGCCGCGCTTCCTCTTGACGTGCTGAGCCTCAGCCCTACTCCTACAGGTGTGTGGCTAGAATGAGTGCTGCGTAAACCATTGTACTGTCCTAGTAACCAACTTTTATCTATCATTATGGTGTTCGAAGTGCTGCCATAAACAGGTAGCATAGAAGAAGTTATGTAAACTTAAAATAACAACCTTCAAACAAATCAGTGCATGCCCGAAATAAGTGTTAAATGTGATTGCATAGATGTCGCTGCGCCTAGGTGACCTGTATGAAAATTTTTAACTCCATGATATATCCAGGGGTGCTGTACAGCATATGTATGAAAAATTTAAGTGCCCTCTGGATATTGCAGATGTACGCCGCAATGTAAGGAAGCAGAGATTGTCAGTCTATGTCATTTCCTTGTTTGTGGCAGATAGCTTGGAGAGTTTAGGCCTGAATCACAATGAAGAACTGCTACTTTCTGCGGAACTTGACCCGTTTCAAAGACTCTATCTATGGTTCATCTAAGAACTCATGAATACACCCATTGTGCAGTTTTTTATGCTACTAACTTAACTGCACTTCGAGAGGCCTTAATTCTCGCGTGTCGAGAGCAGGCCTGTGTCCGGCAGTAGAGGTAGGGCGTGTTGTGGTCGGTTAGTGTTAGTGTTAGTGTGATGTGAGTCCAGAGCGGGCCCTGCCCTGTGTCTGTACTGTACGTGTCTGTATGAGCCCACGCT
>OZ020289.1:0-233313 GCA_963971205.1 Aethes cnicana
ACCACAGCAGCCTATTATACAGCCCACAGCTGGAACAAGCCTTCTCTCATCACGAGAGGGTCGAGGGGCTAAGAGCAATCATAATCAATGGAACAATAAAAGACAAAAATATACCATAGTTAAGGAAAGCTCGTTTGGGCGCGGGTAACTTTTTAAAGAGGTTCGAGGATTAAGTACACGTAACTGGCAAACTCGATGACTCTCGAATGAAGGCAACAGTGGATCACGAAACTAGAAATCACATAGTCACCATCGATTCCCAGTAAACGAGCAGAGTCTGTGCAAAACCAGTGACTTACCCGCGAGTCGTTTCTTGATCACAATACGACAGAGCGTGTTGCCTAGCAGAAGCCGGAGCGGCGGTAAGTTCGCCGCGGACGCCCCGTGCGCCCGCGCCTCTATCCGCGCGCTCTGCCATTCTAGTTCCTGTCAATTGGGATACTGCTGTCAAAAACATACTACGACTAGATTTACCGAGAAGTAAAAATAACCCCAAAAAAACCTTCTTAATTACAATCATTAAGATACAATCACATTGGGATTGTCGTAATTTCTCTATGATTTTCGGTTCCTTAATGGTGAATTCAATTTGAATTCACCACAGAGCTTTACGGTGAAGGAAAACATCGTGAGGAAACCTGCACGCATCTGCGAAGTAATTCAAAGATGTGTGTGAAGTCTCCAATCCGCACTGGGCCCGCGTGGGGACTGTAGCCCAAACCCTCTCGTGATGAGAGGAGGCCTGTGCCCAGCAGTGGGACGCAAATAGGCTGTAGTAGTATTAGTAGTAGTAATGGACTGGACAGTCAATATATTTTTCAAAAGCTTATTTCATGGCTATGAAGGAAACAAAATTGAACAAATGAAGTTGCAATTTCAAATCAAAATGGAGACACGAGATTCTTGCAAACTCATTTAGTTTTACACTAGCTTCTGCCCGCGTGGAATACGGTTATCGCGTTCCCACGAGAACTATGCGTTTTTCCGGGATAAAAAGAAGCCTATGTCCTTTCCCGGGACTAACTATCTCCATGCCAAATTTCATCTCAATCGGTCCAGCGGTTGAAGCGTGAAGCGGTAACAGACAGACAGACAGAATTACTTCGCATTTATAATATTAATATGGATGTACCTTATAATATTTATAAACCATCGTAATTTTATGTATATACAATAAATAATAATGTTTTTAACATAATGTGTAACACACTAACACACGTCCTCAAATGAAATGACGTATAAAATGTATATTTCATAAATAATTGAATTTAATTGAATTGTTGGCTGTGAACGCAACACATCTCACCTTAAATATGAGCAGTTGGCCGGTGTCAGGGTTCTTGATTCTAGTCAGTCTTAAGTCCCCCTTCCGGCCTTCCGGCGTCCGCGACTCGACAGTCACCCGTGATATCTGGAACAATGTTTAACTCTTCACTTTCAGTACCAACGTCTCCATTCTTCATACAAACTGGAGCCGACTAGCTGACCCGCGGCAGTCAAGGTGCTGAGTCCTTATCGTCTACTTACCTTACGTTTGTGTGGTTTACCTTATTTTTCTATGGTAGTAGTTATAAGCCGTGGTGGCCTAGTGGTTCGACCTACCGCCTCTCATGCAGAGGGTCGGGGGTTCGATTCCGGCTCGCACTTCTAACTTTACTTATGTGCGAAATTCAATTTGAATTTACCACTGAGACTGTTTGCTTACCTGCACGTTACTGGTGAAGGCGTCGCATGCGAAGTCTATTTGCACCTGGTTCACAACCACCGAGATTCCGTCTATTACCTGGATAAAAAATAGTACATTACAGAGCTAGGGCGGTGAAGTCGTTAATGTACCAGATCGGTAGTGTTTGTGGCCCGAACCGAAGGTGAGTGCCATAAACATGCGATCTGGGGCTTTACTAATTACCCGCCGTGGTTTGTCTAAAGTTTTACGTCTTGCCTTGGCCAGGAAGTGAGATTTTCTTCCCGCGTAGCGGACCGAAATTCCCACTTTACAGCCAAGGGTGACCTAAAATAGATTTATTTTCAAGCATATTCTAGTATTTCTAGTTACCTACTATAAAGGAGAAGAGAGCTGAGTAGCTTTATAGCCAACATGCAAAGGCAAGGCGTAATACTCAGAATGGAAATTTCACCCCTCGGCAGACGGTAAGGCACAAGTCCCACCGCGGCCAATGAACGTGAAGCTATAAACTAATGTATCGCTCAAGAGAGGAACAAAAGAAAGGTATAAATCCTGTGTCAGTAAAAGATACATAGGTATACATGACTGATCGCCGGCAGTGTGAACAGTCAGCGATCAACTAAAATTTTATTTTGTTCTCGGTTGATCTGCCAGATTTTTTTTACTATAGTCAGCATAAGTGTGGTACGTTTAACTATATATTTTATAGAGGTCTTTCTCCAGTGAGAATAGTCCTTTATGATTGTAATATTGCTACTGTCTTGGTGTAGCATTCTTATATTATGCATTTTGAGACGATTGGGGTAACTTTGGTGTATAAGTTGGGCCGCCAGATCATGAGCGGACAATCTCTGTTTGTACTTTTCTGCAGTCAATCGAATTTCTTCTTTAATTGTGGTCATGTTAAGATTCTGGTGAATTCCGTTATTTGTTATGAACCAATGAGAACCGCTTATGGATCGTAGTATTATGTTCTGCAACCGTTGGAGCATAGATATGTTGGAGTTACTGTCACCCCATAATTGTACGCCGTACATACAACTATAAATATATGCCTCTCTTTTAGTGACACTGGATCTTATCTTTGTTCGTTTATAGCTAATCTCTTTCTCGCCCTTGGTGGGTCTAGTGCCTGACGTCTATACAAATCACCTTATGTATGTAGCTATACTTCCCCGCCGCGGGCATGGCGCCGGCGGCGCCTGGATTCACCACCCGCGGTTCCGTACATACTTCCAGGGCTATTCGCACCTCGTCTAGTTTCTGAAACAAACAACTCATTCAGGGTATTCATAGATCGTATTAGTAAGTAGTGAGGGCCAGAAAGTTCTGGATTGGCGTCCGCGAACCGGTAGACGAGCTGTCGGTAGGCCTCCAACAAGATGGAGTGACAACCTAATAAAGGTCGCGGGAACGCGGTGGATGCGAGTGGCACAGGACCGGTCTGAGTGGCGCACCTTGGGGGAGGTCTATGTCCAGCAGTGGACGTCTATCGGCTGAAAAGATGCCATTATATTCCAGCTTTTATATGGCAAATACGAAACTTGAACTTGAGATCTAAATACAAATACTAATGATACTAGATCTAACTAATGACTATTAATAGAAATCGTAATGTGACTTCGTTGAGAGATGCTTATATCAATGATTATTGCGGGATATTCAGAGTGTGCTCATACTACACGTACAATAAGTAGTTATTTTTTGGCGAATATTTCGATGTCGTGAAATCGTAGGGCTTGAAATAGTGAACTGAAGTGTTAACAGTTTTGATTTCCTCTATTATACATAGTAACATTCAGTCACACACAATACTTAATGTCAATCTCTAGCGAGTATAGTTACTAAGAAAATGATAAGTAAATTGGGTCGGTAAACACTGGTCAGTTACTTTGGCGTAGATAAACGTCAACTTATTAAAATTACGATTTGTTTGTTTTTGTATTGAAGACAGCATGGTCCCTATCCATTTTCATTTAAAAGAAAAGTAAGTAATTTTAGATTGATTTTAAAAATTGGTAAATTTTGACATAGGTACGTTATTAACTTTAATTTACTGTACTAAAAATTTCAATTTATGTTTAGATCAATTTTTAATGGCTTCTTTAAAACACGAAATATTTTGTAAAAAGCTACACGGCGTGTCCGCGGCAGAATATGAGAGTCTTAACAATATTGTAACACCTGTTATTGTATTGTATACAATGTGATTTGTAAATAAACTTACTTACTGCTTGCGTGCCAGTGACTACTATTATAATGTAAATGTACCCATGTATACCTTCTTCTGGATATAGTGGAGATAAGTGCTCTCACTTTAGTAATTTTATATCTACGACGTAGGTGGACTATTTCAGACGATTACCTTTTGAGACAAGGGTTGACCTTTTAGGTTATGTCAAGGCTTGTTTGTTCTAAATAGTTTCGATATAGTTATCTATCGTAGCCGTGGTGGCCTAGTGGTTCGACCTATCGCCTCTCATGCAGAGGGTCGGGGGTTCCGAAAGTGCGCAATTCATTTTGAATTGACCACTGCGCTTTTCGGTGAAGGAAAACATCGTGAGGAAACCTGCACGCATCTGCGAAGTAATTCAAAGATGTGTGTGAAGTCCCCAATTAGCACTGGGCCCGCGTGGGGACTATAGCCCAAACCCTCTCGTGATAAGAGGCCTGTGCCCAGCAGTGGGACGCAAATAGGCTGTAGTAGTAGTAGTAGTTATCTATCAGCTAGTACTAGAGGGACATAATTTGCTTTTCCAGTGGAGGCTATCTTGACCTTTAAAGAGGCCATCATTTGAGATGGCATAATGATCACAGTCATCGTCATTTGTTTCATCCGGAGATGGAGAGTGGGTTACTGGCCCGCGTGGTTGTTACACACACATTTACAAGTCTACAGACGTCCTCACACGCACACAGACGTCCTCGCACGCAAACATTGACACTTCATTCGAATTGTGTTCGAAATAGGCCGTGTCCGCCTTGTGCCAGCAGTTATGAACATAACAGCCCTACAGAAAGTTAGTTAGTACCCCAAATGGGTAACTCCAGTAATAACCCTAGAACAGGTTAGGTGTAGTGAATAAATGAAATCTTGGAACCCGAGACGATCCGAACAGTCAATCAATTTACGGAATGAAATGTCTAACATGTATAATTGTATAGGCCCCATAATACAAACACTTTATGTACTTCAATGAAAATGACCAATAAAGTTTCATATTAAAGGACATGCAGTAATGTCGGTAATTAAAATCATTAATTGATAGACAGTTCGGGTCTTGTCACCTTCCCGGGATTTCCCGATATTTAGTCACTACATCTATACCTAATAGGAAAATTGACTGTTTGAATGCTGCCTGAGGTACCTAACATTTCAGGTTAAAACAAACATGTTTTCAAACATCATCCGACATCAGCGAGCTATACCTAATCATTAGTTCAAGGTGAAGTCTCATTGTGTTCAGCCTCTGAGACATTGCAGTGCATTACTCATTATTATACAACCGTCAACGATACGTACGTCGCGCCTCGGAAAAAATCTTGGTTAGGTATTAGATAACATCGAGTCGATTTCGTTTAGAATCTATGCACTTGCACTGTCGCCGAACTGATGGCCGATGGGGCCAGAAAGTTCTGGAGTGGCGTCCTTGTAAAGGTCGCGGGAACGCGGTGGATGCGAGTGGCACAGGACCGGTCTGAGTGGCGCGCCTTGGGGGAGGCCTATGTCCAGCAGGAAATGATGATGGCTTGCATGGTCGATATTATTTACTTAAGCTTTATTGCACATAAAATTATAGAACAAATGACGAACTTAATGGCATTCTCTACCAGTCAACCATTGGGTCAAGCACAAACCTGACACCTGATATTACTCTGACGTTATAAGTTATAATCCTGAGATCCGTATTATAAGTCTTATCATATGTATGTATGTTGTATGT
This sequence comes from Aethes cnicana, assembly GCA_963971205.1. NCBI lineage: Eukaryota > Metazoa > Arthropoda > Insecta > Lepidoptera > Tortricidae > Aethes > Aethes cnicana. The sequence goes on from OZ020289.1 coordinate 5,632, forward strand.
ATAATTAAAAAAAAAACAATAAACTAAAACAATGCGGTTATTCTACTCTACTGCAGGAGCCGTATTTAAAATGAATGTCAATAATATGTATGTTGTATTGTATGTCGTATTCGTATATGTATCAAAGATATTTACGATATGTATACCACATTGCACCTAGTTAAACATCTACGCATATGGACAGCAAATGGCTCTTGTGATAATACTATCAACAACAATAACCGAGCAAAGCATCTGTAGTACTTTGTACCTCAAATATTTAGGCAAGGCGATAATATTTTAAGCAAAAACGTATTACCCACGTATTTGTTAGCCTTTAAAGTAAACATGCCTCGAAGACGTTACAAGCTATCCAAGGGAGTCGCTACGAGATAAGTACCTAAGTATCTCACGACATGTCATGAAAAGGATCATAAACATGACTTCGGGCCTTACGCGAGTTTTTTTTAAAGCTATTCGGGGAAACGGTTATCCTATCTCAATTTTAAGAACTCTATTGGGATAATATTCCAATTAAACATTCGCAAAATAAATAGGGAGATAATGCCCCCCTGAGGCCCCTATTCAAGTTTGTAGCTAGCCCAAACCCTCTCGTAGTGAGAGGAGGCCTGTGCCCAGTAGTGGGACGCAAATAGGCTGTAGTATTAGTAGTAGTAGTAGTAGTAAGAATTCTTTGCACACCAACTTATACATCATAGCAGTACGAATGAGATTGATTTTGGAAGGATACATAACAACTCGTAAATTTAGAGTTCATACCACTTTAGGTAAGTAATCTACTTATTTCATATTCGTTTTATATTAATGTAGCGGCTGAATGATTCGCAATAAGTAATGATAAGAAGAAAACAACTTCCAAAACGACCATTATAGACCACAACAACCTTACAACTCGCATCACAGCTGGACATAGGCCTCCTTTTAACATGAAAGGGTCTGTGAAATATTTATATGTATACTAACATACAGATAGGCGACTGCACACGAACTTTGATTACTTCCGAAAAAAAGTACGGACATTTTACGTCGCGGCAATCTCATATTCACTCGTGACCTTTACCCTATTAAAGGCCCTAAAGATCAACCTTTGTAAGTAAAGGTGGAAATATTCTTCATGTTCAATTCTAAATATAGCGGACAGCGCGTTATCCAGTTCACTGAACCGTTATCAGATGAATTAAACTTATGCGACGTTTTTAGGGTATCTCTGATAACTTTTTATAATGTAAAATAATCGCTGGTCTCTTTGGTATAGTTACTTCAGCAGTAGAAGAGACGGGTAACTATGAACTACTCCCTAGGATGAGAGTATGAATTTCCTGTCAAGTCCAAGATCGTACTAATCGTACCATCAACAATATAGAGTAAAAGTAGGTGCTATATGTTACGTAGCGGACATAATAATGGCGAAGTCTGTAGGCTATTAAAATATTGCCGCTCTCGTGATGAGAGGAGGCCTGTGCCCAGAAGTGGGACGCAAATAGGCTGTAGTAGTATCCAATCCACCTCTATAATTCGGTTCCCTAGGTTCACCTTTACATTATGTATTAGGTACAAGTACCTGGGCGACTGGTACTTTTCTCGGGTGAAAATAGATGAATGAGTTTTTACAGAGATGAGACCTTATTGCAAATATGGTCAAAATCGTTAGAGCCGTTTGTAAAATTAAATACAAAATATTAAAAAAACATAGAAAACAGTTATTAATTGTTTTTAATTAAAAAATATATGTCCAGCAGTGGACATCTGATCATCATGATGATTGATGACGATGATGATGATGATGATGATGATGATGATGGATCATGATGATACTCTTATTGTCTGCTGCTGAAATCTAACATTTCTAAACACATGGTAGCATGATATTGGCAATTTCAAATAATAGCACTTACCAAAACTATAGGCACAGTTTTCAATTTCGTCCATTGTATCCGGAATGTGGCCTTATTGCAGCTGGCGGATGTTAACCGCAACCATCCAGGCAGTTCTAGAAGGTCCGTGAGCAAGTCCTCATCCAGTGTCAAGTCTTGGAGCTCCCCTGAACCCCTAAGAGCTGATAAGGAGATCTGCTCCGGCGATAGATTTTTCGTAAACCTGTTGAGTAAAAGAAAAGATAACGAATTTTTTTTTTTGTGAATTATTGTAGAGGGGAAATCTAAAATTATCAGCTAGAAATATGAATTAGATATTGATAGTTTTTACCCTATGAATTTCCTGCATTTAATTTCAAACACTTCTACAAAGTAAGCACACATTTTTGTTGCTCTTTTCATGTTAAAATGGAACTTAAATAATATAATACCAACCAACGCGTAAAGCGTACGAAGCGCTACGCTTAATCATGCGAACAGCTAAGGAGTGGAATTCTCTACTGGATGGTCTCTTCCCCAATAGTTATAACTAGGATATTTTCAAGTCGAGAGGGAACAGGTGCTATCTAAGTATGCATGAATCACCTTCGACCACATTGTCACACCATCAGGTGAGATCGTGGTCAAATGCTTCCTTATAATTAATTTTAAAAAACCACACAAATAAAACTGATTATTAAAAAGTTGAACAAAAGTTTTCTGTGGATAAAAAACTTAGGAAAATATTTTCAAGTCAACTATATGATAAATATACAACTGATCTTGGCCTATCACATTACATAGACTTATGCTTTCAAGGCTGCCAGATTCGTGCATGATTGTATGCTGTGGATCGCATGTGCCTTGAATATTAACTACAATGATTTATTTGTTCATAAATGTTTTCCGGTAGGAGATATCTGTATAATATTACCTTTAATTATAAAAATACTAGCCATTGCCCGCGACTTTATCCCGCATAGACTTAGTTTTTGCATACCCAATGAAATGATTCCTTACATATTATGACATATAGTAATGGTAGTATTGAAAAAAGAAAACTGTTTTCCGTAAAAAACTCGTTACCATGGAAATAACGGGATAAAAAGTAGCCTATGTTATTGCCAGGGTCTCAAACTATTTCCATACCTAATTTCATCTCAACCGGTCCAGTCGCTTCGACATAAAGGAAGGACAAACAGACACACTTTCACATTTATAATATTATATTATAGTATGGATAGCTAAATTTAAGAAGCAATGTATAAAGAATATTTTTGTAAAAAGTAAAATTGTATTTAAAAATTACATAAATTAGAAACAGTAATTTTAAGTTCAGAAAAGGGAGCCAATAACCAAAAGAGTACGTGTCGTTTTAAAAGCACCATGACTAGTTGTTATTATTTTGAGACGTACACGATAATGGGTAATGCCCAACCACATATAAATTTATAGATAATAAGTTGGAACTCATTGAATAAACTGTAATAGCGTCTTAATAAGCACAACAATACTTCAAAACATTGTACAAGAAAATGGTTATTCCAATTAGATTACTATTCGCACTAATTATACAAAGATATAACATTGATATCACTGAAACATACTAATTCAATTTATTATGATCGATGTTTCGATCGAATCTCTTAAACAAAGTAATTGGTACATACCTTGAAAGGTGTTTCAGTAATTGATTCTTTATAATAGTAACCATTTCTAAAGCTAATTTATTAAAATCTAACTAAATCACACTGGATATTATCAAAAAATCATTATTACTCGCGGAACAAATCTGTAAGACCTTTTGTGTGAAGTGTCAAAGTCAAAAGTCAGGGGCGTATTTTGACAGCCAACGATCTTTGCGTATAAAGATTTTTTAATAGAATAGAAACCATATTGGAAACAAATTTTAATCGAGATAAATATTAATTAGTGAATCCTGCAATCATTCATTTTAGTGAGCACAAGAGTTATTCAAGAATGCTTCTAGAGTTCAGATATTGATTGTTGTTGTTTAACGTAAAATGGACCGTAGCTGTCACTTGAACCAAACAAAAGGCGCGATATTTGTTTGGTTGTCGTCAAGTGCATTATTGATTTTTGTTCAACCTAAATTTACAGGTTGATTATTATTTTAGTACTATACAAATTGTAACGTGGATCAATTTACTGAAAATATTTATTATATCTGGCTGACTGTAACCAAAGAGCAGTGACCGTAAGGTTCTAAAAACAAAATGATTTTGACGTGCAATATTCGTTGGCATATTTGGAGACACTCTACTCTTTTGTAATATTTAATTGTGTTTATTGTGCTTCGTAATATTACTTTCTAACAACACTCGTAGGAACAAATTATACATAGTTGATTTAGTAATTATTTGGTGCCAAATTCTAATTAAAAGTTCAAATAAGTACTTAGGCCTTCCTTCATTGACTTATAGTGCAACTGTACTATTTTCTTTGTAAGTATCACTGTAATTGTATCATAATAAATCTATTCTGAATACAGTTAACACACTTAACTAGATAGGCAGGTAACTAGCTATTGAAACAATATTATTTTTCACTGATTTAAGTATTTTAAGTACCTAGTATTTTTTTTTCTTTTTTTAGCCATTAGCCAGTATTAGCACGCTTCGCACCAACACCCACAAATGGAGAAAAGCAAGCTGTCAGACTTCATAGATACAGAGTATTCGTCCGGTGATTCTAAAATGATGAACCCCAAACAGAAATACGCTGAAGAAAATAACAACGAGGTGGATGAGTTGTCGAAGGAGTTTTCCGAGATGGGCTGCATCGTGGACCCGGCACAGCGGCCCAACATTTGTGTAGAGACCTGCATCTACGAGGACTCGGGTGAGGAGCAGAATGAACAAGCCGACAGATACTCGGACCAGTTTGAAGAAGACCGGAGCGAGGATGAAGACCTCAATCTTGAGCCGCTGTCAGCTAAGAGCGACACTAGCATCAACCTACAGAATCTGACTAGTGTCAAGCTGACAAAAAGCCAGTCCTGCATGTCCAGTAAGCCTACTGCTTCTAGGTCAGGAAGGTCTACCGGCTATGGGTAAGATTTTCATATTGATATTGACTATATTATAGTATTACAAATGCAATATGTGAACATAGTTTTTCTTAGCTTAGTATGTATAGTCGAGTCCATTAATATAATATCTGTACATTTTTGGACTTGTGTGCAAAAGTGTGACTGAAATAATAATAACAACTCCCCCCCTCCAAACTCAAACCAAACTATTTTACTTTCCAGCTCGATATCCGTCCCGCCGACTCGCCGCGTCAACATGTCGTTCACAAACGAGCGTCTTCGAGAGATTGAGAGACACAACCACATCCTCTTAACGAAGATACTGTCTGCTCGGAACAAGACCAAGTCTTCCATACCGTCCCACAGCCAGCCGCCGAAGAGGCCACTACCGCCAGCCGCTGTGCAGAGGAAACAGATGCAGAAGAAAATCGACCATGAGAATTTGGTAAATAGAGCTCACTTTTGATAATGCCGAGTCTTCTATTTCGCCACTTCATTATTAAGAGCGCCTGGTATTACAATTGCCAGTTTTCTCAACAAAACTTTGCTATGAAAACTCTAGATGGCGTTTTTAGTTTCAGATTATGCATACCTACTCGTACAGGTTTACACAACTTAGAAGGCGCGTGGGTTAAGCAATAATAGACTCTGCGTTAACGGCTTAAGTGCTTCGCCGCGCGCCTTCTAAGTTGTGTCGTGGTATACCCTCGTACCCAGCAATGCAGTTGCAGGAATTTTCTACTATTATGCACATCCATATTAATCCATACTTCCATACTAATATTATAAATGTGAAGGTTTGTTTGTTAGTCTTTCCTTCACGTCGCAATGAGTGGACCGATTTGGATGAAATTTGGTATGGAGATAGTTTGAGATCCCGGCAAAAATATAGGATCGGCCAGTATTATAAATGCGAAAGTATCTCTATCTGTCTGTCTGCCTGTTACCTCTTCACGCTTCAACCGCTGGACCGATTTGAATTAAATTTGGCATGGAGATAGTTAGGGTCCTGGGAAAGGACATAGGCTACTTTTTATCCCGGAAAACTCGATAACCGAATTCCACGCGGGCCAAGTCGCGGGCAGAACCTAGTAGACTGAAGACGTTGATCGTCTGATCGATCGATCGTCGGACCGGACCGTTCCATAGAAAAGACTCGTGACCCCCACCCCCCCCGAATTTTAACATGTCCCCACTCCCCCCAAATCTTAGCATGACCAAACCTATATCCTGCGGGCGGTTCAAATTAACAGGCTACCTAAGTATTATCGCATTTAACATTAATTTCGGGCGACGTTGATTTGAAAGAGAAAGGTTGTCATTGTAGGTTTATCCTTTGTCTATGCCCATTGCCCCATGGTCTAAGAAAACGAGGTCTGCCCATCGTATTCCAGGTGACGTCTTACCCTTACGTCAAAGTCGAGTTGCCACTTTATTGCAATTAGACAAAAATGAAGGAGATATTTGATGCCGTTATATGCAAAATAAGTTATTTGCGCATTACAATTGTCATTTACTTGTTTAAGCACACAAAATGGGACAAGTTAAAAACGAATGAACGTAATAATTTAATGAAACACTCGCAGGATACATGGGGTTCGGGGATTATTTTAATACACCACTTGCAACACACAGCAGTGCGAATGACGTTAGGGTGACACCCACACTACTACAGAATATCGGACTGTCATACCTGGCGAAGTATATTATTGTATCATGCATTGCCCTAATTAGTGACGATTGGTCACCAGATCCTCCTGAAGAAGATCCAGCGAGCCAAGTCGTCGGCGTACAGCACGTGGCGCTGAGACCGGCGCGGGCGCAGCGCGTCCTCACGGTTTCAAATCAATTATTATACATCTACTATATTCTTTACGCGTCTTTTACTTACCCACCTACCTTAGTCCGGAACCCCACTGAAGCGCATGGTCGCCGCAATTGACCTTTACTACTTTACGTCTCCTACTAATGCTCCCAACAAGATGGAGCCGTGGAGCCGTGGAGCGAAGTGAAGGTCGCGGGAAAACGGTGGATGTATGTGGCATAGAAGGAGGGATGACTACAGTCGTCAACTTCTCGCCCGACCCTCCCTGGGGGTAAGAGACGGTCGGGCAGCAGGGAGCACGTGAAATTGATGACGTCATACAGCACAAATAAAACAAGCGCACGCCCGAGAAATCTGCATAACGGAACGGTGGCGTGGGGGACTGATCACAAATTACATTAAATTCTCCCCATCTCTTTCATCCTTTCGTTTGACTAAGTTCGATTTGACAAAAAAATAAATTCCCTCATTTATTCCACACTCAACCCTCCATACCCTTCATTCTTATTCTACCATAGAGTCATATATGTCTATATAAGTTAGATAGTATGACCATTTCGCGTGCTACTTAGCTTTTTTGCTGATTTCTATCGATGGCCAGTATTAAAAGTGCATGCGCGCATATTGTCTCCCCGCAACTCCCGCCGACCCCGCTGTCGTCACGCCCCCAACGTCTGTCGCACCTCAAGGACGGTCGGGCACGAAGTTGACGACCAATAGCTAATAGATAGATATAGTCACCGACATAGTGAATTGATATATTACTAATGCCTTCCCTATATCTCTGGGGCCTATTTCTCGAAGCTTATTAGTCTAATAATATTACTCCATGAGCTAATACTTTTTACAAGTTCATTAGTGTGCGTTTCTGGAAGCTAAGATGGTAGAATATTGGTTACTAGTTGCTAACTAATAAATATTATCTTAGTTCCTGTTTCTCCAAGCTTATGAGACTTATAATATGATCCCAGGAACTAATATTTTTTACAATTTTATTAGTGTGCGTTTCTGAAATCTACGATGGTAGATATTAGTTACTAGGTGTCAGCTAATAAATATTTGGCTAATATTACCCAAGTAAAGCCAGTTTTGTTTCATGAAAATTCAATTTCATTGTTACTCTTGTAAATTACAAGGGTAAAGCTATTGGTCTCGGCAGTCTTGTAAAAGTTATTAGTACAATTTATTAGACCTAAAATACCGGATAAAAAATTAAAATGTGGTCAGATTTAGTACTCAATATCTGAATAGAAACCCTTACAAGGCAGAAGCAACGTTCAAATTCAATGAAAAGTTTCAGTTAACTAGGCACGAGAATGGAAAATCCCAAGCTTGTATCGGGCCTGGGTTGCAAAGGTTGACTCAGTTGACTGAGACAATCTGGAAAAGCTCCCAAATAAAATATTTTGCTTTCAAGACAGCCGTGTAGTCTTTAAAACCATTATTTTTAGATCCATATAATACGAAGAATAAAGATCTTTTTAAATTTAGTACTTTATAACAAACCACTCTTTTGCTTATTTCCGATCCCGCCAAAACTGCATACTTAAATCGCTGTTTTTTTTTTTATTTGGCATAAGTCATAGGCTGCGTATTACGTTCAGCCTATCTTAACTAATATTTTTCATTTATTTACCACTATTAGTTACTAGTCTAGTAAAAATATTGGAGAAACAGGAATTATTAGAACTTGTAATTTGATCTCTAGTAAATAATGAGTCTAATGACTAATAAACTAGTAAAACTAATAGTTTCGAGAAACACACCAATTTGCCTACTTATTAGTAATATTTTTCACTCGTGTACAACAATTAGTTACAAGTCTAGTAAAAAATATTGGAGAAACAGGAATTATTAGAACTTGTAATTTAAACACTAGTAACTAATGACTAATAGACTATTAAACTAATACTTTTGAGAAATAGGCCCCGGGGGCCTATTTCTCGAAGCTTATTAGTCTAATAATATTACTCCATGAGCTAATACTTTTTACAAGTTCATTAGTGTGCGTTTCTGGAAGCTACGATGGTAGATTATTGGTTACTAGTTGCTAACTAATAAATATTATCTTAGTTCCTGTTTCTCCAAGCTTATTATACTAATAATATGATCCCAGGAACTAATATTTTTTACAATTTTATTAGTGTGCGTTTCTGAAATCTACGATGGTAGATATTAGTTACTAGTTGTCAGCTAATAAATATTTGGCTAATATTACCCAAGTAAAGCCAGTTTTGTTTCATGAAAATTCAATTTCATTGTTACTCTTGTAAATTACAAGGGTAAAGCTATTGGTCTCGGCAGTCTTGTAAAAGTTATTAGTACAATTTATTAGACCTAAAATACCGGATAAAAAATTAAAATGTGGTCAGATTCAGTACTCAATATCTGAATAGAAACCCTTACGAGGCAGAAGTAACGTTAAAATTCAATGAAAGGTTTCGGTTAACTAGGCACGAGAATGGAAGATCTCAAGCTTGTATCGGGCCTGGGTTGCAAAGGTTGACTCAGTTGACTGAGACAATCTGGAAAAGCTCCCAAATAAAATATTTTGCTTTCAAGACAGCCGTGTAGTCTTTAAAACCATTATTTTTAGATCCATATAATACGAAGAATAAAGATCTTTTTAAATCTAGTATTTTTCTCAAAAATGGCGGGGAAACTCGTCATTGTCTGCTTTCTATCAGACCGCAAAGTGCGTCATTGACAATCAGTCAAAAATTTAAAAAAAAAAACTCAACTGCATGCCCCGGAAATTTGTATGAATTTACTTCCGCGGCATGTATAAGCGCAGGGAATGTTGTATGAAATTTCATTATCGTACAGATACTTTTTTTTTTAAACTGATAAATACGCGAAGGAATTCCCAAACAGCCAAGTCTGCATGTTCTGTATCTGTCAATTGACACGAAACCAAACGTTTTTATCCGTGTCTGAAACAGCGCAATGTATTTCAGAACGGAATTTAAAAAAAGAACGATCCATAAAGAGCGGGAGTTCTTGTCTTGTATCAAATTTATTTAGCAAAATTTCATGAAAATAGTTTACTAGTTTGGTTTAAAAATTAATAAAAGGTCTTAATTTTTTTTTAAAACTCGAAATCTACATGCGAGTTTTTAACTTGCCTCGGCGAAGCCTCGGCCCTTTAAACCAGTACTCAGCCTGCAAAGACCTACTTTCCCGGCCACGGCAATAATGTACTATTATAACAAACCACTCTTTTGCTTATTTACGATCCCGCCAAAACTGCATACTTACATCGCTGTTTTTTTTTTAATTTGGCATAAGTCATAGGCCGCGTATTACGTTCAGCCTATCTTAACTAATATTTTTCATTCATTTACCACTATTAGTTACTAGTCTAGTAAAAATATTGGAGAAACAGGAATTATTAGAACTTGTAATTTGATCTCTAGTAAATAATGAGTCTAATGACTAATAAACTAGTAAAACTAATAGTTTCAAGAAACACACCAATTTACCTACTTATTAGTAATATTTTTCACTCGTGTACAACAATTAGTTACTAGTCTAGTAAAAAATATTGGAGAAACAGGAATTATTAGAACTTGTAATTTAAACACTAGTAACTAATGACTAATAGACTATTAAACTAATACTTTCGAGAAATAGGCCCCTGGAGGGTTGAAGTTGTTAAGTTGCTAATGAGATACGTCATAGTTCAAGTATAACAAGTGGTCATTAATTTCGCTAGCTTTTCTAACTGTCCCGTGGCCGAGCGGTATAGCGGCGGACTAGCGATCCGATGTGTCAGGTTCGATCCTCACCGCGTGGTTATGCTTTTTCCATTTTATTTCGGAAGTAACTCAAGTAAAAATTTATTTAAATAAAGATTCAAGCAGAGAGCGGGGTAGGGCATTACGATTGATACATTGAACGAGTGCACATCGAGTACCAGGATTGTTGGCTCATGTACCCACACATGTTGTAAAAATGAAAAGTGTTGTGTAATGTGTCGAAATAGCTAAGTCATTTACGGAAATTAAGGACATTTTTATTTGATTTTGGTGTTAGTGTTTACGGCGAAGGGGTGAGTTTAGAAATTAAGCACATCTGGGCATTGTATCTATGTTACAGCCTCATAAGATAACGGGCCAATGTTATTTGTTCTAGCTTCTGGATACGCCCTTCAAGTTTATGGCAATATTCTTATAAAGATTTGATGAGTGCATAACGAGTCGCTAGCCGGTGGCATATGGAGTAGCAGGGTTCCATAAGGATAATTAAAACACCCTCTTGGCGCTCAACAGTAGTTTAAGTTTAGTTAAGTTAGCGAGTAATCTTTAGCATAGTTATTTCTACCTATAAGTTTTTCTCACAATATAATTTTCATATTTGTATTAACTGTGTCTAGTCTTATTCCTCCCGTTCGACCCGTAACAAATAGCGCCCAACGTAAAATTGCGGTTGGCGAATGGGTTTTAAGATTCAGTGTACACGTATTTTTTTAACTGGGGTTTTACGTTTTATACATTTTTTTTTAATTCATTCATGGTTATATGATTTCTTTTAGGATTTAGAGTACGCGGTTGTTTACCACTGTTGTAGTCTGGTTGGAAGTATTTTTTTTTGAATAAAACTTTAAGAAGGTTAGGAAGATTTTTTTTGACTGGTGTGTTATTCTATTTTATTTCATTTTTTTTTCTTTCTTGGTACACTGTGTTTTGATATGCATTAGTGATTTATTTTGGTGGTGGTGTTTTATACTTGTTTTTCTTTTCGTTTGGACAAATTTTAACCCGTTTCATACCCACTGATTTGCTATCACTATAGCAAATACGCTACACTTAGCGTTACATTGATTTTAGCGATTAAGTTAATAGTTGGTGTTTCAAAAGTTTTTTTTTGACATTTCTTGGAGATCATGGATCCAAATTTTCTACTAAAAGACGAACTTGAGTATGAACTAGAGTGTCGGGAAATAAAATTGAAAAAGACGGCTCCGGTGTTGAGGCAGGTGTTGCGGGAAATATTGATCGCGGAACAGGCTCAGGACCCTCCGCGGGAACTTAAATGTCCATACCAAAGTGCACATAGTATTACGTTTGAGTTAGAAGTTTGCTCAGCAAAATTGAAAGTTTTAAACAATTATGTATCCGAAATTGCAGGCAAACCTGACAGGACACTGTTTAAACGCCTAATTTCCAGATTGTATCACGTAGAAAACAGACTGACATTATTGCGACATGAAACGGAAGCCCACGGCATTCTTAGGGGTTCTCTTAAAGAACAATGCCGACAACTGATGAATGAGCTTGAGGCGCAAGATGATGTTGAGGAGGACGGGAGTTTAACAGAGGAGGACAAACAGGTGTTAGAGGAGACCTTAGGGGATTTAGGGGTAAGAATCATAGAGAAGTTGGAAATAAAAGCGGAGGGGTCGAGTGATTCCAATCGGGAGCAAAGACCCAGTGTGGTGAATAAAGAACAGGCGAATAAAAGTGTTAGTTTCGTGTCGAGGCAATGGGATGAGAGTAGGGTAAAAAGACCAATGCTAGCACGGACATCGACCATAGATGAAGACTTCCCGAGACGAAAACTAGTTCCCATATATCAGTGGGGTCTCAAGTTTACAGGTGCCGGTGACATAAGCATAAATGCTTTTATAGAACGGGTGAACGAGCTGAAAGAAGCTAGAAATGCTTCTGATGCGGATCTCTTCCGTTACGCAATCGATTTTTTCGATGGGGATGCTCTGATATGGTACAGGGCTAATAAGGAGTATGCAGAAAATTGGGCCGAGCTGGTAATATTGATGAAACGTTCGTTCCAAAGACCTTTTTATCAGGAGGAACTTTTAGCGGAAATTAGGGCACGGACACAAGGCATGAATGAATCAGTACTAATTTACATTTCGATAATGCAGAATATGTTCAAAAGATTGCCCAACGGAATATCGGAGAACGACAAAATACAGATTATACTGAGGAATCTTCAACCATATTATCAGCGGGCAATATGCAGAGATGAGTTTTACTCTGTCCCAGATATGATAAACGTGTTAAGGGTCATAGAAAGAACTAAAATAACATGTGATAATTTCCAAGAGCCCAGACCTAGCAAATCCTCGCTGGAGCCTGATTTAGCGTATAAAGCAGTGGAACCGCAACCTCCGGTGGAAAATATAGAAATAGGTGAAGTTACCCACGAGAGCGGTCAGAGGTCACCAGCAAGAAGATGCTGGAATTGCCGAGAAAGTGGACACGTGTTTAGGGATTGCAGTTTGCCGAAACAGCGCTTGTTCTGCTACAGGTGCGGCCGTTTTGGCGTGACAACAAATGACTGCAAGTGTGCGGGAAATGGTCAAGGGGGAAATTCAAACGCTGCCCACTAAATTTCTCCCTCAACCAAAATAGTTTGGAGTGGCAGGCATGGCTAAGCATGATAGAGCAATTTTTTGGCCATAAGGATGGGGAATTGTGCCCGTTATTACTTAAGAAAGTGAATGATAATAGGTCATACATCATTATTGATATTTTAGGCTATCAATTTGAGGGTTTACTTGACTCCGGCGCAAATCGCACAGTCATCAGTGCCCAGTTTGCAGAGACCTTATACTCCCTAGGACTCAAGGCCACTACGACGAAGCCTGTAGCGATTGCAACGGCAGATGGGGTAGTGCACAATATTACGGAAATCATTGATGCTCCCATCACGTTTGATAGTCAATTTCAAGTATTTCCAGTTATGGTCATGCCTACTTTGACACAACGCCTAATCTTGGGTAAAGATTTTTTTGAGGAATTTGGTGTTGAGTTACACTTTAGAAGTGAAGTTACACATCAGCAGTTGGGTGTGAATGCGATAAGTGAAAATGATCCAGCCATCATATCTCGTGAGGACCTTTGCGTGGAAGAACAGCAACGGCTGTCCGAGTTGGTAAATGAAATGAAGGAGACAATTGGGGTTGGCCTTGGCAGAACATCAATTTTAAAGCATACCATCGACACCTCGGGTAGTAAACCAATACATCAGAGGCAATACAACTTCTCTCCTGCAGTAAAGAAAGAAATAGAAAAGGAATTGGATGAAATGTTGGAAAAAGGAGTGGTCGAGCCGTCACACAGCGCGTGGTGCTCTCCAGTTGTGATGGTGAAAAAGCCAAACGGAGACAATAGACTGTGTCTGGACAGCAGGCAGTTGAACAAAGTGACAAAGCGAGATACGTACCCCTTGCCGAGAGTAGCAAATATCATCGACAATTTGCGCAATGCAAAATTTTTAAGCACAATAGATCTCAAGTCGGCATTTTGGCAAATTGAGTTAGATGACGCGAGTCGAGAAAAAACAGCATTTGCAGTTCCCGGGAGAGGCTTATTTCAATTTAAGGTCATGCCATTTGGCCTAGTTAATGCTTCCCAAACGCAGCAAAGATTGATGGACATCTTATTTAACGCAGATGACAGTAAGGTCTGGGCATATCTGGATGATATTGTTATATGTTCAGCGAATTTTGAAGAACATGTGCGGCTACTAAAGAGGGTGATGGAAATCTTAAAGTCAGCAAACTTAACGATTAATGTTGAGAAATGTAAATTCGCTAGGTCAAGCTTACGTTACCTGGGTTACATAGTGGATAAGGATGGTCTTAGAACAGACCCACAGAAAGTGGAGGCTATCGTGAATTTCCCCAGGCCAAAGACATTTACTGAACTGAAACGGTTTATAGGACTCGCAAGCTGGTACAGGAGGTTTGTAAAGGATTTCTCGGTAGTAGCTGCGCCGTTACATAATCTAACTAAGGGCAAGAAATCTAAGAAATTCACATGGACAGAGGATGCGGAGCGGTCGTTCCTAAAGTTAAAAACGCTCTTGACGACAACACCCGTGATGACATGTCCGGATTACACAAAGCCATTTACGATACAGTGCGACGCATCTAGTAATGGGATAGGGGCAGTCCTCTGTCAGCATGTGGATGGGGTAGAGCAACCTGTAGCATATTTAAGTCGCAAGCTAAACGATCGTGAATCTAAATATACCACATCTGAGAGAGAGTTGTTGAGTGTTGTGCACGCAGTGGAGAAATTTAGGCCATACATCGATGGCGTTCGTTTTACCGTAGTAACTGACCATAGCGCACTACTTTGGCTGCACAAGATGAAGGATCCACATGGGAGGCTGGCCCGTTGGGCTATGAAATTACAGCAATTTGATTTTGACATTGTGCATAGACCCGGGAAATGCAACATAGTGCCAGACGCGCTGTCCAGGAGTGAGGCTCAGATAGTTGCAGAGTTAGACACCATTCAGATACTAGATAAAGATAAAGATGAGGAGTATCAAAACAAGCTCACGTGGGTGGCTCGGAATCTAGATAGTGACTGGACCGTTAGGGAAGGCGTTTTGTATAAAAATAATCCGATGAGACAGTTTCCAAACAAAGAGAATCTGTGGAAATTATTTATACCACAGTCACTAAGGAATAAAGTTCTTCAGGAATGTCACGACGAACCTACATCAGGACACTTGGGTGTTCGTAAAACTTATTTTAAAATAAGGGAAAAGTATTATTGGGAGCGAATGTTAGAAGATGTAAAACAGTACGTCAGAGAGTGCGAGTGTTGTGCAAGACATAAAGTGTCACAGCGATTGCCATTAGGGCACATGGGCCAACATAGGAATTTAGATCGACCTTGGCAGGTGGTGGCTTTGGACTTGATGGGACCATTTCCAAAGAGTAAGAAATGCAATACTATGCTGTTAGTCATAACATGTTTATTTAGCAAATTCACGTTGTTATTTCCTCTTCGTACCGGGAAAGCCGATAAGATCTGCGAGATTGTAGGGAAACAGTTCTTATTATATGGGGCACCAAATGTTGTAGTGTGTGATAATGGCAAGCAGTTTGTGTCCCATTTGTTTAAAGACATGGCACGGAAGTTTAACACTAAGATTAGTTACACACCAAACTATCACCCGCAGAGCAACCCTACAGAGCGCGTCAACCGGGTAGTTGGAACAATGATTTCTACCTACGTAAAGACAAAGAAGCATAATGAATGGGACAACTACTTGGATGAAATAGGTCATGCAATCAGGACAGCAGTACATGAAACCACGGGGCACACACCTTCATATCTATTCTTTGGGCGAGAAACATCCATCCCCAATATGGACCTTCCAGACTCTGTGCTACAGAGTCTAACAGAGTCGGCACGGGCAGGCCAGGTTCATACAGCAGGTTGCTTGCAGGACCTAAAAGATAGGGAAAATATCCTCGAGCTAGTTAGAAATAAGATCGTAAAATCACACAATGACAGCAGCAAGTACTATAATTCAAGAAAACGTGAGGGTACTTTTCAGGTTGGTGACACAATCTGGAAACGAAACAAAGTCCTGTCTAACGCTAGTAATAAATTCATGGCAAAACTTGCACCTAAATTTGAAAAAGCGATAGTGACGGAAAAGCTCTCAAATAACATCTTTCGCTTAAATAGTGCTTTTGGTAAGGACATTGGGGTATGGCATATAAAAGATCTTAAGCCTCATGTAGCTAGCAATAAAATAAATAAATAAAGGAATTTATTTATTTATTTAATGAGGGAGGGAGAATGTTAAGTTGCTAATGAGATACGTCATAGTTCAAGTATAACAAGTGGTCATTAATTTCGCTAGCTTTTCTAACTGTCCCGTGGCCGAGCGGTATAGCGGCGGACTAGCGATCCGATGTGTCAGGTTCGATCCTCACCGCGTGGTTATGCTTTTTCCATTTTATTTCGGAAGTAACTCAAGTAAAAATTTATTTAAATAAAGATTCAAGCAGAGAGCGGGGTAGGGCATTACGATTGATACATTGAACGAGTGCACATCGAGTACCAGGATTGTTGGCTCATGTACCCACACATGTTGTAAAAATGAAAAGTGTTGTGTAATGTGTCGAAATAGCTAAGTCATTTACGGAAATTAAGGACATTTTTATTTGATTTTGGTGTTAGTGTTTACGGCGAAGGGGTGAGTTTAGAAATTAAGCACATCTGGGCATTGTATCTATGTTACAGCCTCATAAGATAACGGGCCAATGTTATTTGTTCTAGCTTCTGGATACGCCCTTCAAGTTTATGGCAATATTCTTATAAAGATTTGATGAGTGCATAACGAGTCGCTAGCCGGTGGCATATGGAGTAGCAGGGTTCCATAAGGATAATTAAAACACCCTCTTGGCGCTCAACAGTAGTTTAAGTTTAGTTAAGTTAGCGAGTAATCTTTAGCATAGTTATTTCTACCTATAAGTTTTTCTCACAATATAATTAACAAAGTAAAGGAGCGCAATCTATAGTTCCAAAAGTGGATACCAAATCGGGTAGATTGGGGGCGCTGCGGTCGCCACTCCAGTCAAGCCACCTAGGCGGATATCTGCAGTAGCGCCTTCAGATGGTGCTGCTGAGGCGAAAACGCAGCGAAAACGGTTGTGAGGAGAGTGTGTTTTGTTTTGTTGCTTATCAAATCCGCTGGACACGTTTTCAACTGTTTCGCCATATAAGATTGCGCTCCTTACCAAGACACATTCCACACTCCATACCTATATTCAGCAGTGGACATCTTTCGGCTGTCATGATGATGATCATTGATCATGAAACATATTTTTGTTTTTCCTTAAGTATTGAACTTGAGTTTCTGTGGTGTACGAACGATAGGTCACGTACATACTCGTAAACACCTGTAGCTGTAGGTACCTATAGTGTCTCTTGGTTAAAAGTAACCGTTTGTTTACTCGTCCTCTACTTGGTCTGACGTAAACCGCAACCAACTGGGCGTGAATAGGTGACTGCATTGTAAATATTGGATCATCTCTAAGTACATAAGTATCTTATGTTCTTATTTGATTTATGTGTGTAGGTTTTTGTTCATTTTGTTTTGTTTATACAAGCCTTTTGTCCATTTGAGTTGAGCACCGCACAGGTGTTTACTTGTAGAAGGTAGGGTTTATGCGGGGTTACATACGAGTATGTAAGTAAGGCCAATTACACTGACTATAATGTTGTGCACTAGGTCATATAGGGCACTTGATGTAGGACAGCTTGATGCATGTATAGGGATGTACCTTGTAGGACTCGAACTTAGGAATTGCACGGTTGGTCTCTTTCTTTCTACTTCCTAAGTTAGGATCCTGCCATCCTTGTGCAGGAGACGTCTACTTGCGCTCTTCAGCATTTGAGCGAGAGACTCGTGCAAGAGATTGTGGAATTACATGATGTGAATGTACTTACAAATATCGAATGAAGTAAATCTATCTATATACACTCAACAGCAATGAAAACGGGTCACTTAATCACTTTGTATCGAAAGTTATACGAGTATAGGTACAAAGTGAGTTGTATATAAAACAAAAACTGGCTCATAGAACAACGCAGAGCCTTGGTCGTAGAGAGCTGAATTATGGCATGTAGGTTCCTTGGGGAAAGTAGTGGAACAGAGCTCCCGAAATTCCCACGGGGACGGGAAAAAATGGGACTTACGCGAGTCATACATCGTGGGACATGGTTAAGTAGTATGATATACTCGTACTTAAACTGCAAAACACTGGCGAGAGATTGCTCACAAACTCTTTACAACCATTTATTTTAAAAAAAAACTCAACGAGCAAGGTTTTTTCAAAATCAGCTATGTACCTATTTATTGCCTGGAGTGGGTAGATCAGTATTTTCGGCATTACTCAGATAATTTCTCATCTTTCTATTATTTTGTACTGTATATACTGTACTGTACTTTATCAAGCTCGTGGGAGGCAGTAAACAAGGTGACAGGTCACAGAAGTCACAGGCCGGAGCTTCCCGCTGATACGAACTGCAAACAATATGAAGATTACCTAAGTGTAATAGCTACTGATGCCAGTTATAATGAGTTACAGCTGTTTGAGATAAATGTGGATAATTGGTTTTCTATTGACCTTAGGATCGATCTTAGATATAACTTGGTGTAGCGGAAAATCACGGCGTCATACGAAACAATAAGTTTCCCTGCTTTATCCATATTATATGTCCTTCCCCGTAGTCTTAACCCTTAATTTGATAGCGTCTATATTGGTATACTGTACATTATTTTTTCAAATTGTTAATACTTTATGTTATTGTTTTGTAGAATTCAAGTTTGCATGGCATTTGCTTACGTCATTTCCAAATTAAGGGTTTAATATAATCGTACAGTCAAGGGGGATAAGCATCCAGCCAAAGCGTCAAAATATGTATACAGCAACCCATGATATGCTTACTACCTATTCAGTGTGTGTACCTACATGGTACCTACACACCTAATTTATTAACAAGTACCTGGGTTTGATATATCTAGACTGTATTATCCAGATCTAAAGAAAATCATCATGTCATAATAGACAGATTCACTACTACCCGTGCGAAGCAGGGGCGGTCGCTATTAGTATTTTATAACGACATAATCTTTCTACCTATCTATCTTTTATTTTTTTACCCCAACCTTTATCAAGTCACATCTCATTTGCACATTATAGATGTCCCAACCAAACCTTGACGTCAACGGTGCGCACTGATTCATGCTTGGGAAACATCGAGATGATTCACTTGCCATTAATTTGAATAAGTACCGTTTTGTTACGCAAACTAAGCATTGTTACCTGTCTTTAGGTACGTATTTATAAATTATACGGATTACCTAGAAACTGCCTTTGTGGTGCCGTGCAAGAATAGGGATGACGACAGGGTGAAGAAATCGAAATTCTAATTAGTCCGTCAGTCAGGTAGTAGAAAAATATTAGACACGTATTTTTTGTTTAATCAAAAACAAAGAATGACTAAGTTAAAACGCATTAAAGTTGGAGAGTGGGGGCTAACTACGTCACCGTTAGGTATAAATCGTACCTGACCGTGACGTCACGCGACATTTTAACTCAATATATCTCCTTATAAGTTTGATTACGTGAAAAAAGAAAAAAATACGTGTCCAATACTTTTCAATCATGTTTCTGATAGACTAAGGAAAAAAGTTGTCGTCATCCCTATTGCATCACCCCATAGAATTGACGATAACACGACGCTTTTAAAATTACCCGCCCTTTTTAGTATAATTTAATTTGTACTAAATTTTGACGTCACGAGCTCCCGTCCCATGCTCGAGTTTTGATGCCTTTTACGCCCCTCGCCCATGGCGACTTTTTGTAGCTATCGCTATCCTTTTTTTAAATCAAAGAGTAAAATGGATATGTCCGAGGGCCCTTTGTCAATATTAATTGATTAAAAAAACCTTGGCCATTAATTTTTTAAATTCTCTTAACCAAAGAACGAAAAAGATTTGAAAATTGATGCTGTCATAATGACTACTTACTTATTACTAACTACGCGTGGCATAACTGGACATTTTTACTAAATCTTGTACCCCAATTAGTGAAAATGTCAGAAAAAAATTAAGACCGCGTCAGTTTTGCCAACTATTTTCTCGATGTTTTTTAAAGGTTATTCATTAAGCAATTTATAAATCATATGAAAATGTATAATTCCATTAAACTTAATGCTTAACGATGGTCACAAAACTGACACGGTCTTAATTTTTTTCTGACATTTACTCTAATTGGGGTACAAGATTAAGTAAAAATGCCCCTATATGGTACTTGATAAGGATAAACCGCAGGATGGCTAGATGGTGAGTCTTTTTTCAAACAACTGCGTTTGCCTTCTCGCCTACGAGTTGTTTGGTGGTGACCAAACACACTCAATAAACAAAAAAAAACAACCAGCTCTCGATCCCAGCGCCTCCACTTTTCTGTCTCATGAATGTGGCGCAGGAGTATTATTGCCATGCTCTCTGGGGCCTTTTTACTCGACTGCGCCAGGAGGGTTATGTTTTTCAAGTGTGTATGTATGTATATGTGTTTCTTTGGAACGTTACGCTCTATAGTCTAAATGGCTTGATAGATTTTAGTTTCAGTCATTAAATTCGTATTGATTGTGAGAGTGACACTGGGTATATAAAAAGTTTGATCGTAGTCGGTTTTCTTTATTTTTTTTTCAAAAATCTAGGTATTTGATTTTCTAAATAGGGATGTTGGATTTCCCTTATCCCTATTTAAGTACACACGTTCAAAACCATAAAAGTTATCTCACTGATTTGATGTTGACTATTGTTGACTGTCTGAATATCAATGAATGTACCACTGAAATACATCGCTAAAATTATTATTCCATCTAATTTGAACTTCAAACGGGTCAAGGCGAAGCCGGTTTGCTAAAAATATGAAACCTAAATCGCTCGCTTTTATCTGTAAATACTCTAATGTATTCAAAACGTTCGGCCATTTATTTTCAAAACATTAAACGAACCTCAAAATGTTTCACATTATACACGTGCTTACGTCTTCATAACTCATTTAAATTGCATACAATTATTTCTTTTGAAAAAGACAAAGCTTCTAACGACGAAGAATAATTCTGAGAATTTCGGATTTATTTTTAAAAATACATTTGCTACGTTTAAAATTATCATCTTGCCTATCTAACCTATACATGGTGGGTCAAAAAATATGGCAAATAATTAACCCACAGTATCGGCTATCGATTCTAAGCATATTGTGTAGGTTTTTAATTTTTTTTGAGTTGGTAAAAAAAATTATTTTGTATAGGATTCAAGCGTCGCTCACACAACCAATCCCATGTACAATTTTTTTTTACCAACTCAAAAAAAATTAAAGACCTATACAATATACCTACTTAGAATTGATAGCCGATACTGAGGGTTAATTATTTGCCATATTTTCTGACCCACCGTGTATATATATACCTACCTGCCATAAGTACAAGCACCTACATATGAAATGAAGTATTCATATTCATTACTCTTATGGATCAGAAGTAAATGAGTCTAAAATGATCAAATAACAATCGGTTTAATATTTTAAGAGGTTTACAAAACAAATAAAAAGGAATCTAAGTCTAGCTTTAATGGCTCTTTGGTTACCAAAATGACTGGTCTGAACTCTACTACGCGCACGCCCGAAGTGTCGTCTCCTCTCGGCCTCTCGAGCTGCTGCTGCGGTCCTCTCCCCGCTACCCTCTGCTTCATCAGCCCGATGCGGGATGCCTGGGTGACGTGTGGTGTAGCGAGCAGGACAGACAATCTTCCTGTGTTGCTATCCTCTTCACTCGTCATTTGTCGGTAATATTACATTTTATTAGACATTTTTCAGCAATTTGAACTCATTTAAACAGCAAGTCACTTTACCAATAACCAAGGAGTGTAAAAATAAATTGGTAAGTATTTCATGAATATTCAGGGGAGAACAGCAAACGGTAAAAGGTTGTTTTTGAAAACTCGTTTTTTTATTGTTGTTAGATTTCAAATCGTCTTCCAAATGTTACAGATGCACTCATAGTATTCAGATAAGTAATTAAGTATGTATACCTTTCACACCATTACTTAACTTACTTAAGAGGGGTTATGCCGAAAGTTGGCAACGTCGCATATAGCTGTCAAATGTTTCGCTGTTTTTATTAATTTCTCAATAAGTATTGCTGAATTAAAAAGGAAGATATCATTCTATGGTTGAATGACGGGTCTCGTATATTTGTTGGTTAGGCATTCTAATGATAAGCTTACATTAAAATGCATAGAAAATGAGATGGAAAATTTTCAAAAGATATTACTTCCATAATACTAAAGATTTGGTGTTCCTATGATAGCTGTTGCAATCCATACTTAATGTTTTATTCAACCATAGAGCGATAATTCATGTTTTCATTTAGTAATATTCAGAAATTAATGAAAACAGCAGAATATTTGACAGCTATTCGCGACGTTGCCAACTTTCGGAGTAAACCCTCTTAAATAAATAAATAAATATTGAAAATTATTTTATTACATTCACTATTTACCTAATTCGACAAAATTTGTCTCTGCTGATTGATTGATTAAAACTTTATTAAGCTGAAGTTTTCCACTCAAGTCTGTATAGGTAGGTACACTAATGAACATCCAATAAAACAATGATTTTATGATAAAATACATACAACAACTTCTGATCAAGGTCTTTCATGTCGTAGGTGTACGAGTAGAGTAAATATACAAAGTAATTGCCTCAAAACACCTTTGCAAATACACTCAACACTCAACAGCAATGAAAACGGGTCACTTTGTGTGGAAAATCCTATGCAAAGTGACGCGTTTTCACTGCTGTTCTGTGTATTTCTATAGTTGTATATGTACCTTCATAGTCTTTTGCGACTTACACTTCAGCCTATTATGTGTAGTACTTTACCTAATATGGGATTTGTTATTCACCTCATATTGTGAAAGTATTATGTTTTCTTACGGAAAATATGAAGAAGAAGAAGAAGAAAGAAGAAATAAGTTTATTTTGCATTTATATGCTTGGTCGATCCTGGAAAATTATACATGACAGACATCAAATAAGTCCTTACCTATCATGAAAGTTTTGTAAGGAATATTTCGTTTCATATTCCAAGGTACATTGATTTTGAACCAACTTATTTTTTATTTTAAAAGGTAATTCTAATTCGTGATGATAATTTGGATGTAGGTAAAAGGCTAGATGATAGTTACGAGTATACTTTGCTCATTTAACGAGATCGATAAATTACGACATACGATGGTAATTAGTTGTGGAATCGTAGGCAAAACTTACGCTTATTGTTATCTCTGCACTAAAGTGACGTAAAAAGCGTTAAAACGTAGATTAGATACGGACACCAGACACGAGTATTACGAACAACGCAATTACAATTCGGTTACTCCGTTTTATTTAGTTCGTTTGATTAAAACTCGCGTATGAGAGGGATAGGAATAAGTAATCGTTCTGAAAGAATACCATCCGAATGAACGCAGTTCTGATGCCGTAAAGTAACTGACGTAGGCTTCGAAAACTTTATCAAAAAAACCGTTAGTAACGTCGCTTTAAACGCGAATTTAGTATGTGAATAAGATCTTACATCTTCTGTTCACCCCCGGCATGTTTGTTCTGTATTAAGGCCGTCCCCTGACCCAGCATCGTCAAATTGCTCATGTAAGATCATACTTTTCTAAAAAATATTAAAAGTTAAAAATATGAATAAAATATATGTTATATTTGATTATATTATCCTTAAATTGACAGCTTTCGTTACACGTTTCACGAAACTTCGCTCGATACAATTAAATTCCAAAGTTACCTCTAACTCGGACCTTTAATCCAACTTTACTCCAGATTATTATTTCGAGCAGTGTAAAATTAAATATAACAGAAAAGGTATCCATATTATATGCATAAATTGACAGCTTTATAAAGGTCATGTTTTTAGACGGTATTTTTATAGAAATTAAAACATGTTAAATTACTAACTAAATCGGGCGTTCTGTGCGTAACGCTTTCTATTTCACTCGTTGCACGAGTGACAGTCACGGCTGAGCTGGGTATATAAACGGCCTTAAGATAAGCCATAAACACGAACAGAACTTGTAAACTTTCATTTCAGAATCGCTCCCTATGGGGAAAGTTAACTCGTAAAAAGTAAAACATCCTCCCATGACCTAATTACTTTGGAAACGGTTTGCCCTGGTTTTAGATTGGTTGGTAAAAATAGTTCAAGGATACTAAAAAAATGACAGTTGAACTACATAAGTAAAGTATACATATATACATTGACTTAAGTAATAACATATGGACGAACAGTGCCTAACAGATTATGTCAAAATATATGGAGCAAACTGACATTAGAAACTACGTTCCAATATTATTATGCTAATATATATGTTTTTAAGTGTATGTATGAATGTGTATTTCTTTTATTTACATATTTCGAGCTCTGTAATACGCGGAGGGATTTGTATGAGCTGAATTGTAAGTCATTCATAGTTCACCGAATCACCGATGCGTGATTTTAACTTCGTCTTTGTGAGAGCGACACTGATGGGTTGGTCACGTCAATAGTTTGTATGCAGTCGTTTTATTCATTGAATTAAACCTTTCAGACGCCTTGTCCCGAAAAAATAACGAGTTCGACCCTCCTCGCTATTTGATAGTTCTATCGAAAAGCATAAAAAAAGATACAAAAAGCATGTCAACATTTTGGGACGGATCCGGACGGAATCGTTTGAAGGGTTAATTCCCAAGAGCATTCTCTACCAGATAAGCATAGGGTAAAACAGAGAATGCGACTGTGGTGTGCGGATATAGTTACAGTATAATGACCGAAGCCGAAGTTCAAATAATCGTTTCCGATTTTACTTGCATACTTACGTGTATACCTACCTAAATAGTGTGTAACGAATCGTTTGACGTCAGTTGAAGTTGGTTGACACCACGGCGGTTCAAATACTATATCACGTGCTGACGCCATGCTGACGCAGAATGAGAGCATGTTTAACATCTCGCTAACGTGGTAACTATAGTGGTTTGACCAACCGCCTGTCATGCAGAGGGCAGATGATCGGGGGTTCGAATCCGGCTCGCACCTCTGAGTGCGAGATTCAATTTGAGTTAACCACTGAGATTTTCGCTGAAGAACCTAAAACATCGTGAGAATACTTGCACGCATCCGAATTCATGGATGTGTGTGAAGTCCCCAATCCGCACTGGGCCCGCGTGGGGGCAAAAGCCCAAACGCTCTCGTCATAAGAGGAGATTGTGCCCAGCAGTGGGACGTAAATAGGCTGATGTGGTGGGTGGTAGTTAAACGTGACAGCCGCGAGGATATCTATGTTATAGGATGTTTTTAAACTTGCTTCCTTTTAGAAAGTGCATAAAAGGCTTTTTGGTTTTTGGTTACGATACTTACGTATGTGTGTCTAACTCAAATTATTAGTTGGACGCGCGTGAGACTCTTAATTACGTAAAAATCAATTCAGAATATTGTGTTATTGTTTTAATAGTAAAACTAGTAAACAATAAAGTCATTTATTCATGATGGCAGTATCTGCAACAAGCTTCGTCAGAACCAGTACGTACCACAAAACTATAATCCGCAACAAGCTTCGTCAAAACCTCAGAAAATAAATCCGCACACACTTCGTCAAACACAAATTAATATCCACCACAGGCTTCGTCACCATCTCCTCCACACCCTTAAACAAAAGAGAATTAAATAAATAAAAACACATTTTCTTAAAAGTTACCGCATGTTGTTGTACTGATGCATACCCGGCCCAAATGTTCCGAAAACACTGGCCGCATTGCCACGCTGTATGGCCAAAGAGATATTTTGGACCAGAAATGCACCAGACCGAGGGTCGCACCCCCTCTCCCTAAGCCTATGCCCCAAACCCCTGATAAATTGCTTAGCCTCCGCTCCCCAGGGACCCGCCGTCTCGACCGCGACAGGGACGAAGTCGTACGCAGCCTTAAGATTAGCGTACTTGGCATGCCTTGCCGCAACCTCAGCCGCAGAACCCGCCGAACGGACCGTCTGGTTACTAGTAAATAGGTATCATCATATAAGTGCCTATGTATATCAGTCTATCTTCTTATAAATACATAAAACAAGAAACTGTTTGATGACTGAATGTCTGACTGATTCAGCACCGCACAGCAGAAACTACTTGTCGTAGAAAGCTAAAATTTGGCATGTAAGTTCCTTGTGAAGTGTAGGGGAGCACTAAGAGAGAATTTCCCTAAATTCCAACGGGATCGGGGGAAAATAGAAACGATACACCGCGGGAGACCTATTAGGCCGGGAGATCCTGACACTGAATTTCGAACCATTTGTACCAGGCTGGCGAGTCTACAGAGGTATAATTACGTAATGACGAAAAGGAAAATCATGGTCATAGCGCCAGTACCGGGGGCCCAATCGCGTGAGCGTTAATCGAACGTGTCGCATAAATTACGAAAGTCGAACGATTTGTACCACAAAAAATCTTGTATTTTCCGATAGTCGATGAAAAACGAAGTAGGCGATCGCGTAATGCCATACTTCTCCGGCGCGGCCTACATCCCGCCATACCGACGAAAACATGTTAATTAAAAACCAAAAATTGTCACATTGTATCATATACTTTCCAAAAATTAAAATGCCATACTGGTACAAATCGTTCTGCAAAATAAAATAAAATTACATCTTTGGAGCGGTATGGCGGCCATTTGGCCCCGTCGAAAAAGTATGGCATAGTGATTTTCGTGAATGGCTACTCGACGATGATTATCCGTGCAAAAATTAGCCTGGTACAAATGGTTCAATTTTTGGTTTTTAATTAACATGTTTTCGTCGGTATGGCGGGATGTAGGCCGCGCCGGAGAAGTATGGCATTACGCGATCGCCTACTTCGTTTTTCATCGACTATCGGAAAATACAAGATTTTTTGTGGTACAAATCGTTCGACTTTCGTAATTTATGCGACACGTTCGATTAACGCTCACGCGATTGGGCCCCCGCCGGTACTGGCGCTAAGACCATGATTTTCCTTTTCGTCATTACGTAAATATACCCCTGTAGACTCGCCAGCCTGGTACAAATGGTTCGGAATTCAGTGTCAGGATCTCCCGGCCTATATACTATATAGTAAGCTGAAAAAGTGCATTTTAAACTGACTATATACGTAGAAGAGTAAGCTTGATCTAATTATTCGTCGTTCCGTTCGACAAGACTTCGTTTTTATGTACGAAACAAGTTCGTGAACCAGCATCCAAAACCTTCCACTGATATCCGGAAAAATCCAAATCGTTCGCAGAATCGGCCGACGGTCGTAATGAAAGACAATCATTAGGTACAATTGGTCGATAATCGCTTCTAATTATTAGATAGCGAGAATACGAAGCAAGTACAAGATTGGTGTGAGTGAGTGCCAAGCCTTGGGAGCTCAATAGGGATTTCATAGGGAACATCAAAATATTACGGCATAGAATAGAACTTCAAGTGTACTTACTAGCTGCAGATTTAAAGTTCATTTTGAACGCCTGCCGTTTTGACCTTTCCCTATAGATTCCCTATGAAATCCCTTTAGCGCCTCGAATGCGGCCAGCAGTGGGCGTCTATCGGGTGACATGATTAAATGATGATGATGATGATGATGATGATGACTGACGTAGACCACCACGAACAATTACTACGGGAGCCCAGTGCAGATTGGGGACTTCAGACATGCGTGCAGGCTTCATCACGTTGTTTTCCTTCACCGAAAAGCTCAGGCGCTCTATTCGAAACGTTACATAGAGAAAGCCCTTTGAAACTCTCTCTTAGGGCACTCCCCTAAAATCCACGAGGATTAGAAAATATCATGCCAATTTCAGGTTTCTAAGTGCCAGTAGTTTCGGCTCTTCGTTGTCATCAGTCAGTCCGTCAGTATCACTAGTATCAGTAACAGAAGACTTTTAGTTTCTGGCGATAGGACCTAGTGCAATATCCACCCGCATAGCAACCACCGCCTTATCCGCTAACATACCTTCAAATTGTAGTGCTCGCACTGTTTGTGTTCCAGTACCCCCTTACTGGAACACAAACAGTGCGAGCACGTAGAGGCGTTTCTTCTTATGATTCTCAGTCTCAGGCTCATAGACATAATTATACTTCGTATGGACCCGGCCTAACGTAGATACATGTCATGTGTCCCCACTTCCTTGGTGTCCAATGCAAAGTTAAACTTGTATCGTGACACTAAAGCTGGGTAACATTTTTCCAACAACGAGACGAGTTTTTAGATACTGAGAAACAGTTTCGAAAAAAAGTTTTTTAAAAAACGCTTATTGTAACGCACGCTCGGTGACAGAACTTTGGATTGGACACCGAGGAAGTGGGGACATATTACGTGTACGTTAGACCGGGTCTATATTATTTACGTCTATGCTCAGGCCTTAGTGTTGGTGATGATTTTCTTATATCCACAGGTCGCAGTGACCTTATACTATACCTAACTATCAGGTGGCCTGTGTGCTCATTTATTTATTAAAGATCCAACTTCGAGAAAGAGATCAATCGTCGAATCCGACTCGGCTGGGCAGCGTTCGGGAAGCTTCGCAGTGTCTTTTCGTCCAAATTACCGCAGTGTCTTAAGTCGAAAGTCTTCGACCAGTGTGTGTTGCCAGTGATGACTTATGGTTCCGAGACGTGGGCGCTTACGATGGGCCTCATAAGAAGGCTCAAGGTCACCCAGAGGGCAATGGAGAGGGCTATGCTCGGGGTTTCTCTGCGTGATAGAATCAGAAATGAGGATATCCGCAGTAGAACTGGGGTCACCGACATAGCCCAAAGAATTGCGAACCTTAAGTGGCAGTGGGCGGGGCACATTGCTCGCAGGACTGAAGGCCGATGGGGCAAGAAAGTCCTGGAGTGGCGTCCGCGAACCGGTAGACGAGCTGTCGGTAGGCCTCCAACAAGATGGAGTGACGACCTTGTAAAGGTCGCGGGAACGCGGTGGATGCGAGTGGCACAGGACCGGTCTGAGTGGCGCGCCTTGGGGGAGGCCTATGTCCAGCAGTGGACGTCTATCGGCTGAAATGATGATGATGATGATGATTAAAGATCCAAATATATCGCAGTTTTAAAAAAAGTACATTAAAGGCTGTAGAAACCAGAAGGGCTTATTAGCAGTCAGTGAGTTTGTGAGATTTATACATATAATTGTCTTATTGCTAAGTAGTTTATACTAACAATGTTTAAAAGAAATATTAGTAGGTACATGTTATTGTATTTTTTTTTACATTTTACAACAAAAAGTTAGATATTTAATACCTACTCGTAACATAATTAAGTAAATGATGAATTGATAATTTCAATGAATGCGTGGGGTTACATTGAAAGAGGGTCTTTTGTCTAAATTAATGATGGATACCTATGACGCATTCATTTAATGTTTTTACTGCTTTTCGCGGAAAACGTGTGACAATCGATTACGTTGGCCCTGACCTGTCCGTCTGGCTTTGTTTACGCTGTAGACACCACCAAAAAACGACGTCTACGCACCATATGTTTTTCTTCACCTCACCGTATACACGGAGGGTCAGAAAATATGGCAAATAATTAACCCACAGTATCGGCTATCGATTCTAAGTATATTGTATAGGTCTTGAATTTTTTTCGAGTTGGTAAAAAAGAAATTGTATATGGGATTGGTTGTGTGAGCGACGCCTGAATCCTATACAAAATATTATTTTTTTTACCAACTCAAAAAAAATTAAAGACCTATACAATATACTTAGAATAGATAGCCGATACTGTGGGTTAATTATTTGCCATATTTTCTGACCCACCATGTATATTACTACATCCTCCTCCTGAGTCGTTCGCTCAGTTCACTCTTGACAGAGTGGTCGTGGTTTCATGACGATGCATCAGCTGATGAAGCTCTCCCTGCGATGCGTCTCCATTTATTGCGGTCTTCGGCATTACGGAAACATTGGACTATTTATGCTTGCGACCTACATCTTATCTTATTAATATAATAAAGCTGAAAGTTTGTGTGTTTGGATATATGTTTAGATGTTTGGATGTTTGTTGCTCAATCAGGCTAAAACGGCTCAACCAATATGCATGAAATTTGGCAAACAGATAGTTTGTAACCTGGAATCAGATATAGGCTGCCCAGAAAAATCCCGGTAACTCATTAGAGGGACCCCGGAAGAGGGCATTGGATAGAAATCGCACAAATCCCGTAATCCCGGGAATCACGTAATCCCGGAAAAGGTTTTAAAAGTATCCTGGAAAAAGGGCTTTGGAAATATAGTGTTCCAATTTCCATAAACCGAATGAGGTCATCCTCTTTAATACTTTGCAGCAGATTTTCATGTATCGCTTGGCAATATAGTTCAATTTCAGAGAACTTTTTGTTAGGTATTTTGCTATGTTAGTACCTAGACAAGACAAAACATCGAGTTTATTGCGATTATAAATGCAGCTCTAACCTCTAAACGTGTCTTTTTTGTTAAACTAAAAAACTCGCAATAAATTGCTATAACGTCATTCGATCGAGGGCGTCAATTATTTGATTGGCTACTATTGTTTCTTTTCCTCACGTTGTTTTAAAAATATATTGCCAATTTGATGTTTTTCTGGAAATATTTAATGTAAATAGAATATAATAGAAGTGTACCTACTTACTTAACACATTTCGTATTGAAAAATCAATGCAAGTGCAAAAACATATTCTCACTGCATCGGCCAACTTCCCTATGCAGGGCCACGCATGGCCTAGATCAGTTTTCAAAGACGGTATATCGTAAAATATTATAAGATAACCACAGTATGAGAATTATTACCTACACTAGGTCGACGCGTTTGATCGAACCCTTATTAGACTGTGTTTTTAATATTAATATTGCGTGATCTTAGTCTTGGACACTAGGCCTGTTTTAGTATCTAGGACACCTTCACAAACTGTGTATTAGTGTATACATTACAGTGTATACATGTACCTAAAAGTAAACAGCAAGGGCTAGTCGAGTCGTGCCTAGCGGAGCCAAGAACCATGATAAGCAGGTCAAGGAGACAAGGACATAAACTATACGTTTATGCGAGAGTTTTCGTTCAGAAACAAAAGCGTCTAGCCATGTCAGCCACGTCCTTTCTTTGTACCACCTACGTTACTACACAAAAACAATATGAGATCTGATCAAAATCAGAAATTTTCTCAAGAAACTGTACCAAAATCCTAACGCCGGGAACTTCAGCCATGGCAACAATTTAAAATAGTAAATTAGAGCGAAGTATAAAACAGGAAGTTGCTCTACTACGCATTTACAAACACTAATGAAAACATAACTATAAAAAAACACAGGCCCTTTTCATCAAAATTATCCCAATAACAAATCACTAATAAGCCCTCCGTGCCTTCGGCAACCTCCATTTGGCGTCTCGCCAGTACATAATTAATATGGCACTCGAATTAGGCAAAAATAGTCACTTTTCCAAAGGCGTAAATGCTACATCGAGCTCCTTAATAGTTGTGTCGTGCTGTACACTAAATTACTTTCAGAAGCTCACTTCTCACCCGTTCCTGTAGCTGAAAAAAACACCTTGAGGTTTGTTCTTACAGTTCATTTTTAAGGTAAATCTAGCTTGCAATAGGAGGATTGGTAAACTCACAGGTACCTAAGATCCGAGCCATATCCGTGTTTTCCTTGGAAATCCGATTTTCTCGGTAGATTTCGCTTGAGTGACGCGTCGAACGCATAAATCTTCATTTTTAACGAGACGTCGGTTTTTATTTTGTTTTTCAAGGATTCACTTTGATTTATATTTGACGTTTTTCTCTTATAGTCTGGCTGGAGTCACTCTGTCTGAAGTAGCGACGTGATCTGTAATGAGATGTAGAAATATTATATTAGGTTTAGGTATAAGTTTGCGCGGGCTGGTTTTCCACAACTGACGTCTAAATGCGTATTATTTTGCGTCTAATGCCTAATATTATGCGTGGTTTTGGGCTCCTGAAGGAATCCTACCAGAAATAAGTTTATATTAATCAGTAGTACGTGGTAGTACACATTCTGCCAGTGTTATTGTTTTTCTTAACAAATGGATCAACAGCAGCGCGTCAACTTTTATCAATAATTTCAACACATCATGTGCAGCAAAACAATAACAAATTACGGACACTCCAACTGCGTTGTATTAATTTTGTTATCTCAATAATACTATAATTACACGCAAATGGGCTTACCAGAAAACACGCGATTGGCCAATAGATGTAGACGGAGATAGTGTTCTAAAATATGTGAAGATAAATTTAATCAATCAGATAATGTTGCCAAAATATCTAAATTACCTACCAAATAGCAAATAAAGATACAGGGTTACTTGTAATTCGATACATTCCTTTAAGGGCATGGTATTATAAACCATGAGATATGATTTTAACCGTATTTAACCAAATATTGCCTTATATAAATGTTAACCAGAGTAATTTTATAAGCCATTTTGTAAATACTCGCCAAAATTCACGGTTAACAATAATTTCAAAATTACTCTGTAACAGTCAACATTCGTATAAGGCAATATAGGGTTTAAATTCATAGCTTATGGTTACTATCATGACCTTAAGGGAATGAATCGAATTACCAGTAGGTAATCCTGTATCGGTATTAATGACATAAGTATTTACATAGCTATTTCGCCCTACACAGTTGCGTGGTAAATAAGCAATAGCAAAACTACTACCTATAAGGTATCCCTTTATTAGTTTCCGTGACATGTGTCCGCTCTCAGGCCCTCTATGTTCACCAATTTTTCTTCCATATCCAAAACTAAAACACTTTCATGTTCGCCAAGGAAGGTAACAAATCGACTCAACTTACTGTAGTAGGATTTTCTTTGTGCTGCTTTCCTACGTTTAGGACGGTATAATGGTAAATAACGCCAGAGGTGATTTATTCGACAAGGGTCTAAAAGGGTCACATCACAGTACGATTTTGTCTCTCAAACGCCATATATAAAAAAATCTAACTTCACTACACACGTAAATTTACAACGACAGTTGAGATTTTATCGAGTCAATTAAATTTTATAAGAAGATAAAACGGGTTTTTCCAACATTATCAGTGACAAGTTTGCGTTCGTCTAACACACTAAGCAAACTGTTCAATTATTTTATCTATCTGAAAAAAAAAACACATGACTTAATATTACTAAAAGTTCTGAGTAAATGGACGATATTCTTTCCGAGGGAAACAAAAGAAATATGGAAATACTTACCTAGACACTTTTAATTCAACATAAAAAATATCACGTAGAAAGAAAGAACGGAACTTAGATTGAAAGAGTACGCCATAGACCTGCCAATTTGCGATATTTATGTACTTTAAAGATTTTCGGCTTATATGTACATTACTTATCGGCGACACTCTAAATCATTTCATCTAATCCGTCTGCGTCCTTCGTCGTCCTTTAGTCTTTACTTATTTTGACTTTATTTAAATCAATACTAATAGTATAAAGTCCCCAATCCGCATTGGGCCCGCGTGGGGACTATAGCCCAACCCTCTCGTGATGAGAGGAGGCCTGTGCGGCCTGCGCCCAGCAGTGGGCCGTAAATAGGCTGTTGTGTAGTAATAGTATAAATGCGAAAGTTACTCTGCCTGTCTGTCTGTCTGTTACCTCTTCACGCTTCAACCACTGGACCGATTTGGATGAAATTTGGTATGGAGATAGTTGGAGTCCCGGGAAAGGACATAGGCTACTTTTTATCGCGGAAAAGCGCATAGTTCCCGCGGGAGCGCGCTAACCGAATTCCACGCGAGAAGCTAGTTAAATATAAAATGTGGGAGTTAAGAGTTACTTACTTACATATTTATTTAACTAGTAATATAGACATCCTAGTTGGATTATTTTTACCTATACTAGGTACATATAGTCAGCAGGATTCTGCATAGTAACGGATTTGTCCTTGCTTTACATTGAATGACTTACCTGAATGACCGGGCAGGCGGGCATGAATGCAATTACTTATTAAATTAGACTTATATTGCATGCAAAATAGATCTTATTTAATATGCAATAGGAGCTTCATATCATATCTTATGCTAAGTGGCGTGATCTTTACTTATTGAATAAATTATCTGCCTATCATTTAAATGTCAGCAGCCGGATCAATGATACCTAATCGAATAGCAATAGAAGTAAGAAAAGGATATTTGATTGTAATGACATACAAACAAAGATCGTTTTGTTACTTCTGTTGCTATTTCATTCATCGGTATTTACTTATTAGAGAGATTTCCCTTCTCATTTACCAATTTGTACGAAATAGTAAATAAGTAAAGTGTAGTAGTTAGTAATTAATGTGTATTTTAGTTTAGTCAGTTATAAGAAGTGTCTTTTTATTAGTTCAGTCAATTACATAAGTGGGGTATTAGAATTAAGGGTGGATCTATTGTGGTGTCTGTGGCAACTACAGTTACTTACCCTTATAAACCCAAGATTATTTCCACTGAACCTCATTTTTACTCAAGAATGGTACGTGAAGCGATGGAAATCAAAAAACATCCTAACCTAACTTCAATTGTGCCGATCGATGGTTGCAAGTTATAATATATATAATATAAATGGTTTTTTACGCGATTAAGTCCCGATTTTAGTGTGTTTAATACAGTTACTTACTTACTCACTAGGTATCTCGTACAAATTGGAAATGAGAAGGGAAATCTCTCTAGTGTAAATACCGATGAATTAAATACATTAAATACCTACAACGGCAGTTAAGATGATTCGCGTGAAATGGGAAGCCCTTTCACTCAGCTCAGCTTGTGGGCTGGATTCCATTGATTGCCTTTTATGTATACACATAAGTCTGTAGAAAAGCCTATTTATGTGTCTGTTTATAACTCGAGAACTACTTACTTGGTCTATTGCCACGAGATTTTGTGGGCTCGGAATAGGTAGGAGAGAGGCCTACGGATTGGGTTTCCATGATGGTGATAATATTGCAAGAATATAAATCACAAACCAAAGTCTACTTTAATATAAGTATATAAAGGCCCCAATGTTGTGTTATTCGGAGAAATAAGTGAATAATTATTAAGGCTGTATATTTGTAGTGGGCTCGGCGGATCTTGCCGCTCAACTGCTCGAATAGGTCACAGGGCCAGCGGAAAAGGTCATTTAAATATAATCTCTGCCAATTTATGATCTAATCTCATCATTAAGCTACAGCCTACGTCTACAGCCGTTTTCGTGTGAATCGTATCTACGTAAGACGAATGACGTCTTTTTATTGGGATAAGGAATTTTCGTATGACCGTTAAATGCTTGCTCTCTCATGCTTTTTAAATATTGATGCATTTCGGTTTGGCTTTGGTTTTTTTTAATAGATCGAATTTAGCTCCGCATGACTACATAATAGTATAGACGCCATCAGATAAGGAAAGCAAACAAGCAAACAAGGTGATCATATAAATATCCCAACGTGATCTTATTATCAAGTCGTTAGAATGCATGTTCAGATATTTATAAATGGTAAATTCTTACTCGAAACTGCTAAATTCTTTTTCTGACGTGTAAAAGTGCCCTTATGTGGCCAATTTGCTGAATAAATGATTGAATTTTGAATTGAAATTTTGAATATAACCACCCTTATTTGTTAACACATATCTGATTGCGAATGTATACGTAGGTACTGTAGATGTAAAAGGGCCCAGATGTGGTCTACTTGTTGAATAAGTAATTTGTTTTTTGTATATACTGCCTTACCTGCCAGTGGCATAGTAGATTGATAAACTTTAAGTATTTTGAAATACATGTCTTTTTCTTTCTTTTGATACAGACAGAACGTAAGGACCTATACATTTTGATGCGGTATCACAATATCTTATTCAAATTCATCCTCATCATCTTCATTTATTCAGCAAATTGGCCACATAGGGGCACTTTTACACGTCAGAAATAGTTATTTGTTATGCAAGGCTGCAAAGTTGTTGTTTGCTGTGAGTGCGTGATTGAGACCCGAGTGAACGAAGGATTCTAGGGTTATATAGGGTATAGAATCCTGAGTGTAAGGAGGGTTTCAAGGCACGAGACCGCAAACGACTTTGCTGCTGAGCGCAACACAAAAATTTTCACCTCACGCGCGATTTTTCGGGAAGAAGACTTAGTTCGGCGTCACGTACAGTTTGTGCTAACTCTGGAGGAGTTAAATTCGTATCGTCATCGCTAGAATCGGTTATATTTTCTTTATTACTTCGTATAGGTATTATAAGTTACAAAACCAGCAATCTAAAACTTTATTTAATTTTTTTTTTAAGTTTTTTTTCCGGAGGTTGCGTTCCAAATCACTCTTACTCGTACTTCAAGATTCAATTATTCATTGAATACAGTTAAAATATACACATATT
Source organism: Aethes cnicana (assembly GCA_963971205.1). Taxonomy (NCBI): domain Eukaryota; kingdom Metazoa; phylum Arthropoda; class Insecta; order Lepidoptera; family Tortricidae; genus Aethes; species Aethes cnicana. Next base: position 42,090 of record OZ020289.1, read on the forward strand.
TAAGTATTTTTGTGATAAAACATAGTGAAATAATGAAATACATCTGAAACGGTGTATTATTAATATAATTTTATTAATGATGATATTAAGTAAATTGAACCTTTATTTTAATAAAACTCTCACGACGAATTGCGTTTCAGAACGTATCGTTGTTTTTTTATTGTGACAGTGGCGTCATGCGTGGTTCGAATTTCAAAAACACTTTCCACGCTAGCGGATAAAAACAACTTTTGCGCTCGGATATCAAGCTGCAAAACGCCCACTTTCGAGCCAGTGAGGTGAAATAGTTATTTGTTATGCAAGGCTGCAAAGTTGTTGTTTGCTGTGAGTGCGTGATTGAGACCCGAGTGAACGAAGGATTCTAGGGTTGAACCACGAGCGAAGCGAGTGGTTCAAATATAGAATCCTGAGTGTAACGAGGGTTTCAAGGCACGAGACAGCAAACGACTTTGCTGCTGAGCGCAACACAAAATTTTTCACCTCACGCGCGATTTTTCGGGAAGAAGACTTAGTTCGGCGTCACGTACAGTTTGTGCTAACTCTGGAGGAGTTAAATTCGTATCTTCATCGCTAGAATCGCTCATATTTTCTTTATTACTTCGTATAGGTATTCTAAATTACAAAACCAGCAATCTAAAACTTTTTTTTCATTTTTATTTTTTAATGTTTTTTTTTTCCGGAGGTTGCGTTCCAAATCACTCCTACTCGTACTTCAAGATTCAATTATTCATTGAATACACTTAAAATATGCACATATTTAAGTATTTTTGTAAAACATAGTCAAATAATGAAATACATCTGAAACGGTGTATTATTAATATAATTTTATTAATGATGATATTAAGTAAATTGAACCTTTTTTTAATAAAACTCTCACGACGAATTGCGTTTCAGAACGTATCGTTGTTTTTTTTATTGTGACAGTGGCGTCATGCGTCGTTCGAATTTCAAAAACACTTTCCACGCTAGCGGATAAAAACAACTTTTGCGCTCAGATATCAAGCTGCAAAACGACCACTTTCGAGCCAGTGAGGTGAAAAAGAATTTACCACTTACAAAAGTAAACGGCAATCTCCATTTCGGGCGTTAAGTAAAGAGATTTGCGGTCCTTCATACCCACTAACCGTGGGACTGCGGCCAATAAAATATATTCAGTCAGCGTGAAATAAAACTGACCGTGGAAACCCGACAAGAAACAAATATTTCCCACTACGTTTGCACTGGAAATTTACGTTTTCCGCGCGGTAGCTTCTACAAATCTATAAACACCTTTGGAGATATTACAACGCACTTAGGCGTAAAAGTGAGCATAAATTGGTGAATTCGAGGGTAAAACAGAAGGCAAGAGTTATTGCCTTCCTATTTAGTGCCAGCAAGTTGAATCATGCGGAAAATTGGAAGGCATAAAACAAGGCAATACCTACTAGGTTACAAATGCAACGAGATTGAGTGATGTGGGGGGCCTTATTCTAGTTTGTAAATAAAGATGTGGGATTTCCGGTCTCTAAAAAACAATTAATTATTTCCCTATTTATAGCAAGAAATTTAAGGACTCTATATTAGGATATAATCCATCTATACTATTCTTATTTAAATGCGAAAGAATCTCTGTCTGGGTTGTCTGTCTGTTTGTTACACCTCTTTACGCTGGACCGATTTAAATGAAATTTGGTAGTATGGATACCTCCATCGGAGTCCCTACGTCAGTATTATTATTTCCAAAAGGATACAACTGCCTGGTTTCAGTCGGGTAATAGGTCCTCTATTTGTAACCATTTCCCCAATCTCCCTTGGGATTACGGGTTCTGCTCCCGGCGCCGTCGCCCCGTTGAATTTTCCTGTAGCCTTGCAGAAGTTCCCTATCGTTAGGTCTTATTAGATCATCTTCATTGAGCGTGTACCTTCCAGTTCTTTCCCTAAGTCGTAGGTATAAGTAAAACCTACAACTTACAATGTAAGTAATCCTTCGTGAAATATATCTTTTTAAGAGTACCGCTGTGTGCAGTTCTAAATAGGAACCGCTTAAGCAATTTATTACTTAGTTACAGGCGTTCGCAACACGTTCCCGCAGGGAAAAGATATTCTTAGACACCCTCGGTTCGTTACATGCAAGTCATGCAACGTCCAGTTCACGCAATCTGACATTTGATATCAAACAGACTTCTGTAAGCATTCAGACTTGAGGACTCGACGACGTGTTGAAACTCAGCTCAAATATCATTCAATACCTACATGATTCTGTAAACATGTCGTGGCGTGTCGTCAAAACCCCAATCTAGGTAGAATCAAGAGTGGAATATCACTAAACCCTAACTATTTTACACTTCACATCTCAATCTAAGTTACCCACTTGACAACTGTATCTGTAGATAAGGAAACCTTATCTCAAAACTCGAAGACGATAAGAGGAAAATCCACTGATTAACATAAAACGTGATTTTTTTCTTGCAGCTTGCGAGTCATGATGTTTTCCCGCTAACCTACTTTCCATTCGACCACAACACCCAATTATTTTCGTTTTGAAGCACGTTTAAATAAACATTAAACGTGATAAGTAGTGCACTGTTTACAATGTTTACCCACGCTATCTTATCTAGGGTTTGCGCTTGGAAGGATTCACTGCATGATCTCATTCACTCAATGAAAACAAGTTGTTAACCCTGCGTTACCGTTTAAAAACCTACAACTCCATTTAAGGCAAATGTCAGTAGAGAATTAAATTCGGTAAAAAAAGTTACGCACGCGTTCTTGATGAACCTATTTAAAGGCAGGTGTTAAAGGGAAACAATTACGAGTAGGTACCTCTCTAGATTATGGGTGATATCGAGATCTATTGTTTTAAAGGTCATAAAGCTAATGCAGTTATTTATACAAACAATCCTCACTTATCGGGCTTCAAACCTCTTAGAAAGCAGGTCAAGCTCAAAGCGGTAGGTACCTAAGCAGGAGCGATGCATGCGGCCGACGGTCTCCAGTTCGTCGCGTAACATTCAATAATACATGAGCCGCTGTGACGCCAAACGCAGACGGCTGCACACAAACTCATCCATAAACACAGTCGCGTGGGAGCTATAAAAACGGGCGCCGGCCCGCCGCCCCGCACTCTGCTACAGGCTATCACTGAGAGCACACGCATTCTACTAAACACCAATTCAAACTCGGACGTTATCGGTCAAACATGGTCGTGAAACTAGAAGCTGTTTCCGCGCTTTACGCCGACGGTTTCCCGTCGCTGGCGAAAGCCAGAGGACGTGAGATGGAGTGCGCTGCTGCGGAGTGCCCGCGGCGCCAGAAGAGGCGCCAGGTGGCTTTGCCGGCGCTCGTGGAGGATGACTCCGAGGTGGAGGAGACCTTCGAGCAGGAGAGGCCCTTCATCCTGCGCGCCGAGCACCTCCGCCGCCAGAAGTCCATCTCTCCTCAACGCCGAGAGAGACTGCAGCGCCATATGGTGCTGCCTTCCCTGTCAGAAGACGAGGAGCCTTGATCAACTCGCTACAGATGTTCGGATTGAAGTTCTGAAGCACGCCGGCTTCTAAGAAGAGCCCCGAGCGAGCTGCAGCGCTGCGGGCACCGCTCCGAGTGTTGGACGATGTGGTTATAGTGACAAAAATTCAAGTGCCACCAAAAGAGCTGCCAAGCCAAAGTGTATTTATTGAAAGTTTTGACAAGTACCACCTTATAGGTAAAATAGGTTAAGTTTTTGTGAAGATTTGGAATACTTAATAAAATATGTTGATAACATTTCTGATTTTGATTTCATCGTTGACATTTAATTTTAAGATACTTACTTACATGCTGCTATAACAAGACTATATTAGAAGGTAGTAAATTGAAACTTGACCTACTAAAATCACAAAACGCAGGAAACATGTCACTTTCTTGTGTTCGGCGACCATTGAGTCCAATTAAAATAAGTACCTACTCCGACGGGTTATTGAACGGGCAATTGAACACTGCTGCCGACTTTAATTAATGATGGCGCTTGCAAAAACGAGAAAATTCAAATGGAATTCTACTAAGTCATCACTGATGGGCAAATTTTGGTAAAAAAGTTTATCTTTCAATCAATAACTCAATTGGTCACATCAATCATCACATGATAGACGAGGAGAGTAGTGTTGTCACAGATGATAAATTGCCAATGATTCGCTTACTACTTTTGCTTCAGTAATTTCTTTACAAAAAATGCTATGTTTTCTAAATATTCCCCAAGTCCCTATTTCATAGTCTTATCACTGGCAAGAATCTAGCAAACATGAATTTTAACGCCAATTTCATTTTAATTTTCCAAGCACGTGTTTCACATATAAAGATAATTTATTATTATTAAGTATTAGAAGCCGTGGTGGCCTAGTGGTTCGACCTACCGCTTCTCATGGTCGGGGGTTCGATTCCGGCTCGCACCTCTAAGTTTACTTATGTGCGAAATTCAATTTGAATTTACCACTGAGCTTTTCCGTGAAGGAAAATATCGTGAGGAAACCTGCACGCATCTGCGAAGAAATTCAAAGATGTGTGTGAAGTCCCCAATCCGCACTGGGCCCGCATGGGGACTATAGCCCAAACCCTCTCATGATGAGGGGAGATCTGTGCCCAGCAGGACGCAAATGGCTGTAGTAGTAGTAAGTACTCCTCTATTTCACAACTTTTGAAGAGTTATGAAATTGCTAAGCAATATTTGAGAGGGAAAAACATCTTTCTTACTTTAATTGCTTATATAGTAGTAGAGCTACTGTTGCACGCAGAAGCATTTGAAAAAAAAGTTAATGTCCGCCGTTATCGCTTCATTCGTATTAATATAATACATAAGTTAGTGACAACTATTACAGCTATTTGTTACGTAAATTTATCGATTTGTATTCGATCTAATACACATCGATCAAGTACGACTATAGATAATAGTTGTTCAGGACGCTGAAAACCAAAGCATTTTCCTGAGACTTGTTAATGAGTGGAAAAAATTATAAAAACTTCATCATGAAATCCATTTACTGTATGCATTTATGTACCTACTTATTATATGAACCCTTTTGTATAATGTACCAATAAATAAATACATTATTGTATTAGAAGCCTCTTCATTATACATATATATATTGCTATGTACCTACTGTGTAGATCTAGATTAATTTGTTGAAGCTGTGCGCAGGCGCGGTCCGTACAAATTTTTTTACCATCTCGAACACAATTAAAAACCAAAACATAATGCTTAGAACGATAATATCGTCATCGTCACAACGGTTTGCTTGGCCCTGCATAGAAATTAATAGATAGATAGATAGATCGATATTTATTTCATCAATATAAAATTACATTATAATTTGAGTACAATTCAAAATACGTATATGATGAATTCATATGAGATGATGGATTCATATCATTGAGATCGTCAAAACAGCAATAAAAGGCGAACCTAAAGATGTAAAGGTAGAATTGCCTTAAATGTATTTTGAAGTTCATTGGTAGATAGTGCGATGGCCTGATTGAATTGTAAATATGTTAATTATATATGCTAACCAGGCACGCATTCACCGCATTCATAAGGCGCTCAAACACAAGGAGCGTTTACGCTTCAATATTATGGAAATTAAAATGGGTAATATATTTTAACTTTTAAAGTAGAGTTAAATATAAGTAATTAGAGTATATAGGATGGAGTAAGTAGTCATGGATGATGGTGGATGCGAGTGGCACAGGACCGGTCTGAGTGGCGCGCCTTGGGGGAGGCCATGTCCAGCAGTGGACGTCTATCGGCTGAAATGATGATGATGATGATGATGAAGTAGTCATGTTTGTTAGATTATATTGTTAAAAGGTAAAGTGACAACAAGGTAAGTACGTAAGTCTTTAGTCTTAGTACTCTTAGTATGAACTCAGTCTTAAGAAATCTGTTGTAAACAGCATAAAAAAAAACTCTGCATTTTGTTAATGTACTTACAATGAACTATTATTATAAGTTAACATTCTCAACTCATTTAAAATTCACATCGATGAATGTATCTGAAATAGGTACCTAAAAGAGATTACATCATATTATGACATAATACCAAAATAACACAAGTTCAAATTGGATGAAGTGAGATAGCAACAGTGCTATTTAGTTGTTTCTTTTTTTTTACTAACGCGCTAATATAAATATGATTCACCTCCACACATCGCACATTTGGAGGGAAGCTCGAACTGTTGAAATCATCTCTTCTCTACTTCTTGTGGAGGGAAACCCACCTTTTTTTTAATCATTGTGCGAATTCAGCGAAATTAACCAAGGTTTAAATTGTAACAAAAGCATATTTATTATAACAGTCTGATGTTATAAAATGTTGTCACCTTTCAACACTGATCCATCGCCAATTCCATGACTTATCTAAGTAGGTATATCTATAATCAGACAGATGTATAATAGATACTAGCTGACCCCGCGGACTTCGTACCGTCTTAGAATTTTCATTTTTTATGTGCATAAAAATAGCTTACGTCCTATTCTCAGACCTACTGAAAATACACTCCAAATTTCATGAGAATTGGTCGAGCCGTTTTGGAGAAGTTTGGTTACAAACACTGTGACATGAGAAGTTTATACATATATTAGATTAGCATAGACATAAATAATACTTCGTATGAACCCGGCCTAACGTAGATACATGTCATGTTTCCCCACTTCATTGGTGCCCATTCCAAAGTTAAACTTATATCGTGACACTAAAGCTGGGTAACAACGAGACGAGTTTTTAGATACTGAGAAACAGTTTCGAAAAAAGTTTTTTTTAAAACGATTATTGTCACGCACGCTCGGTGAGAGAACTTTGGATTGGACACCGTGGAAGTGGGGACATATTACGTGTACGTTAGACCGGGTCTATAATATTTACGTCTATGTAGATTAGATATTACATTATGAAAATGAAAATGAAAATATTTATTCAGCAAATAGGCCACATCTGGGCACTTTTACACGTCACTTTTAAATGAATTTAACAGAAATGAATTTACCAGCGCTTCCTAGACCCATTGCTTGAGAAAATTAGGTAAGTATACTTAATGAAACAAGTAGGTAAGTAACACGAAGTAACATTTAGTGTTTTTAAGTATTTTAGTTATTTTTAAGTAGTTTTAACTTGTTTGAAATAAATTTACACAGTAACACTTTAACAACAATATACTTACATGGTTTCATTGCCGTTTTTTGTAAATTAAATTACTTAGGTATGGAAATGCGATATATCACGACTATGATCTTGAAGCCTTGACTATATCGCTATTTCGAATTTTTCATTTTTTATTTTATTTATTTCAAAAGGTACATAAAACAGCAATCAAAATTAACATAAAATAGGTAGAATAAACATTTAAGACTAGATTACAGTCCAAAAATATATGTACACATCATGGCCATAAGTTATAATTTAAACATTAAATATACCTAATAAATATGACCAAGAGAAAAACAGTTCTTTTAGATAGATATTAAGAATAAATTACTTAAAGTGTGTTTGAATAATTTAACTGCTATTTAATTACGAGAGAGATAAATATCAATAAATCATATCGTAGGTGACTTTATTAATCTCTCTTGGATATATTTTCCCAATAGTTTATTATTTCATTATTTTCAAGATGAATTTTCTGTCTACTGTATTTACTCTCAATATTTGAAGCCATCGAGGAATGTGAAGATTTACAGGTATTCCTCTTGTCTTACAAATGTTATCATTGTCTCAACTGAATCATAATGACAATATGGAGCCGTGTGGATTGCTCATTTGTGAGCGAAACATGTCGAACTTGCTCTAAGTAGACGACTTCATTTATACCTAATTATAGATAAATAGATCATTTTATATATAGGTATTTAAGCATAGATTATTTATACTTAAATGGGTCACTTTAAGACGACAAATCAGAAATGGATTAAACATTTTCTCGTCAGTCATGGTAAGTATTAAGAAAACGTTTTTTTTTATATTGTATTCATCATACTTCTGACTTCAATTTGTTATATTACTTTATGATTGGACAACTTTCATAGCAGAGAAAAAATATTGAAAATACCTCTTCAAAAACAGAGATTTTTAATTTTACAGTCGCAAGGGATGGGATGAAATACAAAATGTTAATACAGTTTTGCGTTATGTTTATAGTTTTTTAATTAAACGTTAAAACTTTCAAGATGAGCTACCTAATGCCGCGAAAATTTTCGATGAAAGATTTGTATGGATTGACATGACTATTTACATACACAGTCTCAAAAGGTACAACAACAAAAAATACCGTTTAATGCAAATGCAGAACACATTTGCGCAAGTTGTCATCAACTTGACGAAGGTGTGTTTGTTTACCTTTTGCCCGCGTGACTGCGCCGGCCACAATAATACCAGCCACTGGACGTGGGAGAATGCCCAGCAAACAACTTGTCAAACTGAGCGGTCACGTGGGTATGTTTTTAAAAGATAAACCATGTTTTAATAAGTAATTTATGCTGAAATTGTGGCGAGATAGCTGCAACAATGGATGACTGTTATTGTCGGTATGTGTTATGCCACTGTTCGGGCGACTAAGGCAGTCGTTAACAATAACAAACAGCCGTTTGAAACATAGCCTATTTAAATGCAAAATTATTGATGGTAAGTACTTATTTAATAATGTCCTCAGAGGCATCCGAATAACAACAATATTAGCAATGCGTCTTAGAGATGTTTTTAAAATTGCATTTTTTTGGAAAGTGCGAAGAAGATTTTACAAAAGCTCTGAAAATTTATCTAGAACTTTTGTTATAGCTTACCAAAATAATAAAATTATAATAAGTATATATAATTATTAATGATACATCCACGACAAAATCCTATCAAAAACTTCCTAACGGAATGTTGCATTAAAATTCCCGTGAACGTTTGGGGAAATTTAGAAGTTTTTCGACTTGGTATTTGAATATGTTCTGCAACTTACAAAATGCAAGTTGGTAATTGATAAATTCTAAACAATCTACAGCCAGAATGAATAATCCGAATTATATTAGACTAGCTGTTTCCCGCGACTTCGTACACGAGTACACTTTAAAATCTAAAAATCCCATTTTTTTCCCGTTCCCGTGGGAATTTCGGGAAATCCTCTCTTAGTAGCTCCCCTACACTCCCCAAGGAACCTACATGCCAAATTTGAGCTATCTATATACGACCAGTGGTTTGGCCTGTGCGTTGAAACATCAGTCAATCACTTTTTCCTTTTACATATACAGAGAGATGACGATCCGCAAGTGCCCGAACCGAGTCCGTCGTTCGATGAGATGGGCAGATCACATTGCAAGTGACCGGAAATGAAGGAAGCAATACACGGGCAAGCGCGGAAAAAATTGGAGGAGCGATGCCCTAAAAACCGAATGAAGGATCAAAGTCGAATATATGGGTGATGGATGTGAAGCAAAATATTTCCATAAAGTAAATAAAGTGGGTGTACGGACGGTAATTTTATTCGTGATAACTGTGCGAGTAGGTTCTAGTAGGTAGGCTGCCAACAAATTGGGGCGACGATCTTGTATAAGATCGCAGGAATACGGGGGATGCGCGTGGCACAAGACCGGTCTGAGTGGCGCGGCTTGAGAGAGGCTTGACATTGGATATATTTGCTCCTAATAATCTTACGAACATGTAGGTATGTAGACGACATATTTATTATTTTAAGATCGTGAGCTATGCCGTAGCACAGCACTAATAATCGAATTAAGTTGACTGTAATTCCCACAGATAAGTGATTGAGTGTCATGCAATGCAACTGATGACGATCATCGATGATTTGATAATTCCATCAGAAACTTTGAGGCAATAAACAAACAGTCTTTTTATGCGTAATATTTACCTTACCTCGTCCAAAGGCCACGGCCCACCGTAGGCCGCGTAGGTGTTACTTCATCCTATTACGTGACCGATCAAAATTATGTTACAACCATTATAACTGATGTATTGACAGAGAACTTAATAAATGTATAGTAAACAAAGCTTTATATGGATATGAGCGGTATGTCAATGCCAGCGCGTAGCATGCCTACCTATTTTTAGAACAAAGAATACAATATGAGGTAATCTAAAGTAAACAAAATATACTTATTCATACATTTCACACAAATAACCTGTCCCAAACAAAGTCAAGTTTGTAGATAGTCTACTCGTACTATTGGTTCTGGACAAGAATATATTGAAAATCTATAAAAATAACATGCTTAGAATCAATAGCTGATTCTGCGGATAAAATATCGTTACACCGTTTGGTTGGCCCCGTATAAATAAATACAGAGAAATACATACGAATATTGTATGACTCGAGCACCTATTAACATTCGTGAAGTGGGGGGTTCGAACCCCGGGACCTTTAACCGCGGAACAGTACCTAAGCATGGCCGTAAAAATATTTGAGGCTAAGTAAGTGAAATTGAACTTGTGGCATTCAGTAAGTACTTACCTAAGTGCTTTGCCAAGCTTATTAAGTAACGAAATTGCGAATTTAGATACATCAATCCCAGAAGATTTTTTTCCCGAAGACTGCCCATTTTCTCCAAATGTCGCGTCTCCCGGGCTAAGAAGGTAATCATAATAATATTGTTTGTCAGTACCGCTATATAGGTCCCCTCGATGCGATATAGGCTTGGATCGTTCCAGATCGTCGCTCTCGCCGGCCATTCAAGCAATAAACATATAATATAACTGTTGTATATCGTCAAATACATGAGAGGGCAGTGGGCTAACAAGTTTACCTTCATTGGCTGAGATCACTAACAAACAACTTGTTTAGAATTCGTTTGGCATCGTAGGGCTTAGACGACCTTTATAGACTTTACGCATTCACAGCGATGAAACAGGTAAGTATCTAAGGCCCGCTTGCATCAACGCCCCGCTAACCTCAGGTTATACTCTAACTAGGTTTAATTTGATACAACTAAAACAGTGTCAAGACGCTAACCCGAAGTTAGGGGCTCGTTTGGTGTAAGTTGTCCCAAGTGAACAGACAGCTAATTAATCGCCTAGGAACTTTAAGGCAGAAGTACGTAAGTATATGCTGATTGATTACTTACCTACCTCTTCCAAATTCATTAGGATATAGGAAAATATACAGCACAAAATATGCAAAGATAGGCATGTAGCTCGGGGGTTCTCCCACAAAATTATATCGTGCGGTTGAGGAAATATAAATACAAGCTTCTGCCCGCGACTTCGCCCGCGTGAAATTCGGTTATCGCGTTCCCGCGATAACTATGCGCTTTCCGGGATGAAAAGTTGCCTGTCTTTTCCCGGGACCCCAACTATCTCCCAAATCACGTTGAAGCATGAAGAGGTAACAGACGGACAGAGTTACTTTCGCATTTATAATATTAATATGGATTAATATGTATTCCTAAAAAATATTTTAAGTACGAAAACTATACCAGCACCAGCTTTAGCACAGTTGTTCATACTCGTATATCAAAGTATGAAGTGTACAATAATATGGGGCATAATGATCCGACTGGTGAAACTAAGGGAAGCCCTACATGTATTTTCAGTAGTGGACGAGAGAGTGATAGGTAGGTTTAACAGTATGCATCTAAATTATACATGTAATCAGAGAGGTAGTTTATAATTTTTATGAATTAATTAAAAATTGACGCAAAGGCAGTCCCTTCTTTCGTCTATTGTCATTTTTGCCATCTTTTTACCGTCCAATCTGCCAAGGATCAGATTTGGCTTAAGATGTGTTTGCTCTACATCAAAGCGAGCACTCAATCGGGCCTGTCCAAACGGTCTGTTTGCCGCAAACAACTGTACACACAGCCTGATGGCGGCATATTTACTCTGTCCAGCCAATACTGGCCAGTATGTTCGGGATTGATTTCGATCAAGGAATTAAGAGAGATTTCTTTTTTAATTGCCTATAGAAGCCATAGAGTTCATAGACAAACAACGTAAAAAAATTAAAAATTGTAAACCTAAACGCAGCTTGGCTGGCTCTACGATATTTTGTAAAGTTAAAGCCATAGTTAAAAGGTTGGCAAACGCTGTAGGTATCTATAATGAAGGCCTTGTCATTTATAACAATACAATATGTTCTAAGAATTGCGAAATAGTTGATGTTAGTGCATAAGAAAATCTTTTTACTTTAATTACACAATATGTAAGATGTTTATAATAAATAATGTATGTAAACACGTGCTGTAAAGATCTCCAAGGTTTGTAACGTATGGTATTTAGCTATAGCTACATAACGTACATAGTTCATTATAGTAGCATTGTCAGTACTAATTACTTGCCACCAATGATTCTATACATATGTATATGTGTATTTATAGGAAACCTCGTTATTAATACTGAAGTCTAATTTGTAGTTCAAAAGAAAAAAGCCCACTTAACATTGAATTTCATTGAAAAACTATGATCTCGATGACAGTTTAATTTTATAGGTCAACCTCCTAAATCTAAACTTGACTCTAGCACCACCTCCGTAAATAAAAATAACTCATGACCTCCAGTAGGGCCACGGACTATAAACAATACTACGGCGTCACAGATAGATTACATTACGTGCGATTTCCGCTCGCACTTGACCGGTAATTGTATTCAGCCAGGATGAGTGACGTCAATGGGTAAAAGAATACTTACATACTGGTTATGATGTTTATGATTCTGTAAATAGAATTTCAAATCCGGTATTGCAAAACAATCCTTCGCCAAGACATGCAACCCAAATGCAATTGAGCTCTGTTTACGGGTCAGTAGGCCTCCCCCAAGGCGCGCCACTCAGACCGGTCGTGTGCCATCCACCGCGTTCCTGCGACTTTTACAAGGAGTGACGCCTTGGGTCGTCAGGCCTATATGTCCAGCAGTGGACGTCTTTCGGCTGAAATGATGATGATGTGAAGAGTCAGTAAACGATATGCGTACTTACTTAGTTGATGTAAATAAGTGACATTTACAAAACTGCCAACGTAAGATAGTAATTGACAAATACAGTGCTTGTATGAGAATATAATGAAGGGGTTTGAGGATTCTGGATATTGGACATACTCCTCTCATCACCACCATAATTAAATTTATTTATAAATTTGCTGCGTTGCCTGCGCTCCAAAACGACGCTGATGTGGGTGTTAAAACTGTTAATCTCAAGTGGAACAAGGCTGGCCACGTCTGGCGGATGCATCCGGAACGGTGGGCCAAAAAAGCCACAGAATGGGTCCCACGAGATGGCTGCCAGAGCAGAGGCAGACCCAAAAGGAGGATGGCGGGACAACTTGGACGCATTTGACCCAGATTGGCGGGAGCTTACACAAAATAGAGGAGAGTGGCGAAAAAGAGGCCTTTGCCCAGCAGTGGGACACTTTATAGGCTATAATAATAATTGAAAAAAAAATGCAAATAGACATGTACTCAACGGATTAGCATAGCGAGGAAATGTTGCGAGCATCCATGGAACAATGCGGCAAGGACCCTTTTTAGATAATTTTATTTTCTAAAGTTAGTTACCACCAAAAAAAAAAAAAACATTGTTGTTCTAATATTATTCCCATCAAGGGCAAAAAACTGGAGACTGTAACACAGTGAAAACTAACACAGTCTCCAGGGCACCCGTCATCACCCAAGTAACATTTTGGCCCTATAACTTGGGTTATCATCACTAAAAGGTCGAGTAAACGTCGTATAAAGGTCTTAGCGGTGACTACCAGTTGTATAAAGGCGTTTGGGAACACATTCTTGCTCTATAAGCTAAAGAGCCAAATTATCCTATAAATTGTTGATGTAAAGGTTTATAGAACCATTTTATAGGGCTATTATAGTCAAGTGCTATAAAAACTTCATATATAGCCACTAAAGAGCTATTTTACTGTATAAACGTGATTGAAATCACCATTATGTATCTAATTTGCGCTATAAGGTTTCCCGGACAACCGCTATAAATCTTGCGTTTTAGCAGTGATGAACGTTCTACTATACAAGGTTTTTGCGATATTGTGGTTCCACAAATCACTCTTATAGTACACGGTCTTTAGTAGCCATAATGACGCCGTAATAGAGCGGTTTTGTTTTATAATCGATTTTTAGGACATTTTTATAGTACTTAAAAGTGTTCTAATTGTTTTTGAATCCCTATTATAGGCTCGTACGATAGTTGTGACTATGACTCTTTTATATGGCCGAAACTTTCTATAATGGAGTTTGTAGATCGGTCATAGGATAAAAAAGCACATAAAGGAAGTGAACAGTTACTTTTATACTCAAACTTTGACATGCCTGGAGTCGGTGGTACTATAGTGAGCCGATAAGACCCACGGATGTACTTAATGGCTCTAAAGTAGAAATGTCTGTGAATTTAATTTTATAATATCAATATATTTTATTCAAAACTCAATTAATCGAGGGCGCATTGAAAATACTAAGCAAATCAAATACTATTCTATCAGTAAAACTTTAGTCGCACGTGCTGTTTGCAGCATTGATCGAAATATTAAATGTCTAAATAAGATAACATAAACTTACCACGATAGAATATTACTCCTTTATATAATTGAATTATTTTTGTTGTCCGTCAGTGAAGTTCACAGCAAAAACACACAATACCAAACTTGCCGAGAAAGCGCCTCAGTAGGAATCACGGATTCTACTATAGACTAAAATAGGACTATAAGGGAATCAACGAACGCTACTACAGCATAAAAAAGCACTACATTAGCGTTACTGTGGCCCGTATGTCACTAAATTGTAATACGAGTCATCATTACATCACCTTTACAGACCTAAAACATCACAACTAAAGCTGCTACGGTTCCACTATATCACTAAATGGAGATATAACTGCGCCAGATCGGCGTTACTCAACCTTCTATGGCCTTTTATAGGGCTAAGGTGGTGTTTTGAGAAATGTTCTATGGGCTGCTATAGAACCAGAAATTGTTACTTGGGCATGTTTGTACATATTTTTAGAACAATAAAGATTATTATTATATTATTATAATTTTTCTCAAACATGCTCGGAAATGTTCGTGTTACTTACAAAAAAAGAAGACGCGAGGCTGTCCATTGCCGGCCTTGGCCAGCAAAAACATTATTGTCGTGTGTTTTTTTAATTCGCTTGCTATTTGAGACACGTCTGTAGAGAAACTGACAAATCCATGGAGGTAATAAGTACAACTTCCATGGCCAAATCATCCACGATCATGGAAGTAGTAAATGCTGATGTGGGGTAAGTGCGCCTAAATTTATTTCGCCCCTATGCCTTGTAAACAGCCAACTACTAGTTGAGTAATATTTATAGGTTTCGATATATTTATGATTGATTGATTGATTGATTGATCATTTATTTCTTAATGAAAATTACATTACATTTACACACATATAAACATAACTTATTCACAAAAAGATCGTCATACAATGGGGACTATCGTTTCTTTGCTCACCAGTTGGCGCCACTGTTGACTAAGGTCCAGAGGTATAGCTGTCAAAGGCGACTCTATAAGATCGGCGCCGAGACAAAGTTTTAAATCTTGAATCTCATGCAGTTTATTAATTATAAATAACTATCATCATATCGAGTAGCTATGCCGCAATATTGTGCAGTTCCGTTTTGTTCGGATTTTTTTGTTTTTTTTTTTCAAAGCGTTCACATTGATCGCGAAATAATCCATATTTACGATAACTTCACGAAGGAGATCACTTTTCAACAGGTAAATTAAAGAAATTATCAATTATGTCACAAAGCCCGCCAAAATCAGTGAAAAGTAAATGTTATTGGACCTCACGCGTCACTAGCGCCTCTAGTGGCAAATTCACACGCGATAGCCCCCATTGAATAATATTTAAAATAATAAAATTTAAAATCTAGAGATATTTCTAGATAGGTACTCATTAAATTCATTTTCAAGTCAATGTTAGGCGCACTTACCCCATCCTGGCGCACTTGCCCCGACTGACCTTACGTATTTCCTCGCTGTTTGAGAAAAACATTATATATACCTCGGCCGTAATTGCGATTGCCGGACTCGTACTAATAGAAGGTACTTCTACCTGACTCGTCCGGCAATGCGCTACTTGGCGGCCTCTGCAATAATGTACTATTTAGTTATAGTGTAGTTTAATTAGTTAATTTTAAGATTTTTATTTCGTTTTTCTATTTAAGAGTTACTTATCTTAATACATAGTATTGTAATTTCATAACTTAATTATATAATAAAAAGGACATATAATTTGTTATTTTCCTTCTATGTACATAGAAGGAAAATAACTCTCCGTAAGCACGTAGTAGACAAGGCCTCACTTTTCACATGAGTGACACTGGCAAACCTTTTGGCAAGCAGACCGTGTAATCGAGGCTTTAATTACCAAGTCTGTTGGACAGATAATGAAGGGGGATCTAACCCAATTTACTGACGGTCACATCGAGTCACCGTATTGCCCGCAAAAAGGAGGAATCTGGGAAAAAAGGTTTGACTTGACCTAAATAAACGACAGATGCCTATTGGCTATACCAATGATTTTTATACTTAGGGATAGGCCCATCCGAACATTCAGTCACCACTTTCTTCATACAACGAAATACAGCGCCGTCTGGTGGTCAACTGCATGAACTACGAGAATGTTTTGCGCGCTATAACCTCGCAGTGACGTAACGAGTGGTGTTGCTGGCTTTTTTATTTTATTCAGTACATCATCATTTCAGCCAAAAGACGTCCACTGCTGGACATAGGCCTCCCCCAAGGCTCGCCACTCAGACCGGTCCTGTGCTACTTGCTTCCACCGGTTTCCCGCAACCTTCACGAGGTCGTCGCTCCATCTTGTTGGAGGCCTACCGACAGCTCGTCTCCCGGTTCGCGGGCGCCACTCGAGAACTTTCCGGCCCCATCGGCCATCAGTCCTGCGAGCAATGTGCCCCGCCCACTGCCACTTAAGGCTCGCAATTCTTCGGGCTATATCGGTGACCCTAGTTCTACTGCGGATATCCTCATTTCTGATTCTATCACGCAGAGAAACCCCGAGCATAGCCCTCTCCATTGCCCTCTGAGTGATTTTGAGCCTTCTTATGAGGCCCATCGTAAGCGCCCACGTCTCGGAACCATAAGTCATCACTGGCAACACACACTGGTCGAAGACTTTCGACTTGAGACACTGCGGTAATTTGGACGAAAAGACACTGCGAAGCTTCCCGAACGCTGCCCAGCCGAGTCGGATTCGACGATTGACCTCTTTCTCGAAGTTGGACCTACCTAACTGGACTGTTTGTCCCAGGTATACATAGTGGTCAACAAGTTCGAGCGCAGAGCCTCCGATTATTACGGGAGTTGGTACAACATGGACATTAGACATGATTTTCGTCTTGTCCATGTTCATTTTAAGACCAACTCGATCGGAAACTCTGCTGAGGTCAGCGAGCATAGTACTGAGGTCTTCCATGGTCTCAGCCATGACTACAATATCGTCGGCAAACCGAAGGTGAGAGATGTACGCGCCATTAACATTGATGCCTCGACCTTTCCAGTCCAGCACCTTAAAAGCATCTTCCAATGCAGCGGTGAACAGCTTCGGAGAGATCACGTCTCCTTGTCTGACTCCCCGCTGCAGTGGAATAGGCTTCGTGGGCTGGTCCTGTAGTCGGACGGACATGGTGGCGTTTTCGTACAAACACTTCAACACTTCGATGTACCGGTAGTCAACTTGGCACCTCTGGAGAGACTGCAGCACAGCCCAAGTCTCGATCGAATCGAAGGCTTTCTCGTAGTCCACAAATGCAAGGCAAAGGGGGAGGTTATACTCTTCAGTCTTCTGTATAACCTGCCGCAACGCATGTATGTGGTCTACGGTACTATAGCCCTTTCGGAAACCGGCTTGTTCGGGAGGCTGGAATTCGTCAAACCTGCGCGCGAGACGGTTCGTAATGACTCTCGAAAACAGCTTGTAGACATGACTCAAAAGTGAGATGGGTTTATTCAGTACAAGCGACGTGAATGCTGTAATATCCTTTTTTCTAATAAAACATGATTCATAAATCAACTTTTGTTTATTTATTGACATAATAATTATTTATTTATATTTTCTTAGAAGTCCAAATTAAACATCTCACGTGAAATTCTTCATGTGTAAAGATGACGTCCTTACAAGGTTACTTTAACAAGCAGTCTCCGTAACTATGGCAACTCCGTAACATGGCGTAAATATGTCGACGTCGTGTCATAAATTTATTGTTAACAAAAATATTTCGATTGATGGAATAAACACAAGGTAATGTTAATCACCGATGAAACGATATTTCATGACACTTTTTCACTTTGCCTACGTGATTTCTGCAGCCTTTTATCACGCAAGTCGGCATTTTTTAAGGGTTGCGTATATGTTGTTTGACATCCGCACGCGCCGGTGTCTCGCTGAGCACTGTGTCACGATTGGTGACCAAACTTGGATTGGGCAATTTTGGGCACCAACAAAGTGGGGTTATATGTCATGTGCGTAGACCCGGTCTATACGAAGTATTATATATGCCTATTGGCTATACCTAATAAAAATTCGAGATATTTTTCTGCCTATCGGGACTTACTCGATTTCTTGCGGTTTTTGTAACAACGATGTTTTATGTAACTTTCCCATTCTTGACCGTAATCAAGTGGCTTCAATCAAAAATGTTTCATTTTATGACATTGAATAACAATGTTTGTTGTTGGCCAGCTGCAGACTGACCCACCGAGATAAAGCAGGGAAATAACATGTTGTTATGCACGCTCGTAGAGAAGCTTTTGAAATATATTGTTATTTTATGTGGACCTAATTGTGTACAGTTGCATACACAACTTTATCTACACTCATTTTATAAATCCTCTAAGCTTCAAAATCTGTCCACAATGGCGGCAATTCTAATACGTCAATGTCTCACATTCGATTTTCAAAAAGCATAGACTAAATAGAGCTGACATTTGAATTTGGAACAAACTTTCATTTTGTCTGACTGAAGAATATAGGCGGCCATTGCTGTTGGAAGAGGTTCGAAATTTGAACGTCATTACAGCATCGATATCAATTTTGTAAAATGAATTTTACTGTATGAACACAGATAAGAAATTGGCTTTGCCAGAACTCGCTGTCATAACGGAAGATATGAGTCTAGATAATTACCACATTATGATAAAAATTGCGTAGATCGCCATCGTCATTGAGAGTCCACGTATACGCAGCTCACGGTAATACTCGTACAATCAGTACGATGACTATACGCCCATTTAGTTTTTTTCCACGTGCCCTTTGACCCCTTTTACACGTATTTGAGGTCATGTGAGTGGCTAAGCGATAAAATGTGGGAACCTCCTACGCGTAAATATGTAGATAAGGCAGTTATTTTTTTTATTCGCGCTATCACATGACATTCAAGTTTTGAAATGCAGTTGCTTTTTTGCTATTAGAAAAAGGTCATGTATAGGTACTACTGACATTTATTCAACCACTTGATGCCATCCATTTAGTATAATTAGATGAAACAATGTTTAATGTTAATCAATGATCCATAATGTAAGTATAATAAAAATCGTGTTTTTTTTTTGTAATTTTAGCTGGTTCGATTCGCGCTTGATTTTTGCCGTTTTAGAAAATCTTTGGGAGCAGATTTGTTTCTTTTTATAAATTAAGGAATGTTTCCTTTCAGTAAAATGAGCTAACTAATGGATTTAAGGCAGTTCCCCTCCAGGGCCCATGGATGTTTTCGAACCTTTGGAGACATAGTTATTACCCCGATACCTTACCAATCGTAGTCCATATCTAGGAGCTGAGCTGAAAACTGAAGGATATATTTTCCGAATTCACAAAATAGAAAAACCCTCTGGAAAACGGTTTATACCGATACCTTACCAATCGTAGTCCATATCTAGGAGCTGAGCTGAAAACTGAAGGATATATTTTCCGAATTCACAAAATAGAAAAACCCTCTGGAAAACGGTTTATAATCATAACCAAGCGAAGTAAATTTAATGTCGGTTATAATAATGCAGATATTTCTGAGTCCCGCGGGATGTTATTGTTCAGACCCTGTATCTATTATGTAGGTATACTGTGTCTGTGTCAAACCATATTCGTCATTGTACTGAGGAAAAGCCTACAGTTAATAAAACACAGTTATTGTTTTTAGTCATTCATGGTCCGTTTGTCAACAGTTAGGTTCACTCAGTATATGAAAGGATCCCCAAGGACTTAATATCACAACAGAAATTATGAAATTAGTTTTTGTAGAGCGAATATATTTATTGTGTAACGGAATAGAATAGAAGAAATTTAGAGCCTTTGTAGTGTGAAGTTCGTAGTGAAGAGAAGGTGGAGATGATACTGTACATGTCTCCATACCAAATTCCATCTAAATCGGTCCAGAAGTTAAAAATATGTGAATTGCACGTAATGTGTAAAATTTAATTTGGAAATAAACGAATTTGATTGATTGATTGAGAAGTTTAAGCGTGAAGAGGATAACAGACAAATAGAGTTTAATTACTTTCGCATTTATAATATTACGTATGAATACCCTCTCCGGGTTGTATGAGAATGAAGCGAGGGAAGTGTGCCTTGGCAGAAGCTTACCTCTGCCTCTGTGATATCTGCTTGGAGAAGCATTGCCTTAGATAATTCAATGAGCACTTGGAAATAGTTTGTTTTTTTTTAAAGTAGATAGCACGACACAACTTAGAAGGCGCGTGGCGAAGCACTTAAGCCGGTGACGCAGAGTCTATTGTTGCTTATTCCACGCGCCTTCTAAGTTGTGTAAACCTGTAGCCATAAATAATACAAAACAATCGTGTTGCTAGATGCGCATTTGTCAGTTTCGTCATGTTTAAAAAATGCTCTCCGCTTGTCTAGTTGTAAGCTACTAGTTTTGTTTGTCACATGAGTCAGTTCGAATCCATTTATCTGGCAGACGTTCCTAATTGCTACAATATTTCCTCTAGACAACTTTGAAAGCTTGTATCTCAAACGATCTGCCAAGATCATCTTAAGATAAGGTTTCGATTTTTAAATCGAACTTTAGTTCAGCCACTAGACTAACTTGGTGGAACCGCAGTATAATTGCATTTGACCATCCGTTTGCGATATTACGACCTGACAAGAAAGGGCGAATGTGCATGAAGTAGTTTTTCTATACGAAATTGAATCTTATCTATGCTACTGGAAATGTAGTCTGCCATCTAATCCACATCGCAAACCTATGGTCAAACGCTATGCCGCTGCAGTTACACCCACCACCAAATGGGTTATAATTATAAGAAAGATCATTAATAGACGCTATGCCCTTATAATACAAACTAAAGTCTAAATTAGAGTGGCAATTAGTCTGCCAATAAAAAAGCTATAGTCATTTGCGTACGAGTCACGAGACGCACTAAAGGTAAACATTGGAACGCAAAATTAATTTTAACGAATGAAAAGTACAAACAACTCAATGGATTCCTTATCACTTGGAAATAAAACTCAAAATAGATTAGTTTTAACCAATTAGCAGCGCTTCGAATCGCTGACTTTATATTTTACGCGCTAAGGTTCGCAATTGATTAGCGTTTATCGGTAATGTGAAAATTTGACGTGGTTTTACTGCGGTGTTGCCAACAGAGTGTCACAACGGCTGTGTTCGGGAACAATTGGGACCTTGGACCGTTTTCTGGTACGTGGCAGGGTGCCATTAGAGTTGATTTGAATCCGATTCGGGTCTTATTGTTTTAGGGCAAAGACCCCACTGTACATACACATGAATAATAAATACCGCATTTAGCAAGTAAAATCCTAAGTTCTTACTTAGGATTTTCATAGACGGCTCTAAAACTAACTCAACACTTACTTAACCCATAAACCATAAAATCGCTAATGTGCAATAATTTGGATAAAATATTAATGCTTATCCGTCAATTTAAAGCTTGGATTGCCAACTTAACTGTAGTTAGATCACGAGTTGATTGACCGGGTTCCTATTTACACAAAACGCCTCGCCTCGCCAACGCCTCATAGCTATATGGATTGTTACAATTTGACATTTGCTCCATAGACAATCTGTCAAATTTTATCCGTCCGTAGCCAAAGCGAGTCGTAGATAGTTATAGGAACCGGGCCTAAGATACTAAAGTTGCATATCCACAATATCTGTAAATACCTAAACCCGGCCACAGAATATTTAATAGTACTATACGTACTTACAGAATGGCCATGGAATCAACCGCCTGAATCTAGCCGGCGCGCAATCTCGCGCCCAATTCGCCCTTGCCTTCATTTGTTTCATCCGGAGATGGAGAGTGGACCACTGGCCCGCGTAGTTGTTACACACACATGTCGTACAAGTGTACAGACTCGCACGCACACAGACGTCCTCGCACGCAAAAAATTGACACTTCATTCGAATGGGGGCTATCGCGTGTGAATTTGCCACTAGAGGTGCTAGTGTCGCGTGAGGTCCAATAACATTCACATTTCACTGGTTTTGACGAGCTTCGTAACATAAATGATAATTTCTTTAATTTACCTATTGTTAAGCCGTGGTGGCCTAGTGGTTCGACCTACCGCCTCTCATGCCGAGGGTCGGGGGTTCGATTCCGATTCCGGCTCGCACCTCTAAGTTTACTTACCTATGTGCGAAATTCAATTTGAATTTACCACTGAGCTTTTCGGTGAAGGAAAGCATCGTGAGGAAACCTACACGCATCTGCGAAGTAATTCAAAGAGGTGTGTGAAGTCCCCAATCCGCACTGGGCCCGCGTGGGGACTATACCTAGTCCAAACCCTCTCGTGATGAGAGGAGGCCTGTGTCCAGCAGTGGGACGCAGATAGGCTGTAGTAGTACCTGTTGTAAAGTGATCTCCTTCGTGAAATTATCGCAAATATGGATTATTTGGCGATGAATGTGAACGCTTTGAAAAAAAAAACATTTTTTCCGAATAAAACGGAACTGCACAACATTGCGGCATAGCTACTCGATATGATGATAGTTATTTATAATTAATAAACTCAATGAGATTCAAGATTTAAGACTTTGTTTCGGCGCCGATCTTATAAAGTCGCCTTTGACAGCTATTCCTCTGGACCTTAGTCAACAGTGGCGCCAGCTGGTGAGCAAAGAAACGATACTCCCCATTGTGTTCGAAATCGTGCTCTTATAGGCCGTGTCCGCCGTGTGATCCGGCAATAAAAACCACCCTTTCGAAGAACACTCAATTAGGTAAGTACTTACCTACTTACTGGATGACGGAAAGGAAATTCTCCAGTTCTAGAGAGCGCGAATCGTGTGATCGACCTAGCCAGGTTTTTCCAAGGACTTGGCATCGATCCACCACCATCAAGAGTGACGATGATTAGGAAATGAAACCTGTAAGGTTACTGAACTGACACTAAAACCAAAGCGGTCATCTCAATCAGCGGTAAGTATTCGCCACGTGCAGATTACGTGCGTGCGTCACATTCATGATAAGCAGCGCCGGTAAGAAACAATATTTCCATATCGTCTGACACTCCCCTGCGGATCACGGAAATGTCCACTCTTCCAACAGTTGGCGAATGTCTAAAAATAAACTCCGTCGCAAAACCGACGTCTAAATTTAAATTGACCGTTTTGTTTTCGCATAATTCAATAAGTATAACGTCAGTGTATTGTTGTAGTGACCGAGTGTCAACAAAGATACGAAATAGCAGGTGTAGGTTATCTACATATTTTGACTTTGTAGAATGGTAAGTAGGAAATGCGGAAAATGGTTCTGCTATTCTGCGAATTGGCGTAACTGCCAAGAGGTGTCCAACCTGATCTGTGCAGCTGGAAGTGGACATTTCTTTTTTTTTTTTCACTTAAGTTTCCAGTTTCTTTCAGAAACATTACATGCTGAAATGTTTTACAGTTTAGGAAACTTATGAAATGTTTCAGAATTTGTCCATCACTACTCACAAACGTTCATTTTAATCAATCAAGGTTAAAGGCCTTCACCTAATAAAGCCAGTTATTGGTAATCTGAGAGAGCTTAATATAACTTAGCTCGACTCAAGCTTACACGAATAATCTATCTCAATGTTTCGCATTTCAAGGTCCAGGTAGGGTAGGTAGTTAATGTACCTTCCTCAAAGGAAGATTGTAGTTCTGTTTACAACATTCAATCACCTAACCACATTGTAGAAATCGTATCAAGCCTTGCGGTTTCCGATGGTTTTCCATATCATTGTTCCCTTGGTTTGTACAGGCGATATGACCACATTATAACGTCCTAGGTATATAGATGTTTATTTACAGTTAATATTATTGAATTACTGTGATTTCTACAACGTAACCTAGATCTACATAGTACAAAACATAATATCCTGACAAGGTTGTTCCTTCCTTTGAGGATATTTTCTATCGAAAACTAATAACCGTTCTTAATAATTTTGATCTAAGGAAGTCAGCTAGATATTATAGCTTTGTAGGATAGTTAAATGTATTCGTATGTGTATTATATCTGTTTTTTTTTTTTGTTTATATGGTGAACACCATAAAGAGTATTGTTGCTGTTGTTAAATCTAAACATAACTATTTACTTTATTCGTAAAGTGACGTACTGCTTCACTTAACTTGTTTTTAACTAAATATAGAGTAGGTCACCGGTTGTGATAAATAAAATAAATTGCATTTATGTGAACCACACCGGCAATCGTCACCAGCCAGCCTTGCCAATCCCAGAGTGTATTGCGACGATTTTCGGAGAAACTTCGTGTCACAGTGAAAATGGCCTTTTTATTTTAATGATAATGACATTCGTTCGTGGTATACGTTCTCTTTCTTTTCAGTGAAAATACGTGATAAAGTGAAAGATGTGTTACTGTTTCAGAATCTTGAGCACGCAGCGTGTCAAGGAAGTAGAATTTCAAATTTCCGTGTGTCGAGGACTCGAGGATGGTGCTTTGGAGAGCTGTGGGAGAGCCATTGTCCAGGTGTAAAGAAACGCGAGCTGATGTGAGCTTTTCTTCTTAGACATCTAATTAAAATGTTGTACAGAAAGTATCGTCGTAATAGTAGATTGTTTATCAAGGGACTAAAACAAGCCATTATGACACGAGATGTTTAGCCACCCGAGCAGAGCGAGGGTGGCTATAGTTCGAGTGTCATTATGGTTGTTTAGTCACGCGTTAAACACTCTGCTTTTCACTTCGAATGCGAGGAAAAAAAAACGAAGTTCCATACAAAATTACGATATTTATTATAACAAAGTAGATAACCGGCTACTTCCCGATGACCTAGAATCATGAAATTTGGCCAGAAGCAAGGTCTTACAGCACACGTACAGGAATAAATCTGATAACCGTAAATATTATATATTTTGGTGCAAGAAGAGCCAATTTACTAATACAAACTTATCATTTGCGGTTGGCGCAGTAGCCGTGTCTACTTCACCAACCGCAAATAATAAGTTTGTATTGTTAAATTTGCATCATCAAGTTTGTAGGTACGAAACCCTCGGTGCGCGAGTCCAACTCGCATTTGACCTGTTTTTTATCACGTGACGTTTTGAATGATATTTAGCCAACAGATTCAAACTTGAAAACTATTAATATATTTTAAAACTAATTGGGTCATGCATTATTAAATGAATTCACTTTAAATAAAACAAGATTCATAGGTCTTCGTAATCATTAAATCCTGTTTCACGAAATTAAATCGTTTTTTCACGCCCTAGAAATTGTCTAGGTTCACTGGAAATGGGGATAATCCTCCTTTCACAAACTCAGTGCTTGGCTGTTTAGGCGGGTTTCCAATGTAAATTAAAAAAAAATTACTTTAGTCCCTAGAGACTAAATAAGAGCTTTAGTCCCGATGTGCAGAGACTAAAGTAACATTTTAAGAGCATGAGAAGTGAAATAGTAGATTGTTTATCAAGGGACTAAAACAAGCCATTATGACACGAGATGTTTAGCCACCCGAGCAGAGCGAGGGTGGCTAAAGTTCGAGTGTCATTATGGTTGTTTAGTCACGCGTTAAACACTCTGCTTTTCACTTCGAATGCGAGGAAAAAAAAAACGAAGTTCATACAAAATTACGATATTTATTGTAACAAAGTAGATAACCGGCTACTTCCCGATGACCTAGAATCATGAAATTTGGCCAGAAGCAAGGTCTTACAGCACACGTACAGGAATAAATCTGATAACCGTAAATATTATATATTTTGGTGCAAAAAAAGCCAATTTACTAATACAAACTTATCATTTGCGGTTGGCGCAGTAGCCGTGTCTACTTCACCAACCGCAAATGATAAGTTTGTATTGTTAAATTTGCATCATCAAGTTTGTAGGTACGGAACCCTCGGTGAGCGAGTCCAACTCGCACTTGACCTGTTTTTTATCACGTGACGTTTTGAATGATATTTAGCCAACAGATTCAAACTTGAAAACTATTAATATATTTTAAAACTAATTGGGTCATGCATTATTAAATGAATTCACTTTAAATAAAACAAGATTCATAGGTATTCGTAATCATTAAATCGTGTTTCACGAAATGAAATCGTTTTTTCACGCCCTAGAAATTGTCTAGGTTCACTGGAAATGGGGATAATCCTCCTTTCACAAACTCTGTGGTTGGCTGTTTAGGCGGGTTTCCAATGTAAATTAAAAAAATTTTACTTTAGTCCCTAGAGACTAAAAAAGAGCTTTAGTCCCGATGTGCAGAGACTAAAGTAACATTTTAAGAGCATGAGTAGTGAAATTTAACTTAAAACATGCTCTTAATGTTACGCAGACTTTTACCTAGCTCATGTTCCTCCAAAAATTCCAAAATAACTATTATACATCGACATCTAAAACTCAGGAACCGGAAATCTAAACTTCCTCTAATTAAGACGCTGACAAGAGCTAATGACCTCGAGCAACTGTATAAGCGGACAATGTTTGTTTGTATTGGAGGGAGCGAGAAGCAGGACCGAGGCATGTGGGCGATAAACGTAGAAAATCAGAAAAATCAAGATAAAAAAATCCCACATTGCATGAACAATATAAATTAGCAAATTTTTTGATATGAGTATGACGGAATAGTGTATTTAATTATAGAAATCTGCGTTAAAAAAATAAACTTATAGAACCGTTTAAATAGGATTAGAAGATGTAACTTCAAGATTATTTTTCATCGAACCGTTTTCTTGAAATCCTTTTTACGAAATAGCAAGTTTTTTAAGTATATAGTGAATATTAACATATATTTTACTCGCCTTACAAAAACAAACAGTTTTCGTATACTGTTTCAATTTAGGTCTCGTCAGCGCCTTAACGCCCGCCCCTTTGAGTATATAGCCACTGGAGATGCCATAACGTCAACTCGCCGAACAAATTTTTTCGCCACTTTTAGCGGGGGGCGAGGTAAACACGTACAGCACACCACCAAACGACGCAGAACTCAACAGACACAAATTTTGCTGTTGAGATAAACGCACACTACAAAAAAAATCAACACATCAAAAAATACACGTAAACAGATAGAGTTTTCACGTAACTATGCAGCATACATATGCACAAGACTAGTGATGGGCCACATCTGAAGAATGAGTCAAATGAGATAAGTAGATGAATGAACTGAATTATTTTATGGTATTTTATTTTATAATAAAATTGCTGAAGTGGAAATTCTGTACGTTGAAGATACCCAAAAACATATTAGTTTGTATGTATGTATGTCTGTAAGTATCTGTATTTGTGTCCTTAGCCCACACACAGTTTTTTAACTGTGGAATGAACTGTTGTCAGCAGCTTCCGGGCGGATACATATGTAAAAAAATTAAAGTAGATTGGTATTTGTAAGAGCCTACGTACATGAAATCTATATATCTATATATATACAGTGCCGGATTAACCCATAAGCAAATTAAGCAATTGCTTAGGGCATCACGTCTTGGGGGGCACCACAAACGGCGATAAAAAAAGAACCCACAAAAAATCACAAAATAATTTTGATATACCCCACACCTATCCGTATTCAGTCCCTATCCTAATAGAATAGAGACCTATTCCTACCCCGTAAAACAAATTAGGGCCAAAAAGTAATTAATACTTTACTTACCTAATAATACGGAATTTTATAATTATCTGGGCTTAGTTTTTGATGTTGGTGCCAAAACAATTATTTTTCGAGGATTTTTGGTTTGGTATTATTGGTTTCGTACATATAGGTATTCGTCGTATTATTTTCTCTGTTTAGCAGCACTATTTTCGTTTTCTTTGATTTGGCCCCGACTTCAAAAACTAAGGTGCGTAGTAAAGTGAAATAAGTACCACTGGTCGCGTTTAAAAACTAAAACTAAACATTGGGCCGAACGAAATATAAGTCTCGAAAAAATATATTTGAAGGATTGATATGTCCTCTTCAATCTGAGCTGCGGAAATTGCGATACGTCCAGGTTGTCCTTACAAAAAAAAACATCAAGTACCTATAGCATTTTTCAACCTTTTAAATCGCTAAGCTCAATATCTAGACCATGATTTTACAGGGGATGTCCAGAAAATAAAACTTTTATTAAATTTTTCATAATCGCTGTGGATATTGTAAATAATCATTATTTTTGTCAAAAACCGTAAATAAAGTACCATTCCGTCGTGGGTACGGTACGTGCGCGGGCGATGCTTGTGCCTTGTGCCGCAACTTTTGAAGAGGACATATCAATTCCTCAAATATATTTTTTCAAGCATTTCGGCCCAAATTATGGGCCTTTAAATGTGCCCAAATTGGAGTTTTCACCTTACGACGCGCCCTAAGCCCAGATAATTATTAATTTTCGTATTATTAGGTATTAATTACTTTTGGCCATTATTTCCTTTACATGGATTGGATAAAGATAGGGGTGGGGTATATCAAAATTATTTTGTGATTTTCAGTAGGTTCAAAAAAAGTTTTGAAGGTGGTTCCCTCTTTTTTAAAGAAATTAAACTTGAGTTATCATTATCAATTTTGTTTTTTTTTCATATTCTTTTGTGATGGAACCACAGAACTAGACAAAGCTTGTATTCGCTGAATTTATTTATTTATTTACTAGCACAGTGGTTTTTATTTTTGCGTTCATCTAAATTGTATATTGTAAAGGGCAATCATAAAGTGTATGAAATGCTTAAGGTAACTAACGTTTTTAAATTGATCCGCCTTCCAAATACCACATTGTGTGTTGTGACCAATTTTTAGAACATAGAGTGGGTATATATAAGCTATTCTTAGGGGATAGACATATTCCATCGCGGACTATTCTGTAGAGCAACGATTCCTCTATACATTGTTGTATTATATATCGGACGGATATTATAGACGGATTAGGCAGAGTTTTCAATGCAAGCTCCCAGTCGGCTTGCTTGATTTTCTCCGCCATCCTGAACTATTCTCATAATTTTTCATCCAATTTACAGAAAACCATTACAAATTATATTAATAAACCTTCCTCGAGAACCATTATCTATTTGTGAAAACCGCATCCAAATCGGTTGAGCTAAACGCGAGATAAACGTGGACAAACATACGGGTCAAACTTAGTATCTCCTTTTTCTGAAGTCTGTTAAAAACAGCACCGAAAAAAAAAATTGTTTGCAAAGAAAATTACTTGAGCACGGGGGGGCACACAGACGTGGATTGCTTAGGGCATCAAGTGGTCTTAATCCGGCACTGTATATATATAAAACAAGAAACTGACTTACTGACTGACTGATCGATCAACGCAGAGCCGAATCTACTGGTCGTAGAAAGCTGAAATTTGGCATGCAGATTCCATAGGGAATATAGGGGAGCAATCTAAGAAAGGATTTCCCGAAATTTCCATAGGAACAGAAAAATCGGAATTTTACATTTTAATATTTCTGCGCATATGAAGTTGCGGGGAAAAGCTACTTATGTTATAACTACCCTTTTACCCGCGACTTCGTCCGTATGTACGGACGAGTTCTCCAATAAATACACACTTTTACACCTTGCTCTTGTAATAAGGTCCAAAAGTGATCATATATTTATGAACTTGACTGTACTAAGAATTCAGGCAGCTAATGGTTCTATACATAGCGATAGTTATAGGAAACCAAAAACAAAACAATGGATTTTCCCATGGGAATAAGATGTTTTCCCGTGGTAAAAAGTAGCCTATGTCACTCTCCAGCCTCCCAACTAACCCTAAACAAATCACGACATAAAACCTCTCCGTTGCGACGTGAAAGAAGGACAAACAAATGAACTTTCCCATTTATATAATACCAGCTTCTGTCCGCGACTTCGCCCGCGTGGAATTCGGTTATCGCGTTCCCGCGGGAACTATGCGTTTTTTCGAGATGAAAAGTAGCCTATGTCCTTTCCCGGGACCCCAACTATCTCCATGCCAGATTTCATCTCAATCGGTCCAGCGGTTGAAGCGTGAAGAGGTAAGTAACAGACAGACAGACAGAGTTACTTTCGCATTTATAATATTAATATGGATAGTACTCGTATGGTAGTATGGGCCCGTGTGGGGACTATAGCCCAAACCCTCTCATGATGAGGGGAGGCCTGTGCCCAGCAGTGGGACGCAAATAGGCTGTAGTAGTAGTAAGTATGGATAAGGGTCGTCAGCAAAATGCTCCGAACAGATAACACGTGTCAGTTTCCAAGAATTCTCCTTTATGGATCTTTTGGAAATTTAAAAGGATTATATGAAATAATGTATATAAATAATAGTATATGCATTACACATCACTCGTAGTCCCGAACTAAATATTGTATTCCTTTTACCTAGATCTATATATTTGCCAACATTTCTTTTCAAGATTAGAATAAAATTCAACATCGATGTCCAGAGAAAAGTAATATTCACCTTCCAGGATTTAAATGTAACAAACATCTATACTTATCTACTAATTAATGGAATATGCAATAAAAAACTTACTATTAAATAAACCTCATTGATTGATTGAATGAATGATTCACTCAAAAGTTGAGTCGCTTTTTTGACTTTAGTCACATCCCTAGACCGATTCGCTCCCATTCATGTTGTCATTTTTCTGACGTTTACGTATCGCAAAAGCTTTTCTTTAAATAGAGATTTTACTTCAATAAAAGTTAGTAAAAATACTTATCTATGATAGGAAATGCGATTTTGTTGCGAATTTGAGCGATCAGATCGCCTTTTACACGAGAATACCGCACAAGACACCATTTTTCAGGAGAAACGTCTCGCGTCACGGAACGATGCAAAATGGCGGTGAAGTGACCTTCAAGTGGGTTTATATAAAGAGTTTGAACAGTTGAACCATGTACTTTGCCGGAGGGGATCGCCCATGCATGGCATCTCCAGTGGCTATATACTCAAAGCGCCCGCCCACACAAAATAATGCGTAATCCAGGAAAATGGCGTACTTTCTACGTATTAGCACACTACGGACGGATGTATAATCCGAACAATGTAAAAAGGTTATTCTAACAACAGAGGTATATATCATGTAAGTGACGTGCCACGTGTGCGGTTTCCCACGACTCAATGCAGTTAATTATGGTGTGTTCCCCGTTTCTTTGGGCTGTTGGAAATTATAGACACAATACAAGGGAAAACTAATATTAGGCGTTCCAAGGCTGCAAACGCAAAGACAATACGGTACAGGACAATTTACCATTTATTTGTGTAAGTATCTAAAAGGGCGCTACCCATTTTTGCCCGACTGCGCCAGAAGGAGGGTTATGTTTTTCGAGTGTATTTATGTATGTATATTTCTTTGGCATGCTGTGTAGCCTACATGGCTTAATGGATTTTAGCTTGCAAGGTATCGTTAGATTCGTGTGAGAGTGACACTAGGTAGGTATATCATAATTGCAAAAAACAAAATGGCTGACTTTTGGTGGCATTTTAAACGTCTCCAAAATTTTTTTTTGTCAAAGCCTATCGAGTGGGGTATCAAAAATGAAGCGTTGAATGAATGGATCACAAAAAAAAGTGAAATCAAAAGTTTGTTTGCAGTCGGGTTTTATATTTTTGCAAAAAACGTGTTATTGACAAAAACGTGTTATTGCTCTAAATTAAGTATGTATTCTTTTATTTATGTTCTTAGTGAGATATGTTAAGGAAATAACAACAACTATTGTTACTTAGTCAATATTTATATTTATCTATAAGTAATTCTTTGTTAATTTCTGTTTTATCTCCAATAAATAAATAAAAGGTTTTGAAACTGAAAATGTAACAGTACTAGCAACAGCCCGTGATTTCGTCTGCATAGATCTTCGTACTGCTAAGGTCACACCTCCTTTAATCATTTCGGAAATAAAGACTATCCTATATCATCTGGGATTTGAATTATCTAGGTAAGTATCTAAGTATTTAAGAAGCTTAATCAACGGTTAAAGAATGTCCAACGGAGACTTTACTTTGAATATAAAATGAAATATTCTCGCCCTATTTCTGTAATCCTTTATTTTCCTCTAATAGCATGATATGTGTTGTAAACATGGAACCATTATTTTATTATTTAAACGCATTTACAACAATATATATTTAATAACGATAGACATTGAACAAATTAAACAACAGGAAGTATTTATTTATTTATTGAGTATAAGGCACAGTTACAAATTACAAGCTTGTCACTTAAGTGCTACTATTTATCTATTAACATCCAGTATATGGCAATTGAAACAATAATAATTGTGGCCTGATATCTAATGATCAAAAGGAAAAGTTTTTTTACGGTATTAAATGATAATTATATTTTTTTGCGAAGGTAATTTAACCACGTGATGAGGAATTCCGCAGATTCTGGTTATAGTTTCCATGTAACATTTCCTGCGCCGTTAGCTATTGTTTCTAGTTTCTAGTAAATTCTTTTCTGACGTGTAAAAGTGCCCCTATGTGGCCAATTTGCTGAATAAATGATTGAATTTTGAATTTTTGAATTGTTTACGTTTTCAATAAAGCTTTGGGCACAGACTAAGGTTAAGGCATTCACTGCCACTTCTGTTTTACGAACTTTCGCCAGGTGCCACATCTGTCATTAAGGGAACATTGCAACGCACATGTGCGTTCAATTCAAGGCACTGCGGGAAAGTCAGCAAAACGCACATATGCGTCGATGGCAGTGAATGCGTTAAGCACAAGTCACTAATTTAAAAATTAAGGGAATGAGACCTAGGTCTTAGATACTTTGGCGCTTTCGCCATGTTTTTGCACTACCCCGTGACATATTATTTTACATAGCGCGCTGCCTGTCAGTAAGTAGCATATCTAATAGCTAAGTCGTCGATGAGCTCATAATGTTTCCTCAAACGTTTTACGGTATCCATGCCATATTACATCAAAATCCGTTATAATTTACAAGATTTATCTTTGTCTTCAAGAATAACAAAGGAACTTGTTCTGGTAACTAACCTATACTTAATTTTAGGTTTAAATTGTGCCATTTATCAGCGTTTACTTTTTGAATACTTTAGGTATCGGCCGCAGTAGGTATAATTGATTATGTTGTTGTGAACCGAGTACGAGGCAATAATATAAAATAATTATGACAGTAATGTAAATAGGTACTTTTCCACTGCTGCTGGAGTGATTGTTTTGTTAGGCCTATAAATGTTTGTTGTACCATTGTATCTATTGTTTACGCTGTTCCGATTCAATTCCCCATCCACTATATTCTATTACAAAGTAATTCCATCTTTGTTAATCTAGCGGCATAATGTTCGGCATAGGTAATTATCAATCTTGTTGGTAAGCTGAAATTTTGGGTGATTTTAAAAGCCATACTTGCTAGGTATTCTAGAGATCTTCTACTATCTAAAGTCCCGCGCCTTCGCATTTCAAAACGCTGAGATGTATTTAAAAAGCACCACCAACACTCTCAACACATGTGTGCGTGCTGAGATAGCCATCAATTATGCGTTGAGAGTGTTGGTGGTGCTTTTTAAATAATAATAAAAAATAAGCGTTTTGAAACGTGAAGGCGCGGGACTTTAGATACCTAGTAGAAGATCTCTAGCAATAGACGGAGAGATGATTGATTACTTAGATTGAAATAAGTACGAGTCATCAATTATTTTATTTGTTACTTTATTTACATATTTAGTTTACTCTCAATATCCTTGAATCTTGGGGAGCCCTATGTCCATTTCGTGGCCAACTGCTATTTAATTTTGTTTCCTTTGTGTTATTTTTGATTTGTGTCGTCACGAATAAAAGTTTTTTTCTTTCTTTTCTTTTTCTTCTTTCTTTCCCTATGTCCAGCAGTGACCGTCTTTCAGCTGAAAACTAAGATGAGATTCGTGAATGTTTTTCTACAATTTCAAGGAAGTTTCTAGGGCAATAAATAAATTAGGAATATTCTTTTCCCAAAAACAAGAATGATTTATACTTATATTACTTGCTTCTGCTCGCTACTTCAGCTCGTTTAAGTGTTCCCGCGGGAATTACTTATATTTTTATCCGGAATAAGAGGTAACGGGCTTTTAGACAGACGGATACATAGAGTTACTTTCGCATTTATAATATTAGTATGGGTATACTTAATACAAAGTGAGCTAAAATAGTCACCTGAAATTAACACACCCTATCATTAAAATTGCTAATAGGGTATTGGCTATGTCAACTGACAGAACCCTTCAACCTCCCGTGATATTGACATCAATATGCGGTGATATTGATATCAACCCGTAACTTGACCGTTTTGTCTTCCGAAAATAGACGTAAGACGTAGGTATTTCGTCGTGGGTTTAGCACCGTGGCTTAACCTCTGCATTGACAGCGGAATACATCAATAATTTCCTGTTCAACCCATCTGTTGCGATACGATATGAATAACAAATATCTTCTTGTTATTCTTGACGTTGTATTGTAAACCAATGTCATAACATATCTATGCGACGAAAAATGCTGCACATATAATACAGCTTATTGTAATAAGTAAGCCTACATTAAGTATATTGCATAAAAATCAATCCAATTAAAAAATATTTATTGAGTAACTTAGATTAACATAATGTTTTACAGAGGTGGGAACCTCTTTTTAGGTATGTAAAGGTACCGCTCTTCCGGTGGTATTGTACTTGTTTTTCTTATAAATAACTATATAATGTAAGTACTTGTTTTCCTTTTAGGGAGCGTTCAAGTATTACGTAACGCGATTTTTGGAGACATTTGATTCCCCCTCCCCCCATGTAACACACCGTAACGTTTTTCTGTAGGCCTCCTCCCCCCTAGTAAAATGTTACGTAACCACCAAGTGACCATTTTTAATACGTAACGCGTAGTTCAAACACCCCGTCCCTGTAACACATCGTAACGTTTTACAAGACCCCCCCCCCCCAAATTCGTTACGTAATACTTGAACGCTCCCTTACAGGATTGTCAAATGAAATCACAAAGGTTCGATTTAGTAATAGTACATTACTGCAGAGACCAGTAAGTAAGCCATACTGGCCAAGTATGATATTGACGGACCGAGGCGCCAGCCGAGGTCCGGCTACATACGCGGCCAGTATGGCTCTTACGGTCGAAGCAAGTATAGTGCTTTTCTCAAAAATGAAACACGAATAAAAGACAAAAATATGTTTTACTTAAAATCCCGCCTTAGCTCTAGCGCCTAGCCGACTGTCATTACGTTTTTTTTTATAAAGACTGCGTTTAGTTATTTGCACTGAGTTACTTGCACTGTTGCCAATCTCATTTTTTATTGGTAATATTTCATAATTTTTACATTGTAGAACTAATGTTCATGATTTTAACTTTAACTCAGACCTCTTTTTTATAATATAAAACAGGTATTCGGAAGTCAACAATTATCTTAGCTGTTTCGGCCTTTTTACACACTACAATTGTGAATTAAACGCAACATGCAAACGTTCCGCGCACAAACCTTTTCGATAGGTTTTTTTTTTAATATTGGATCATGTGTTTTTTATACGTACTGCCTATTGCGCTGACCTATTTTAGTTTTTTATGGTTCTTAGTGAATATAATGAAACATTTTGTCATGTGCAAAATAAAAAGTACGTATACTTTAATTAATATGTAAATTTCAAGTGAAATATCGTTCAAGGTACCTAATTAATTTTTATCCTTTATCTATTTTAAATTTATATACGACCTCAGCACCTAATCCTTTGTATTGGTTGGTGGCGATGTAAAAATGTGCTTCGAAATTCAAATAACATGATACGTAATGGAATTACATAAGTACTTACTGGACAATTATTGATTCCAAATTCAAAATCTCGCTATTTACTGGACACTTCCAATAAGCCTTCGGTATGACCTACTTACTGGATGCTTTTTAGCGATGTTATGGCAACATTACATAGCATTTTTGAGAAAAAAGACTTACGGTTTTAGGCGGCAAACTAAGGCCCGGTTCCTATATCCACGAAACGCCTCGTTTTGCCTACGGACGGTTGATTTTTGACATTTGTTCCATAGAGAATCTGTCAAATATTAACCGTCCGTAGGCAAAACGAGGCGTTACGTGGATATAGGAACCGGCCTTAAGTGGATTTCACAAACTTACCTGCATGCATATTGTTGATACAAATAATTGAAAATTGATGAAAATACCAGTGACCAAAATGGCATCGTTATCAGTTAACCTATGGATTATACGGATGGCGGGGAAAATTGTAAAATAAAAAAATCTAACTCTTAAATAAAATTTACGTCACCCTTGGCCGTAAAGTGAAAATCTCACGCCTGGCCAAGGCAAGACGTGAAACTTTTGACAAACCACGGGTGGTAATTCGTAAAGCCCCAGATCGCATATGGCCCTCACCTTTGGTTCGTGCGTGCGAACACCCGCCCTAGGTCTGTAATTTGATTTGATTTTTGTTTTTGTTATCGGTTTTCGAGCCCCTATTTGGGATCAAACGGAAAGTGAAATTGCGCGTAAATCCAGTCGTCAAGAGACATGGCTAAGCTGCTTTATTTTGGACCCATGGCGTTTCTCGGGTCCCTTTTTAGCATAGCCAAAGAAGGGACATGATTTTGGCAGTTTGTGTATGTAGTATGTTTGTATTTAAGTGTGTTGCACTCTAGAGCTAATAAGTACAACTGGACCGATTTTGATTAAACTGGTATCATTCGATTCGTTGTCCAAGTGACTATATGTGCTAAAAAAAACAATGTTTTTTTTTTAACTGTTCTGTCAAAGGAGGAGATTCTAGAGGAGGAAATTCTGAAAATGGATGGTGGAAACCCGTTCCCGTGGAAATATCGGGATATGCTATTGCCCTGGTCTCAAACTATCTCCATACCAAATTTCATTCAAATCGGTCCACTCGTTGCCACGTGAAGGAAGGACAAACAAACAAACACCGCTTCACATTTATAATATTAGAATGGATTGATTAATTTTATTAGTCGGGTTTTAGTTTCTACTTTTTCACTTAATTGTTTCGTAAAATGAGAATGCATTTGCTGATCTTGTCACACTTGTTACCCGTGTGTGTTGGTTTCATTTTTTAATGAGCTCAATATTAATTAGAACAAATTTGATTTATTGCCCAACGCAGCATACACTTGTCGTTTAAATATCGATCCACGTGTGTGTTATTTAGCAAAAAAAGCAATACAATAAACGAAAAAATCTGCGTTTCTGCATGTCTAAATTAATGCAATAAAAAATGTCGTTTCGTTTCGTCTGATGAATAAAATCTGCTAATTTTGTTTCTTAAATTCTCGATAGTAAATACTTATACTTGAAGCCGTGGTGGCCTAGTGGTTCGACCTACCGCCTCTCATGCAGAGGGTCGCGGGTTCGCTTCCGGCTCGCACCTCTAAGTTTACTTATTTGTGAAATTCAATTTGAATTCACCACAGAGCTTTACGGTGAAGGAAAACATCGTGAGGAAACCTGCACTCATCTGCGAAGTAATTCAAAGATGTGTGTGAAGTCTCCAATCCGCACTGGGCCCGCGTGGGGACTAAAGCCCAAACCCTCTCGTGATGAGAGGAGGCCTGTGCCCAGCAGTGGGACGCAAATAGGCTGTAGTAGTAGTAGTAGTAGTAAATACTTATACCTACCGGCCGGTGTGTAAGTAGATATTTATTGGATGGATGGATTAAAAGGAGGAGGTTCTCAATTAGTCTGTTTTTTTAAAATGTATGTATGTTCCGCGATTACTCCGACAATTGTGCACCGATTTCGATGGTTCTTTTTTAGGGTTCCGAAGTCCACTAGGAACCCTTATAGTTTCGCCATGTCCGTCCGTCTGTCCGCACTATTGCTCGGAGATGCTTAGTTCTAGAAAGCTGTAATTTGGCATGAATATACATATTAGTTACGCTGACAAAGTGGTACAATAAAATTTTGAAATATATTTTTTTATAGGGTACCTCCCCTACTCGTAAAGTGGGGATGTAATTTTTTTTTCTTGCGTACCCCATGGTGCGGCATATCGTTGAATAGGTCTTAAAAAAATATTATGGGTTTGTTAAAACCATTTTTTGATTAAGTGATGCGTTTGTGAAATATTAAGCTTTAAAGTGCTATTTTTTGTTAGAGTCACGTGTCCCCCCCCCCCTGCCAGCTAAATGGTGGTATTTGGATGGCTGAAAAAAATCACGGTTATGGCATATATAACGTAGTTGAAAGGAAAACTATCACAGCTAAGTAGGCTGTACAAACTTACGAGTCATAGTCGACCAACTTATGAAATGATTAAAAAACCAATGATTTTTCTCGAGCGGCAGGTGCGTCGGGCGGGCACGTCATACCACACTAGCTAGATGCTAGTAAGTCTTAGAAAGGTACTGTGGGCATCGTCAACTTCGGGACCCTATAATTTGCGCGTGGCCCGACACGCACTTGGCCGGTTTTTTAATCGAAAGGTAGTATCTCCGAATTGGTCCCATATTAGTTTGGTTCAGTTCTGATGATGGGTTCCATGAGAAAATGAGGGAAATCCTCAAAATTTGCTAGCACGTAGATGATTTTGGTGTCAATTTCGAAGACTTCAGAGTTACTTATGTATTTCTATAGTAATGTTTGGAAACTGTAACCGAAAAATAAATAAATAAATAAAAACCGCCTTCAAACTCCGACAGACTGCGAAGTCGATGTCAAGTGAACCAACCCAAAGAAATGATAATCATAGTGAACTTGACATTGACATCGCAGTCTGTCGGGTGTCGGAGTTTGAAGGCGGTATTTTTTTTCATGTCATTGGTATAGGCTAACGAGCGCATAGCCCACCGCTCACTGCGGCCCATGGACACCGAAATCCTATGATCCCCCATTAAGAAACTATAAGATCTCCAATGCGTTGCCTACCCTGAGGCCTAAGATGGAATGCCTCTGTGCCAGAAATTTCACCGGCTGCCTTAACCCCCCGCCGGAATACAATAGTGTGAGCACTGCTATTTGGCGGCAGGTTAGCGGGAAAGGTATGGTACGGTGGTAGCCCCCCGGACGAACCTAGCGCCAGCTATGGTGGTAGCACCATAAAAAAATATTTGATAAATTGACCACGAGCGTGCGATTCGTTTTCAAGCCTCATTTTGCAAGCCTGATTTTCTTATCATGACGTTTTTTCACGTGAGCACCGGCAGTTTTACACTAGTACAGTCGAGTTCATTAATATGTGTACACTTTTGGACCTTATTACAACGTGGTAAGGTGCAAAAGTGTGTATATATTGGCGAACTCGACTGTACGTATTACGTCATCTGAATCACGTGCCTTTGTAATTTGACGCCGCTCGTGTATTCACTCAGAAAAAAATATTGTTGGGTGTAACAATAAAACTTTAACCCCCCACAGCCGTCTAAGTTTAATAGTTGCTAACACAAAGTTTTTATTGTTAGCTGTTTATTGTTACAGCAACAACCTTTTTGTTAAAGTTTGCAATTGTCACAATGGCAATATTAACATTGTTAACTGACTATTGTTATAGTAACAACATTATAAGAAACGTTTGGAATTGTTAGAATGACAACTTTAAAATTGTTACAGAATATTGTTACAGTAACAACATAAAAAGAAACTTATAGTATTGTCACAATGGCAACATTAACATTGTTAACTGATAGTATTGTTACTGCAACAAAGTTATTGGAAACGCATGGAATTGTTAGATTAGCAATATTTATTTTTGATACAGTAACAATGTTAACATTGGTAACAGATTATGTTACGGTAGCAACATTTTTGACAACGTATGGAATTGTTGGACTGGCAATATTGACATTGTTAAACTAGCAATATTTATATTGTTGACTGATTATTGTTATAGTCACAACATTATTAAAAACGTACGAAATTGTTGGACTAACAGTATTAAAGTTGCCAACTGATTATTGTTAATGCAGCAAAATTCAAATTGTTAACTTAGTATTGTTGTAGTAGCAATATTGCTGACAACGTATAGAGTTGTTAGGGTGACAATTGATATTTTTCTTGCAACAATAAATATTTTGTCCATGTATCAAGTTTTTTTTGTCACTCTGCATAAATTGGCATTGTTACGTCAGCAAAATTTCTTTTTTCCCTTTGGTAGCCTAGCAAATTGCTTTGTTCTTTGATCAAAGTCCTTTTGTCCCTTTACGTAAATTGCAATTGTTACCTTAGCAGATTGCTTTGTCCCGGGGTCAAAATTTCTTTCCCCTTTGCTACCCTAGCAAATGTGTATTTTGTGGTACCAAATGTTTGTGCTTGCTTAAGTAACAAATTTAAATTATTGCTGTGGCCAAATAACTCTGCAACTGCATCTACTCTCCCTTTGTCACCGTAGCAAGTTGATTTTTATACTGTAGCAAAATTTGTTAACAACTCATCTTTGTTAACCTATCAAAGTGAGCCTTTCAGGGGGCGTAGCCAAGCGTCATTCGCTACGGTTTCTATGACGCTGAATGAAAGAAAATGTATTTCATTCAATTCCGCCTGTTATCCTACACATTTTCTTTCGCTTAGCGTCATAGAAACTAGTGAACGACACTTGGCTACGACCCCAGGACCTTTAGTAATTGACATTTATCTATAGAGGCATATTAGTATCTCTGAAAGCTACCGTGATAACAGGTGAGTACTATGCTATGACTCAAAGCATATGCCCTGTTATCACTTAATATTGATGTCAAGTGATAATTTCCAATCACTAAAGGTCCTGATAGTCCTACTTTGGTAGATTAACAAAGAAGAGTTGTTGATACTATTGCTACAGTAGTATAAAAATAAACTTGCTGCAAGCGATAACAAAGAGAGATTAGATGC
The DNA here is from genome assembly GCA_963971205.1 of Aethes cnicana. Taxonomy (NCBI): domain Eukaryota; kingdom Metazoa; phylum Arthropoda; class Insecta; order Lepidoptera; family Tortricidae; genus Aethes; species Aethes cnicana. Next base: position 83,225 of record OZ020289.1, read on the forward strand.
AATGTGCACACTGCACAGCCAAATGGCTAATACAATAAATTAAATTTGTTACAAGTTTCATTAAAACTATACATGAAATAAAAAATAAACATTTAAAAGAATCAATTTTATTTTGAGTCTAAAGTTTTGCTAAATTAATCCCTTGCTGATACACATTTAGTAACTTAACTATAAGCTAAACTATAAAGGGACTACTACTTTTGAAACTATGAGTAGTCTATTTTTTTAACAAAAAATAATTAATTAATTGATTTGCATGAATCAATGACCCTTTATTCTAATCAGCATCAGTAATTTTTAGTTAAAAAAATATTCTTAGGTATACATTATTAGTTTTATTGGGAGACAAGGATAATAAGCATACAATACCATAAAGTCCATTTTCTATACTGGTCTTATGTAGTAAACAATCTTGGCATATTTTTTTATTGAAATAGCGATGTATTAAATGAACTAATAGATAGAAGGATTTAATGTCAAATGAATACTTATAATCGTAGATTACCGTTTTGAAAATGACGAATTTCGTTAAAAACACATGCAGAGATTGTTTACTAAATAAGACAAGTATAGAAAAACAGACTTTAATAACTAACACGATTGATTGATGAAGGGCGCACTTTCACTGGAGGATAGGGGAGATAGATTTGAATGCACTTTTATCTTCAATTTCCATGACTTCCATATTGAAATGGACGAGACACCCATACACTTTCGACGCCAGCAAGCAAATAAAACACAGACTATAACTCAAAATGTACTTAAGTCAAACTTTGTCATCACAATCGTGTTTACTTTGTACGTTGTCAAATTAACCAACGAAATATGAATACTGTAGCAGTCGCAATTTTGTCAGATATAGGTAACTTTGTTACCAAATTTATGTTATGATTTCAGGACAAAACAAGGTCAGTTTGTCATCACAACTAGAATATAAACATTTTTGTAGTAACAAAATGCATGTAGTTCGTGGTACAATATTGTTCAACAATAAAATCATTGCCACACGCACTACGTATGTCAAACGATGTCATCACAACATGGTTGCCTTGTACATTGTTAAACTAGCCAACTAAATATGAACACTGCAACAATCGCAATTTTGTTAGATATAACTTTGTTACCACATTTATGTTATGATTTCAAGACACAACAAGGTCAGTTTGTCATCACAACTAGATTATAAACCTTTTTGTAGTAACAAAATGCATGTAGTTCGTGGTACAATATTGTTCAACAATAAAATCATTGCCACACGCACTATGTATATCAAACGATGTCATCACAACATGGTTGCCTTGTACTTTGTTAAACTAGCCAACTAAATATGAATACTGCAACAATCGCAATTTTGTTAGATATAACTTTGTTACCACATTTATGTTATGATTTCAAGACACAACAAGGTCAGTTTGTCATCACAACTAGAGTATAAACCTTTTTGTAGTAACAAAATACATGTAGTTCGTGGTACAATATTGTTCTACAATAAAATCATTGCAACACGCACTACGTATATCAAACAATGTCATCACAACATGGTTGCCTTGTACTTTGTTAAACTAGCCAACTAAATATGAACACTGCAACAATCGCAATTTTGTCAAATATTACTTTGTTGCCACATTTATGTTATGATTTCAAGACACAACAAGGTCAGTTTGTCATCACAACTAGTGTATAAACCTTTTTGTAGTAACAAAATGCATGTAGTTCGTGGTACAATATTGTTCAACAATAAAATCATTGCCACACGCACTACGTTTATCTAACGATGTCATCACAACATGGTTGCCTTGTACTTTGTTAAACTAGCCAACTAAATATGAATACTGCAGCAATCGCAATTTTGTGAAATATAACTTTGTTGCCACATTTATGTTATGATTTCAAGACACAACAAGGTCAGTTTGTCATCACAACTAGAGTATAAACCTTTTTGTAGTAACAAAATGCATGTAGTTCGTGGTACAATATTGTTCAACAATAAAATCATTGCCACACGCACTACGTATATCAAACGATGTCATCACAACATGGTTGCCTTGTACTTTGTTAAACTAGCCAACTAAATATGAATACTGCAACAATCGCAATTTTGTGAAATATAACTTTGTTGCCACATTTATGTTATGATTTCAAGACACAACAAGGTCAGTTTGTCATCACAACTAGAATATAAAGCTTTTTGTAGTAACAAAATGCATGTAGTTCGTGGTACAATAAAATTTAATAACGAAATTATTGCCTCACGCACAATGTCTGTCATACTTTGTCATCACAACATGATTGCTTTGTACTTTGTTAAACTAACCAACTAAATATGAATACTGCAACAATCGCAATTTTGTCAAATATAACTTTATTGCCACATTTATGTTATGATTTCAAGACACAACAAGGGCAGCTTGTCATCACAACTAGAGTATAAACCTTTTTGTAGTAACAAAATGTGTGTAGTTCGTGGTACAATATTGTTCAACAATAAAATCATTGCCACACGCACTATGTATATCAAACAATGTCATCACAACATGGTTGCCTTGTACTTTGTTAAACTAGCCAACTAAATATGAATATTGCAACAATCGCAATTTTGTCAGATATAACTTTGTTACCACATTTATGTTATGATTTCAAGACACAACTAGGTCAGTTTGTCATCACAACTAGGGTATAAACCTTTTTTGTAGTAACAAAATGCATGTAGTTCGTGGTACAATATTGTTCAACAATAAAATCATTGCCACACGCATTATGTATATCAAACGATGTCATCACAACATGGTTGCCTTGTACTTTGTTAAACTAGCCAACTAAATATGAATACTGCAACAATCGCAATTTTGTGAAATATAACTTTGTTGCCACATTTATGTTATGATTTCAAGACACAACAAGGTCAGTTTGTCATCACAACTAGAATATAAAGCTTTTTGTAGTAACAAAATGCATGTAGTTCGTGGTACAATAAAATTTAATAACGAAATTATTGCCTCACGCACAATGTCTGTCATACTTTGTCATCACAACATGATTGCTTTGTAACTTTGTTAAACTAACCAACTAAATATGAATAATGCAGCAATGAACGTTTTGTCAGATATAACTTTGTTACTACATTTATGTCACGATTTTGGGACTCAACAAAGCAAGATTGTCATCACAAATAACATACCAACCTTTTGGTAGTAACAAAATTTATGTAGTTCGTGGTACAATAAAGTTTAACAATACGATTATTGCCACACGCACAATGTATATCAAAATTTGTCATCATAACATGGTTGCCCTGTACTTTGTTAAACTAACCAACTAATTATGAATACTGCAACAATCGTAGTTTTGTCAGATATAACTTTGTTACTACATGCATGTTTAATTTTAATATGCTAACAACGTACTGTTGTTATCATAACAACAAACAAAAGCTTTGTTTCTTTAACAATTTGCGACTTGTCGCCGATACAATAAACCCATCACAATAAAAAAGTTGTAATAGGCACTAACTTCATTTGGATTTGCCAGCAAAGCTTTTAGTTTCTGGAACAACAAAAAAATGACAAAGCGTTTATTGTGACTTTGTTAACCCATTTTTTTCTGAGTGTTGTAAGTGGTAATATCGTGGTATCGTGGTAAGGTGCAAAAGTGTGTATATATTGGCGAACTCGACTGTACCTACTGATTGCTTATTTTGGTTTTACAGACGCTGTAACAGAAAGTTATGACATGACATGCGCCGACTGCGTTCAAATTGATTACGCAGTTTGCGCTCGTGCGGGCATTTTTAGGTAGAAACATGTATATTGCGAGGTTTACGAGTGATTAACTGATTAATTGATTATTTGCTAATCTATCTTCTTCTATCTATCTCCTATAGATATAATAAAGCTAAAGAGGATCGAAAAGTCTGCCATCATCATCATCATCATTCTAGTCTAGCCGAAAGACGTCCACTGCTGGACATAGGCCTACCCCAAGGCTCGCCACTCAGACCGGTCCTGTGCTACTTGCTTCCACCGGTTTCCCGCGACCTTCACGAGGCAGAGACAAAGTCTGTAAATGGGAGATATTCGAAAAAAAGTTGGCTGTGGATACTTAGAATCGATAACAGAACACATTCCAACAGTTTTTAGAATTGTTGTCTGTTTATTTGACAGCGCATCACGTGAAAACTACTGGACCGATCTTGATGAAATTTGGCATGAAGACAGTTGGAGTCCCGAGAAAGGACATAGGCTACTTTTTATCCCGAAAAAACGCATAGTTTCCGCGGGAACGCGCATAACCGAATTCCACGCGAGCGAAGTCGCGGGCAGAAGCTAGTCACTTAATATCAATGTTAACGTAGAGATCTTCTACTATCTAAAGTCCCGAGCCTTCACATTTCAAAACGCTTAAAATTTTTCATTATTATTTAAAAAGCACCACCAACACTCTCAACGCATAGTTGATGGCTGTCTCGGAACGCACACATGTGTTGAGAGTGTTGCTGGTGCTTTTTAAATACATTGAAGCGTTTTGAATTGTAAAGGCGCGGGACTTTAGATAGTAGAAGATTTCTATGTGGGTCGATGTATGTTTTTTTTTATTATTTTTCAATTTAGAGTTTTACTCGTACATCGATCTCTATGTTGATACATTTTCATTTAAATATCAAATGGATGGACCTATAGCAGAAAAAAGGTATGTACTATTACACGAAAAACACTGATGACCGGGATTTACAATATTTATATCAAATCTAGAATCAAATATACAATCGATCGCCATTGACAAGCCAAGATTCTCTCTGACGCGCCCGAGCGCTCTATAACAGTCCTAAAGTTGCCATACATAAACTAGGGCTGTGACTTTACGGTTAAACTAGGGATGTTCTTAAAGTTATATCTATGATTATACAATAACAAAGGTTCTTGATAAGAAATGTCGCTAACAGTACGTACTTCTAAAGGTATACTTGATCTGCTATGCAGATGTACCCCTTGTTTACGAGCCCCTGTAGCCGCGTAAACAGACCTCCGCCATCTATACTGTGTCCTATTTATTACTGTAGGAGAAATCAATACTAACAGGGGCCATATTCGAAGTCTTAAATAGGGATCTCCCTATTCCCTATAGGATCGCTCACGCGTCAAGTTGAACTTTAAATCTAGCTGCTTAAAGTTCACGCGACGCGCGAGCAATCCTATAGGGAACAGGGAGATCCCTTTTTTAACACTTCGAATATAGCCCCGGCAGCTTGGATGACATCCATGCTGGGTACGATCCAGAGACTACAATATTATACTGTATGTTATATGTTTTCATTGCAGAAAAATGTAGATACATCGACGATAGCGAAGAAGCTCTTAAAGCTTTACACCATTTCCGATGGTAATACGAGTATTTACGGGTACACAAATAATGATCCCAACATAGGTCCAATAATGGCAGCATCAAGTAATTAATTTTCCATTCTGACAGCGAAAACTAAACCAAAAAGCGTTCAAAATTGCTATCACTCTTTATTGTCCTGTTTTTTATTGAAATCTGTGTAATTGTATACAAAAAACCGACGACAACAGCACAAAAATACAATTCAAATAATTCAATCATTTATTCAGCAAATTGGCCACATAGGGGCACTTTTACTCATCAGAAATAGTTATTTGTTATGCAAGGCTGCAAAGTTGTTGTTTGCTGTGAGTGCGTGATTGAGACCCGAGTGAACGAAGGATTCTAGGTTCAAATATAGAATCCTGAGTGTAACGAGGGTTTCAAGGCACGAGACAGCAAACGACTTTGCTGCTGAGCGCAACACATAATTTTTCACCTCACTAGTGCGAGAAAGTGCAAGGAAAACAACTAAACTACAGTAATTCAATATTTAATTATTAAAATAACATATTAAAACATAAAATTATTATTAAATCTAAAACTTTTTTTTTTTGTTTTTTTTTCGGAGTTGCGTTCCAAATCACTCCTACTTGTACTTCAAGATTCAATTATTCATTGAATTCAGTTAAATTATACACATATTTAAGTATTTTTGTGATAAAACATAGTGAAATAATGAAATACATCAAACGGTGTATTATTAATATAATTTTATTAATGATGATATTAAGTAAATTGAACCTTTATTTTAATAAAACTCTCACGACGAATTGCGTTTCAGAACGTATCGTTGTTTTTTATTGTGACAGGGCGTCATGCGTCGTTCGAATTTCAAAAACATTTTCCACGCTAGCGGATAAAAACAACTTTTGCGCTCGGCTATCAAGCTGAAAAACGACCACTTTCGAGCCAGTGAGGTGAAAAAAATTTACCAGCGCTTCCTAGACCTATTGCTTGAGAGGAAGCGCCGCAACAAACTCAGCAGAAGGCCGTTTTTTCAAAATTTCATTACATTAAAGTTAAAGTTACAAATTACATTTTCATTACATGTATAAAATACATCATACGTACTAAAATTACATTGAAGGGATGTATATATAGTCCCTAACTTAAACTTAAATCTACTTAAGACCTTGAAGATGTATAGTCTCCAAGGGTCCAAGTAGTTTGGAACCGAGATTGTGTATCTATTTACAAATCTAAATAGTGAATTAATTCACAAACCGACATTGTACCGTTGTCAGTTTAAAAAGAGAGCAAACCCGTTAATACGAATATTTATTCCTAACCTAACGGACACTGCATCCTAGCGCAATGTTGCCAAAACAAATAATAAAAACCAATCCTGAACTGCAACGTAATGCGCCTCAATAACGTTTCTAATCGTTTACACAACCTTGAGACTGATGCGCAACCTGCGTTGCTCAGGCTTTGAAAAACACGGACCTTTTGTTTTATGTATTTTATTCATTTGGTCTCGAATTTGACTAAATACATTCAATGACGAATGTGCCAGGTTTAGGGAAAAACAATATTGTGCATGATATGCGTTTTAACTTTGTAAATGTTTTGATTGGCTTGTGAAGATCGTTTTTAAATAAAATCTATACCTAAGTATCTGTCTATATTAATAATGAGTCTGTAGAAAAGTCGCGTCTGTAACTTGAAAATATAAAAAAACGATCAAGTCGAGGGGACTATAAACGATTTATTATGACGAACGGTTAATTATCGTCACCTGAAACATCTAAATCTCAAGTTGTGGTACAAGACAAAGTATCTACACCTGAAAAGTATTCCTTCCTTGCCCTCCTTACACCATAAAGGTGTCGAACGCTTCGCACCTCTTTTCAGTTTACAGTTAGGCCAACTTAAGAGCGCGAGTGGAAAACTCATTTCCATCTTGTTTACATGCTCTAATTCAACGTGCTAAAGACGTTAATTGCCTGTCTGGCCGTTTGTCTAACCGAAAATGAGTGACCGTGTTCTATTTTTGAATAACGGGTGTGTCTGTCCTCGAATTATCCCGCTAGTCTTTAGCACATTTTCGATGTTATCGCATAATTCAAAACACATTTGTTTTCATACACTTTCCAGATAATGTGAGCGGTTTGTTATTGGCACTTGTTTATATGACTAAATGGAATACTTTGGTACTGGATATTGAATGGCAAGGCCATATTTTTACGACCTACTATTAATTAAAACGAAATACGCAGAAGTAGTATATTATGAGAAAAGCGTTTTTTTTTTTGCACACACAGCTACTACGATTTATACTGTAGCCTGCCTACACTTTACCCCATTTTATAGAACGTACTTTGGAAGTGGGTCCAGGTTCACGGAAATTAATGTGTGTCTGTCATTTTTGCAATCATCACCCGAAATAACGTTTTTGTGTCAATGTAACCCAGTTCGAGAGCGAAAGTCACCTTCCAGCGAACATTTTGTCAGTTTTCCGCCAAATACAATTCGTATCCTACCACCTCGCCGTCTTAAGCTGACAGGGTACTAAAATCTTTACGCCACGGCGACTTTATCCACTGTGACATTATTTCCACGAACCGAGTCGAACGTTTTTCAAGCAGATGTAAATAAATCTTCTTTTATCGTAGTTCTCATGCCAAATGATCTTGTCGAACGCTCATTACGTCACCCCACGAGATTCGCTAGTTCTTGGAAGAAATTCAATAGAGAATTTTTTTAAATAAAAAATTAGAACCGACTTCAAACTCCGATAGCCTGTGAAGTTGGTGTCAAGTTCACTATAAGACAGTCATAGCTTTGGGGCGGTTCACTTGACACCGAGTTCACAGGCTGTCGGAGTTTGAAGTAGATTCTATTTTTTTATTTAAAAATTTTTTTCGGCTATAGTTTCCAAACATGCATACAATGGGACGTAAGTCTCACTGTAGTCTTTGAAATTGATGCCAAAATCATACACATGCTAACAAATTTTGAGGAGTTCCCTGGTTTTGTCATGGATCCCATCATCAGAACTAAACCAAATTATTAAAAGGGTTCAAGTTGGAGGTACACCTTTCAATTAAAAAAATAATCATCGAAATCGGTTCACAATTGACGGAGATATGCGTGGACATACATAAAAAAATATATATATATATACGCGTCGAATTGAGAACCTCCTCCTTTTTTTTTCGTCCGTTGAAAATGGAGATCCTCTGCAGTTCAGTAGGAATAAACCGACGGTCATTGTTCGCTATCATCGGAATGAATACTCATAATAAGATTCTGATCATCATCATCACTCGCCATACAAAAAGGAACTCTAGATTGATGGTTAGCGTGACACATCCTTCTACCAAATGCGCGTCTTATCTTGTAAATGTAAGAACTAAGGAAGATCGTTGCCATATTTCCTGAAGTCCAAAACTTTCTGATAGATTTTCGCGACTCCTGAGGCTCTCTCCGCCTAATTTAGTTTGCTTTACGTTGAACTTGTATTTGCTCGGCACCAATCCGTGCTCAGTTTGATCTAGCTCTGCGGTGAATATGTCTTTGAGTTAAAAAGGTTTATAAAATCGGAGTAGGATTTAAAATTGGTCGTCTCCAGTAGCTGTAGCTGAAGGGACTCGCCGGCGCCGGCCCATCCTTCTTCAAACGGGCTGTCTTATTGCACGCAAAATAAACTTGTTTTGCATAAATTTACCCGAAGCCTGTGGCCTAGTGGTTCGACCTACCGCCTCTCATGCAGAGGGTCGGGGGTTAGATTCAGGCTCGCACCTCTAAGTTTACTTATGTGCGAAATTCAATTTTATTTTACCACGTACCTTTTCGGTGAAGGAAAACATCGTGAAAAAAAACCTGCACGCATCTGTGGGGAAATTCAAAGATGTGTGTGAAGTCCCCAATCCGCACTGGGCCCGCGTCCCCCACTATAGAACCCTATAGCCCAAACACTCTCGTGGTGAGGAGGCCTTTGCCCAGCAGTGGGACGAAAATAGGCTGTAATATTATTAGTAGTAGTAGCATGAATTTTACGCATCATGAAGATTACCATAACTAAATAAACTTATTCCTAATTATAATATATACCATGTCAGTGTGTAATGTATGTTCCGGTAATAAATAGTGTCATTTTCTCAATCGTACGACTGTTATTCATTACTGCTCCGCTGTTCTGAGTTGTCAAAGATATACTTACTGAGAAGATATTTTACCCAGCACTTGTCGCAGTCATTGACTTATTACTTGAAACAGCATAGCTTCAAGTGATGCCACTTCAAGCTTAAGCGATTACAAGATACGATGTACGATGAACTTTTTTATAAACTCAACAGAAATTAAAACGGGTGACTCTGTATGGAAGATCCTATACAAAGTGACCCGTTTTCATTGCTGTTGAGCGTATTTACAAGAAACGACCGCAAATTTTCCTGCCACGTTTTCTCGGAATTTTATTATGTAGTCGACGAACGTGTTTTATTTATTTTCTCACCGTTTGTTGGAGCATAAAAACTCGAAGTCATCACACAGTCTACAGTTTCAAGAAACAAGTTCATGACTTCCAAACACCGAACATCGGATATACATTCTAATAAGTACCTACATCAGAATCTTCAAATTTCTTCAATAGATGCCCACAATGAAAACGAAAGGTGTAACAAAAATATGTGGATACATACAATGATAAAGGTCTTATAAAACACCTACATGAAAATTACCGAAATTCTCTGCGTTTCACATCGAAGTACATAGCTCCAAAAATAAAACGATTTACGTATTGTGCTTACCTTGATGCTCAAATCCGCAATTGTCATCGCCAAGTTCAAATCTGCAAGTTATTCTGAGCTACAAGTGGCGTCGGGGGCGTAGCTACATATAAATAAGTAAGTAGTACATTTACAAATAAACGAATGATACGATTTGCGTCACTTGTAAAATCTATATTAAACTGAGGTCAAGCGGCCGCCGCGCCGTCTCAGGCGCATGTTCGATTGCCAGATTCAAGATTTTTTTTTAAATTGATACTGGCCAGTTACTAACCAGCTGGTTCCTTTAAAGTTTAGAAAAATAAATGCAGTAAGTATCTTTTCGATTCGATAAACGCATGTTCAAAAAACAACTTTTTGATTATCTTGTTAATAAGGCTTATTATTCACTAAATTAATTCTTCGACGACCATTATTGATTAAAAAGATGTGTGTATTTATTGCATGCTGCTGGATAGTTTTTAAGAATATTTTGTGTGCCTGAGGGCTAAGCATAAGGCTTCTATAACATTGAACTGTAACACCTTTAACACTGTCTTGTCTTGACAAAATAAAGAAATTGATTGATTGATTGATTGATAAAGCAGCATTTCACTGGCCGATTTGATAAAAAATTTGTTCGTTTGGTTGGTTCGTTGAACACAAACTCACGTGTTATTTTTTTCATAAGTAATATTAACATGACAGCCTTTTTGAAAATCAGATCAGATCAGAGGTTGGTATGCTGGTATAATGTTACTTAAAGTTACAATAAATGTTGTCCCCGAGAATTTTACATATTTTATGGTACTTTTAAATATCCGCGTACTTTTTCATTTCAGTGATACGTTCAAATCCATGAGTTTTCAATCATTTTAATTAATTGTGAAAAACTGTGTCCTGAAACCTCACAAGATCATATCAATGCATACTATAATAACATTCAGCAGAAAACATTTACAGTTTAAACGACAATCTGACAGTCTGTTCAATCACCTTATTTCTCAATTCCAGACCGTCGAAAAAACGTCAATATATCCGCTATTCTGTGGTTTATTTGTACTCATATAGGATTTGAAATGCTAAAATAATATACGAAGACTTATTCAGATTTGTCACTATGAAAGAGATTTAATTCGTTGACACCGACCGCTTCTTTGCTTTGATCCCGTTGGGACAATGATTTACGAAAACATCGACCTGTGGGACGTGGTAGAGAAATACTATTTTTAAATTGATTAAACGCCTGGGAGAGCATAAAAGTTCTGTAAATTCTATTCTTGTCTCGTAAACGTGTTTTGAGTTCCTTGTTCTTGTTAATTAGTTTTCAGTTTCAGGAATAGCGAAAAATCCTACTTGATTTATACTTTTTTTTTAACCAATGGTATAGGCAAACGAGCGCACAGCCCACCTGATGGTAAGTGGTCACTGCGGCCCATAGACACCGAAATCCTAGGATCCCCCATTAAGAAACCATAAGATCTCGAATGCGTTGCCTTACTCTGAGGCCTAAGATGGAAACCTCTGTGCCAGAAATCTCATCGGCTGCCTTAACCCCCTACCGGAACACAACAGTGTGAGCACTGCTATTTGGCGGCAGGTTACCGGGGAAAGACGGTGGTACCACCCCGGACGGAACTAGCACCAGGTCCTACCACTAACAAAAACTATGTAAGTAGAGTACCTCTACCTAATAATGACTTATTCCACCCAATCAGAACAAAATCACAATGAAGAGAATTAATAATATTGCGCTCCACAATAACATTTCATATCATATTTTTCCAATAACAGTGTTGCCAGCTAGCTCCGTCGCATTACCCCCAAGCCCTATGTAAAAAACCTCCAAATATGGGGTTTTTGTTACAAAACTTCCCTAAAGAAATTTACTTCGATATTGTTATACAACAAACACCATATTAAGAATTTATGTACTTTTAATGAAGTTACTTACATCAACCTTTCTTGGTAGCCTCTAATTACATACAATTTTTTTCCTCCGTCGCTCCCCCCAAAAATATTGTCCCCCCATTTTTCCCTCCAAGGCCCATAAAAACCTCCAAATTTGGTCGGTTTTCCCTCAATCTGGCATCAGTGTCCAATAAACCACATTGATAATTCGTACGTTTATAATAAAAGTCCCAACTTTATGATCCAGATTCTTCGTAAAATACGTTTTTACATATTCTAGCTATCATCAGGTCGTTCCTTATAAAATTAATATATGACATCCGACCGACTTTTGTAATTCGGGTTACAATTTACAAAGTGGTATCAGAATATTATTTTAATATTTTTATTATAATGCTGAATCACATTTCCTTATTATTTCTCATACACTCAACAGCAATGAAAACGGGTCGCTTTGTATAGAATTTTCCCAGACAAAGTGACCCGTTTTCATTGCTGTTGAGTGTACTTAACATGCTTTACTCGTTAGTAAAGCATGTTAAGTACACTCAACAGCAATGAAAACGGGCCGTTGCACAAGGACCTTTCAGCCGACGCTGTCGTGTTACTTGGATACAATTAAATTAAATCATATTTTCTTAATAAGGTGAAGGCTTACCAGTTTTTTTTATCTGCAGATTTTAGATGTTAAAAAGGATGACAGAAAAGTACTTAAGTTCCTACTTCTAACCTACATAATACTATGACTGGAAGAGATAGCTGTTTAACCATAAGTCCGGCCGTGTAAACGTTAACTGAGACTTCTTTATGTGCTTTACGTGTTTTGAATATTCAGTCAGTATTATGTGTAAATAATAAAGTTGTTAGCAGTAGTCAACAGTTGTAATTTTGTTGCTTAACTTTTGACTACTGCTAACAACAACTTTTAATTTAGCGTAAAATCTTTGAACACATACATTAGAAATTATGTTTTAGCGGCGGTACATATTGAAAAGTGTGGGGGTCAAATCATAACTGAGCAGAAACCACCTAAACCAACTTTTTTTCACCGGTAACGTTATATGAAAAGTTGATAAGTAGAGTGAAATTCTCTGAATTTATTCCACTTGATAGATTCTAGGAATTCAGGTATTATGACATGTACATGATGATTCATATAATAATCGAGTCGTGATAGCATTTTAATGATAAATAATTACCTACTTAAATGATAAGATTAAACTACTTACTTATAATGTTGATTCATCGAAAAGCTTTGATAGTTCAAATTTATGTCTCCTATATATTGTGTACTAGCTTCTGCCCGCGACTTCGTCCGCGTGGAATTCGGTACGTCCGTGATTTTTTTCAGCCATCCAAATACTACCATTTAGCTGGCAGGGGGGGGGACACGTGAGTATAACAAAAAATAGCACTTTAAAGCTTAATATTTCACAAACGCATCACTTAATAAAAAAATGTTTTGAACAAACCCACAATATTTTTTCAAGACCTATTCAACGATATGCCGCACCATAGGGTACGCAAGAAAAAAAAAATACATCCCCACTTTACGAGTAGGGGAGGTACCCTATAAAAAAAAAATTCAAAATTTTATTGTACCACTTTGTCACCGTAACTAATATGTATATTCATGCCAAATTACAGCTTTCTAGAACTAAGCATCTCCGAGCAATAGTGCGGACAGACGGACGGACGGACGGACGGACGGACATGGCGAAACTATAAGGGTTCCTTGTGGACTTCGGAATCCTAAAAAAGTAGCCTATATGTTGACCAGTGTTATATAAACTACGCTCATACCAAAATTTGTTGCAATCCGTCCAGTATTTCGAGTTAAATCCCATTCAGACGCAACTTTTTCTACAGACTTATTATTAGTAAGTTTTTTAACATAAATTAATGTTCCCACTGTCCATTCTTTATGTGTGACTCTATTATATTTTAACTGACAAAGTAATGTTTTCCAACAAATCAACCGTCGAGAATTAAATACTTAAGTGATGGTTTCACGGAAAATTTGAAGAGCCTGAAAAATAATCATGTTCCAAATAAACTAAATGGAATCGTAAACGTATGTTAAAAATGATCATGCCCCATTTCTGACCGTTAAATAACGTCACGAATTTTCCAAATGATAGCTTTATGGCATGGCATGAATATCAAGTTTATTATTCGGCAAAAAATCGAAACGTGTATAGGTACTGTATTTTGTTGATACTTTGAACAATATGTGTGTAATATAGGGCGATTCAATTTTTCGATTCGATTTCGGACGATATGGTGCTGCTGTGCGCGGTTGTAAGCGCCCTCGTCAAGCTCCTGAAGCTATGCGAGGAATATGCGGTGACCCACGGCCTTAAATATAACTCCACTAAAAGTGAAGTATTAATTTTCAAAGCTGGTACAAAAACCCCCGACTCCGTTCCAAACATAACTCTTTGTGGTACTCCTCTAAGGAGGGTCGATAAATTTAAGTACCTAGGGCACTGGGTCTGTGACAACCTCCAGGACGACTCGGACGTGGAGAGGGAGCGCAGGGCATTGGCTGTACGCTCCAATATGCTGGCTCGCAGATTTGCACGCTGTGGTGTGGATGTCAAAATAACCCTTTTCAAGGCATTTTGTCAAACATTCTACACGTGCAGTCTGTGGGCCAAATGCACAAAAAAGACCCTAAATGCCCTGCGCGTCCAATACAATAACGGCTTTAGGATGCTGATGGGGCTCCCGCGCTGGTGCAGCGCTTCAGGAATGTTTGCGGAGGCGCGGACGGACGGCTTTTGGGCCATAGTACGCAAAAGAACCGCCTCCCTGATGCAGCGCGTGCGCGACAGTCCCAACAGCATCCTACAGTTGGTCTGGACCGCCCCATCTGGTGCCATGATGAGGCACTGGAACTACCTCCACATGGAGTCACGGGGTAACTTATATAAGATAATTTAGGTTGAATGTATATGTATTTAAATGTTGTATGTGAATTTAATTTAAAAATAATTTAATTACTAACCATATTTTTAAGAAATTGTATACTAACCAACTATGGATCTCTTTCTGAAATAAATGGATATTATTATTATTATTATTATTTGTTGGTACATTTTCATGTCACGGGCCCATGGGGACCCGGTCATTCGCATTCATGGGGCCGAAGCCAACATGAAGAGGCTTTTGGTACCTTTTACTAGAAATGTGAGATGGCCGCAACTGTGGAGATCTGTCCTCCCAATACAACATGAGGCTGTACTGGCGGACAGCCCTCCCCAGTTGCCAAACTATTGCCGAGGAAGGAAGAGACTTGGAGTGGGCTATGTGGATGGGAGGTGTGGACGGGAAAATCGGGCTATGGAGTGAGATAACGGACATCTGCCTGATCAATATCTCACAAATCGAAAGCAAGGCAGACGGTGACTCGCCGCTTACGCACTAACCAAGAGGCTAGCCTTCGTGGGCCCCCTATACAGGCCACCGCACGGGTGGCGAGGGAGCAACACTGATGTAAGCAGCTAAGGGTGTGGAGAGGTGTGCACCGGTTTCACCATCGCGGGTCGCGCCTCGTGCGCACCCGGAGCGGGTTTCCCCGTTATTACGCAGATTGAGCACTTCCACCCTTTCAAGCATATAGCTCCTGCGCTCCACTCTGGGCGGCCAACTAAGACAATCCAGAGGCGGGGGAGGTGTGTAGCTGTGTGTATGTGTGTGTATGGCGCATGTGTGTGTGTGCCCCCAGGAGGTCTCGGGTGCGAGGTGTCGCCGCTCACCATCGGCCCGCCACAGGCCGCCCTACGCTGACTGACTGCACCGGTGGTACAACACCAGGTGGGCGATGGGGTCGTCACATCCCTACGCCTTTATTATTATTATTATTATTAATTAATAAAAGGTGCTTAAATTATATTTATTTCATTATTATAAAATATCATCTGATCATGCGCCAGTATTTGTAACACTCAACAATAAATTCAAGCCAATTACCCCTCCGTGCAGATTACATCACCGTAAGACAGACTGGGAGTACTTTAAAGACCAGGTTGCAGCATGTATAAATGCCAATATTCCCCTCAAAAACGAAAGAAACATTGAGGACGCTGTAGAACACTTCAACCAATGCATACAGCAATCAGCTTGGGATGCTATGCCTGAACTCTCATCAACAAAAACACAGAAATGTCCGAAATCAGTGACAGAGCTACTCGCTGAAAAAAGAAAACTAAGGAAGATTTGGCATACCAGAAGATATCCTAGTGATAAAAGAAAACTAAATGCTAAAGCTAAACAACTAAATCGAGAACTCGAGAATCTCAAAAATACTGGAATACATAACTACCTCAAAAACTTGGATGGCACTGTAGCGTCTGACTACTCACTGTGGAAAGCCACAAAAAACTTAAAAAGACCTATTGTCCACCAACCCCCTATCTGCAAACCCGACCTGACTTGGGCAATCAGTGACACCGAAAAGTCTGAAGTTTTTGCGGACCATCTTGAATCCACTTTTACACCCCTGGCTGATGATAGTTCCACAAAGGAGGAGTTTGTGTACACAGTTTTAGCACAGACTATCCAGCTCGAACCCCATATTAAAAAAATCACCATGAAGGAAGTCAACCAAGAAATCCATAAATTAGAAAATCATAAAGCTCCTGGTTACGACCTTATAACCCCGACGATTCTGAAAAATCTTCCTAACGAGGCAATATCTTTTCTAACCCATCTATTTAATGCAATCTTGCTAAAGGCTTACGTACCGCGACAGTGGAAAGTAGCAGAAATTAAAATGATTGCCAAACCAGGGAAACCAAATACGGATGTCAAATCATACCGCCCAATTAGTTTGCTGCCAATCACCTCAAAACTACTGGAAACACTCTTTCTGAAGAGACTAATGCCACATATCAATGAGAAAGAACTGATTCCAAATCACCAATTTGGGTTCAGACAAAAGCATGGCACAATTGAACAGGTTCACAGATTAGTAGAAAAAATCAACTTCAGCTTTGAAAATAAGCTCTACTGTTCAGCTGTCTTCCTAGACATTTCTCAGGCGTTTGACCGCGTCTGGCATCAAGGCCTATTGTGCAAAATAAAATCCCAGCTTCCTGTAAATTTCTACCTGTTCCTGAGCTCTTACTTGAATAACAGACACTTTTATGTGAAAACTGGAGAAGAAGCTACAAACTTAAGACCTATTAAAGCGGGCGTCCCTCAAGGGAGTGTCCTGGGACCGATCCTATACTTAATTTACACTGCAGATCTGCCAGTTAAGGAAGATATTTTGACAGGAACCTTTGCCGATGACACTGCACTTCTGGCAGTGGATGAAAATCCCTCAAGTGCCTCTAATAAGCTGCAGATGGCTCTGAACTTGATCTCAAACTGGCTCAAGGACTGGAAAATAAAAGCAAACGAATCAAAATCAGTTCAAGTCACATTCACAACTAGAAGAGAGACTTGCCCAGCTGTAACCCTAAATGGAAAACCCATACCCCAAGCAGATGACACACGGTACCTGGGTATATATCTGGACAGACGTTTGACATGGCGAAAACACATCTTCACCAAGCGCAAAGCCCTTAGCCAAAAACTTCGCAATATCTATTGGCTAGTTAATAGAAAATCACCAATGGCATTGGAAAACAAACTCTTGCTATACAAGTGCGTCCTTAAACCCATCTGGAGCTATGGAATACAATTATGGGGAACAGCAGCCAGATCTAACATCGAAATTCTCCAAAGATTCCAATCCAAAATCCTCAGGCTAATAACCAACGCTCCTTGGTATGTCACAAACGAAAGACTACACAAAGACTTGAAAATACAAACCGTTCAGGAGGAAGTTAAACTGTACATGACCAAATACAGAGATCGACTGCAAAATCACCCAAACCAAATGGCCAATGCACTGATGAGAAACCCAGTCACCTTTAAACGCCTGAAAAGGAGAGCACCCCAGGATCTCATCCACTGAGAACCACAAATAGGGATAACGTAATTTCCAGGATAACACACTGGTGTCATCCCTGGCATATGAAATAGTAGAAATCATGGATATCACCTATTGCTGAATGTCACACTGAGACAGATTGCATTAAAATCGAAAAAAAAAAAAAAAAAAAAAATTATTATAAAATATGTACTTCTGCTCGCGACTTCGCACACGTGAAATTCGCTTATCGCGTTCTCATGCTTATCCGGGATAAACGTAGCCTAAATTTTGTCCTTATCCAAGACTCGAACTACTTATGTCCAAACCTTTCATCCAAATCGGTCCAGAGGTTGAAACGTGAAGAGGTTAACAGACAGTTAGATATTAATTAGTATGGAACACTATTCCGAGTTACGAACGCCGCTTACTGAATTTTCATTAAGCCTGGGTTGATTTAAGCACAGGTTGACGGACTCATTGTCGTTGAATATGGCCGCCGAACTGTCATTTCATATAGAATAGGTACCATCCCATACTAAAATATTAAACGAGTAGTTTAGTTAACGAACGGTTTGAATCAACCCACCCTAAGTGCTTTAATTTTATTATTCAATCCATGCTGATCTTTGCGACGAACTGAAGGCGAGTCGTCGAACTGACTATGGTCTATATCCCTCCAGAGCCCCGGCGTCAGGTCGTCTGGTCTCCAGCACTATAAGCCAAATAAACGTCACATTTGTCACCTACTAAATATTCCGGATTTAAATGAACCACATTCAGTTCTTTTACACACCTCCGTCTTGACAAGATTATATCTACCGATACGAAATCGTTTAAAAAAATCAACAAGTCACAGTGATACTTCTGAATGAGTGATAAAGTTCCCAAGCGGTTTTCCAACAGTTTAACAGCTGTATTACTAAGTTGGTGATATAAAGCGTCTTCATGGAATCAGTTGGCACTCCGCCAGTTTATAATGTTGTTCGGAAAAAAAGTAGCTAATGAACCACACCGAGTTCGCACGATGATGTATTTACAAGTTTTTGGAAATGTATTTTCTGATTTTTCCTCATCGTTAAGGAGTTAGTACCTATGTTTTTTTGAACTTTGCATGTAGATGTTATTTTCCCATTTTGTCTTTGTATTGTTGTCAAGGAAAACTTCGGTCAACGACATTTATATTTTTTTTCAGTGTCCTTTGACAATTAAAAATAATCAATTTTTATTTTCCGTATTATTGATGTTGTTGTTAAAATCGACAAGTCGTTCGGGATGGTTGTTTACATTCAAACTTACATTAGATACGTACCTACTGAAAATATACCTTATTAAAAAGTGTTTTTGACATGAATTTATCTAGGTTAGTCGCGTCCGGCGATATATCTTGAATTTCGTCTGATTACACGGTACTTTACGCTGATTATTGTGATAACCGTGTATTTCATTTATTAATCGATCTGTAATCGTTGTTTGCTCAATTTTCATGTTTTTATTATAAGCACGAATCCCCTATGAATTTATTGTGTAATTTGTTGCGTCACAATAACAATTATTTCTATGAAGTGCACATTCATAAAAGTTCAACGTTATCTACTCGTAAGTAGGTACTACCTATATTGACAAAAAAAACTTTTTGACTCTACCTCTTTTTTATTTTTCTATCAATATCAAATCTATTTTTATAGATTCTAAGATCTACTTATATCTTATAGTTAGCTCTATGTCATCTTTTTCAATACGTAGGTATCTATCACCGCTGAGCATATTGGTATGGTACCTATATGACTTTCCTTCAGTGTTTCTCTCTGCTGATACTAGCCTCCACAAAAGTAACCCCTACAGAGAGAGGCTTTAAGTATGGTTCTGAAAGTAGCTGAAACACGGTTAAAATCTCAATGACGACTCGGAACCTTGCTCTATAGAATAATTATGGAACTCATGCTATCTAACTGGGCCAAGGCAAGAATACGTATACATGTGTTCATTTGAAAAGTAAAATGATGACCTACATTATTAGAATCTACATTGCATATTCAAATGTTTACCTTCGTTTTGTTTGTTGTTTTCAATTGTTAATACTATGGAAGTACAAGTAGGTAACTGGACTGGAACTACAGATTTGACCAAAATTTGTGCCAGGAGCGCGGGATTGGGGGGCGTAAAATGCTTGCATCTGTCTTTTCACCCCTCCTATTCGAAAAGAAGTGTTTTGTTCCCCGTTTAGAGGGAGCAAAATCGCATTTTGCTCCCACTTCGCTTTTTTTTTAATTTTTTTCATTTCTGCCCCGCTAACAGGGAGCAAAATACGTCTTAGCAGTGCGTTTACGGAGCTGCGGAGACTGTAAAAAGTTGCATTCAAAAGTCGCGTCTTTTTCGTATTTAGAATTTTATATATCGGCATTTTACATAAATACTTTATTACACATACTAAAAATCCATAAATTCATAGATATATACTTACTTTTGATAAATTATTTTCTATTTTTTATTTTCAATTTGGCTGAATGGTGCAGGCCAATGCCGTAGCATTCCTCGTAAACTCGTCGTGTGATGGAATTAAAAAAAAAAACTCGAACCCGCGAATTTCGTGAGCGCTCATTTCCTTGCCGTATTATTTTATTTTACACTTAATTTCCAAAATAAAACGTACCTTATGTAGTGTTATGAATTATTTCGCAGAAAATGAATGAAATCAAAAAGTGATTTAGGTGATGCAATGTATTGGGATCAACACCTCTGAGAATTCCAAAGGAATATTATGTAAGTACGTAATATGAAATTTGCACTGCCCTTTTTTCATTTTATCGCAAATGTATTAAAAAACTTTGTGTGATACAGTATGTGCGAAATTGTCATAAAATATTCTTTATTTCACATTTGTTAAATTTACCTATTATTATGAACGCAACGCGTGCGAGCATGACAGAATATAAATACAATATAGTTACTGATTCTTCAATATGGAAGCCATTTTCGCCTTCTACCTATGAATTTATGATAAGCGCACGAAACACACGTTATTTTTAACCTTGTTTGTTTCTAAATGTATTATTTTTTTGTTTTACTTAATTTAAAGACAATAATGAACGAATGATCTAATGATTTTCTCATAGGAGGGGTGAAAAGCAGAGTGTACAACACGGTAGCAAACTTATTTATGCCTTGGGTGACAAAGCTTGAATCCGTCACCCGCGGTAAAATATACCTATTTGCTCCCTAGTCATACAATCTACTATTATCTCATAACGAGAGATAAAGACGGACATGCAAGCTATAATCTCTAATTTTGAGCACGTTTTTGAATTGTGAACGAATATATGTATAAGAAAGAGAAAAGTGAACCAGAAAACCATTTTAGATAAGCCAGGGCAGACCGACAATCATAAGATGGGCTGGGGCTATATTCGAAGTCTTTAAATAGGGATCTCCCTCTTCCCTGTAGGACCGCTCACGCGTCGCGTGAACTTTAAGCAGCTAGATTTAAAGTTCAACTAGACGCGTGAGCGATCCTATAGGGAACAGAGAGATCCCTATTTAAGACTTCGAATGTAGAGCCCCAGCCCATCTTATGATGGTCGGTCTGCGCCATGCAACTTCGTTTTTTTTGAAATAAATGAACGCTATTGACATACGAGATGTGAGTCAACCCAGTGGGGGTTCATCATGTATTGTATCTGTATGTTTCCTGGAGAACAGAGTGTATACATAATATTCTATAATATCCTCTGGGTCAGCAACATGTGCCAAAATAAATTAGACGCAGTAATTAATCAGATTTGATTTTTCAATTGAAAAATCAGCGCTAAGAACATGAAGTGACGCAATATTTGATAGCGAGCGATCTAGAAAAGATATGAATTTATAATCGTCCGCTCCACCGATATGTTATGTTATTTCAAAACTTCGGTCAAATTGCACACCGGTGGGTGATGACAAACGGCAAGTTTGATGACATTAGAAGGAACTGCGCAGTTTCTTCTACAAGAGTGTTCACATGTTGTGTGATTGTGTTGTGTTTATTGCATTTGTAATTTAAATTGCCAAACTTTACAACAAAATCGCTGTCCAATACGCTGGACGCGCACAAGCACGGACATTAAGTCACCACCACCACCATAACAGCATTTATGGCCCACTGCTGGGCATAGGAGGCCTCGAGAGAGGGCTTAGGCAATAGTCCCCACGCGGGCCCAGCGCGGATTGGGGACGCCACATTAAGATATCCATGAATAACTTCGTAGATGTGTGCAGGTTTCCTCGCGATGTTTTCCTTCACCGAAAAGCTCAGTGGTAAATTCAAATTGAATTACGCACATAAATAATTTCAGAGTTGTGAGCCAGATTCTAAACCCCGACCCTCTGCATGAGAGGCGGTAGGTCAAACCACTAGGCTGTATCTTACTATGGACAAGTCATAGACCTATATTTTTCAGCTCGAAAACGGTCAATTACTAAACTCAATTTCTGCGCACAAAAGTCGAAATTTCTGGTTCCATAAATTCAAGTTATGTTTAGGTAAATAAGGAAACCTACCTTATGCAATACTACCTTTTAAGACCAGTTTTAAAGGTAGAAAGCTGGTCGATAATCCTTTTGGTAAATCTCAGCTCATAACAATTGCTAACAAAGCCTCATTCTTTGGGAGACTAACTAAGCTCCATAGTAAAAAAGGTACTTGATGAGACTGATGAGATATCTCGAAGGGTGCGCTCTCTAAAGATCCTTGATAATAAATCAGAAAGGGATCGCAATGTCGTTCTGGGCCCCAGAATCTGGGGGATCTCAGTCGTACGGTACCTCGAACATCTTTAGCTAGGGAAATGCGTTTGATATTACATATTATGTACCTCTATTTCCTCCTCCTCCTAAAAAAGAGCGAGGCATACTTACGGACCTTTTTTTATACCAATGGTATAAGAGGCAAACGAGCGCACAGCCCACCTGATGGTAAATGGTCACTGCGGCCCATGAACATCGAAATCCTATGATCCCCATTAAGAAATCATAAGATCTCGAATGCGTTGCCTACCCTGAGGCCTAAGATGGAATGCCTCTGTGCCAGAAATTTCACCGGCTGCCTTAACTCCCTACCGGAACACAACAGTGCGAGCACTGCTATTTGGCGGCAGGTTAGCGGGGAAAGAGGGTGGTACCAATCCGGACGGACCCAGCACCAGGTCCTACTACTAACCTACCTATTGTATTTTTGTGCTGTTGTCGTCGATTTTATGTATACAATTACACAGATTCCAATAAATAACAGGACAATAAAGAGTAAGTAGGTTCATCAAACGGCTCTCTTCTGTATTGGAAATAAAAGCGGCTTTTGTTGTACAATACAATACAATATACTTTATTGAACACCACACAATCAAGGAACAGTAGACATAATGTAATTATACAAAAAGGTATGGCATGCAGCAGGCGGTATTATCGCTTAATAGCGATATCTACCAGATAACCTTTGGATAGTGGAGATGAAGAAAAACAAACTAGGTTGGTAGGCGGTGCTCTGTACTAAGATGTGCAGAAGAAACAAACACAAAAAGTAATACACATACTTAAATACTTTGTACTTCATGTTCCATTGGTTGTCGCTGATGATGTCAAAATGGAATATCACGCTATCTGCTCCAAATACGTGCTATTTTGAACGAAGCACAATCTATTTTAAAACTAATCATCACAGATTAAAAGATATGTCAATGTGCATGCCACTGTACTGCTATTGTTGAACATTGACAATGCGTGTTAAAATTAGACTGTGGGTTATTTTGAGAAGTGTTTGTGCACGACTGATTTAACTTTAAGCGGATGTTTCCTCTTCAAATACAGAATGCAGATAACAACCTCCGCAGTGATTTTGCAATCTAAATATATAAAACTCAAAGGTGACTGACTGACTGACATAGTGATCTATCAACGCACAGCCCAAACCACTGGACGGATAGGGCTGAAATTTGGTATGCAGGTAGATGTTATGACGTAGGCATCCGCTAAGAAAGTATTTTGTAAAATTCCCACGGGAACGGGAAAAATCGGGATTTTACTTTTTAATATTTCTAAACAAATCTACTTAAAATTGTCTGCTAAAAAACCCGTAAAAATTTGACAGCTACAATGTTTGGGTTTTGGTTTGGGTCAAGCGTTTGCAGCGCCATCTGAGTCGAGCTTTGCGTATTCTTGTCCATTGGCCATTGATTGGCGTTTTTATACGTCATTAGTAGGCAAACGAACACACAGGCCACCTGATGATACGCGGTCACTACGGCCCATGGACACTGAAATCTTATGATTTCTTATTAAGAAACCATAATAATGCGTTGCCCACCCTGAGGCCAGATGTAATACCTAATTGTTGGCGTTCCCCAAGATAACCGTTAGTTTTGTAAATAAGTTTGACGGATAAGTTTGATGTGGTGGCAAGCATTGGGAACGTTGGATCGATGATAAAATGTAGGGCGGTGTATGCTATACTATGTAATGTATCCTGCTGGCGGTATGGTTTAAAAGCCGTGGTGGCCTAGTGCTTCAACCTACCACCTCTCATGCAGAGGGTCGGGGGTTCGATTCCGGCTCGCACCTCTAAGTTTACTTATGTGCGAAATTCAATTTGAATTTACCACTGAGCTATTTGGTGACGGAAAACATCGTGAGGAAACCTGCACGCATCTGCGAAGTAATTCAAAGATGTGTGTGAAGTCCCCAATCCGTGCTGGGCCCGCGTGGGGACTATAGCTCAGAACCTATCATCACCTATCAGACTATATACCTATCATCTAAACAACGAGCTATATTTAGGTTTGTCGTCATTTCATCTTAAATCGTCCTTCAAGAGACCCAAGATAAGTTCTTGTTCCCGTAGGAATTTCAGAAAATCCTCTCTTACGAAAATCTCCTATACTGTCCATCTTTCTACGAACGGTAGTTTCGGCTGTGCATTGTCTGTCAGTCATTCAGTCAGTCAGTAAGTAACAGAAGAGTTTTAATACGTACAAATTGATTGACTGTGTTAAAGATAAATTAGGTAGACATTAATCAAAATTGTTTAAATATGTAATAGCATTTCAGTTTGTAAATCAGTCGTCAGATGTCACTATACCAGCCGCTTGATTTTCTACATCGCGCTTTCGATGACGCGACTGTGAATACATATATACCGAGACAAATTATGTAATTATTAGCAGCTTTCGCTACAAACTGGAGGAAGCGCTCTTCTCCCCCCACCCGATCAGAGCTGGAGTCCCTCAAGGCTCTGTCCTTTCCCCCATCCTATTTTCCTTGTTCACCAATGATACTCCGAAGGTTCCGGATGTGCATTACGCCCTATTCGCGGATGACACAGCCGTCTACACGACTTCGAAGGGTCCCGCTGCTCTGTAGCGTCGCCTTCAGTCCGCTATGGATGAGTTAGGTCGTTGGTTCCGTCTCTGGAGAATCGAGGTCAATCCAGATAAAAGCGCTGCAATCCTCTTCACCCGCATGCTTCGTCCGGAGTCATTCATTGGTAAAATGCCCAAAAGTTCTGTCACACTTTACGGTAGCCTAATTCCTTGGGCTAGCGAGGTGAAGTACTTAGGTGTCACTCTCGATAGGAAGCTTAGTTTTCTTCAGCACATCAAGCGCGTTAGAGATCGCGCAGCTCTATATATGGGTCGCCTCTACCCCATGGTTAACAGCCGCAGCGGGCTATCGCTTAGGAACAAGATTACCCTGTTCAAAACTTGCATTCGACCGGTCTTGACATACGCTAGCGTCGTTTTCAGTCACGCCTCATCTTCCGCTCTAGCCTTCCAGGTCTTACAGAATCGCTTCTTACGCAGAGCCACGGGTGCTCCTTGGTTCATTCGTAATATTGACCTTCATAGCGACTTGGACCTTCCTTCCATGGCCAAACATATGAAGGATCTAGCTAAAAGCTACTTCGATAGGGCTACTCACCACCCTAATCCGCTTGTCAGACAAGCATGTAACTATCACCCTAGGCAGGACAAAATACCTAAGACGCGCAGGCGCCCTAAGAACGTACTGACTGACCCAGATGACGCCATCACGGCCGCCCTCGCGGCCCGCTCGACTTCTAGCCCAACAACCTCACAGGGCGACATCAGCTTGTCTCCATACACACCACACCGCCCCCTCCGGAGGAGGCGAGGACGTCCTCCGAACCGCACTACACGTGGGCGACACCACCAGCACAACCGATCTAGACCGGTAATAAATACAAATCCGACTCAAACTGACTGAGTTTGTTGCGACGCTTCTTCTCAGTCAGTCGTAGGTAGCGTTCCGAAGCGTTGGTACCGAAACCAATCTTGCTCCCCACCTTAGCGTCCTAAGTCCGAGGTCGGCTCAATAGGAGCACCCTTAGGCATGCTAAGTTAAAATCCCACTTGCTGAGCACCCATCAGGTCGCTCGCCCTTGTCCGGTGAAGCTGTAAAAGCCGCCTCCGGCTAACAGCGTAGGTCAATTCGAAAAAAAAAAGTAATTGTTAGCTCAAAGTCGATGTAGGTACTAGAGTTCCACTCGGACTTTTCTTTCTGAATCCGGTTCCTCCAAGGCGCCCTTTAACAAAAATCAACATAGATATTATGTGTGTCTCATGTTATCCTTTGCACAAACTACTTTTAGCATCCTGCTAGCAAATATTAACACTCTGTTTCGTAACCCGCATCTTAATTTAAACCATTGCATAAACACGCTTGTTATACAATTTAACGGGCAAATAGGCGAAAACAGAGCTGTAACGTAACCCAGTTAAGCAAACTGTAAAACTGAATTGGGTTACTGATATTACGAGAGCAGAAATAAAGAGTTTGACGTAAGCGGGGGAGGGCAGATGCGGACATTGTATCGTATACGGGCTCCTACTAAGGATCCTGAACTCACACAAAAAATATATCGAAAAAAAATTCAAAGAAAAAATAGAATGAAAAAATGTAACAATTGATTGTTGATTTTAAATAGTCGGCTTTTCTAACAACAACAATACTCTACATTGAACACTATATTCAAAACACAGAAAATACAGAAACTTTACACAGTTAACAGGTAAACAACAGGCGGACTTGTTTACCTGTTAACTTTTTCACCTGTTAGATCTTTAACATAACAACTGTTTTTTTAACAACTAGCCGCATTAACATCTAACCACTTTGTTGACAAGTGACTCATGTAAGTTTCAAAGAAAAAGTATCGGTTGCCTTAGGGATCGCAAACCAAATCTCATTGGCAGTGTGTGTCTACGACAGCGCCAACTGGCGGATGCGAAGTCGGCGGCGCAATATTTAACTATACTCTTTGGTCGACGGACTATGGACTAGTATGGACCATCTATCTATCTATACTATAATAAAAGAGCAGAAAACGGCGTGTCTGTACCTAGAAAGAAAAGCTCAGAAAAAGGAACGGGGGGGTCTAAAGATGTATGGTAGAAAACAAAACAGCGATTTTTAGAAATACTATAATAAAAGGGTAATTTTTCTGTCTCTTTCTAACCGTCTGTCTGTCTGTTTGTTAGGGTCAATCTCCGGAACTACTGAACCGATTTGAATTCAGTTTCCATTGGTAGATAGGGCATCATTCGAAGCTACATATAAGCTATGTTTGATTAAAATATGATAACGGAAAGAAGAGTTATCGACAGTTATATTCCACGCAGACGAAGTCGCGGAGCACATCAAGCCCTCAGCTTCTAATGAAATCCGGACAGTATTTCAACAACTAGTAGGGTGGAAGCTTGGCTTCATCCTTGTAGAGGGTCGTTCGCCTCTCTTGCGTCATCGATATTGGAGGTACCTAGTTATTTGCGGTGATCTGGCGAAAGGACTGGCATCTAAATTTCGATGAAGACAGCTTTTGGTTGTTGCTAAGTGAACTATTTATTTAAATACGCTGGTCATTCAGTGTAAGGTGAACACTCCAGTCTTGGACACATTTATTGACGTGAAGCGTTTTTAAAATCACAACGAAACATAACATATGTACCTATATAATTCAGAAAAGTGCACTGCCACTTTTCGTCACGAATTGGTCCATCCAGTTTTACCTTAATAAATACAAAACTATTAGTCTCAGAAACATGATTTTTGTTTCATTATTTAGCTCTTGTAGTCAGCTCGGAGTTATGGCCTTAAGTTAGTATCTCGGGTAGACGGGGTTGTGAAAACCGAGTGTCTGTTGTTGGATTGGAGACTAGTCAATAACTGGTGCTATTACCTTGTTTGTCGCTTCATCTGTCTGCGTAAACCGATGCGCATCATAAAGTAGTGGACAGTTATTCAAGGTTTTAGTGTACCGCTATCCTATGCAACAGTGTGCTGCAATGTATTTCAATCTATCAGTTAAAAATACCTTTGGCGTTTGATGTACCAAAGTGCCTAATATACTTACTTTAAGTGTTAACATAAACTGGGTACATAATGTCCCGATTGGTACTTACCGTAGTGTACCGGTGTACTATGATGTAGGGCAGTGCAGGAGTGAATTTCATCAACTGTCTCTCTCATATCTCATATAGTTAATAACTGAACTACTTTAATATCTTGCTAAGTATGTCAATGTTAGTTCAAACATCGAGTCATATCACCGCGCCCTATATACGGATAGTTGTTGTATGAGTGCTGCTACGGTAACCTTATGTAACATATCGTCGTGGCATCTAAATGACACTCAACCAAATTAGAAGCGCATTTTACAACGGGTATGACGACGTTATTATTATTACGAGCCCATTGTGCCCCATTGCTGGGCAAAGGCCTCCCCCCACTTTTTCCACTGCTCTCGATCTTGTGCAGTCTCTGTCCAGTTCCTTATTAAGGAATCGATTTCATTCCGCCATCGCCGACGAGGTCTGCCTCTTCTCCTATTGGAATTGTTGGGCTTCCATTGGGTGTTTGCTTTGGCCCACAATTCTTTCGGCATGCGACAGACATGACCGGCCCAGTCCCACTTCAGTTTGGCCGCCTTCTGAGCTACGTCAACGATTTGTGTCCTGGGGCGTAGGGTAGTGTTCCGGATACGATCCCTACGTAGGGATGACGAAGTAAGTGTACAAGAATTGTCCCGTATTCTTTTCGGCAGATAAGTTAATACATATTTTGTTGTTGTGTTCTTATAGGAAAATTCACTAATACTAGGACAGTCCATAACTGTAATGTTTACTAACACAACACGCTCAGTTTGGGTGAAATACATGATTATTATTCTCATAGAAACGCTTTGTCCCTATTGGTCCAATTTAGAACCGACCGAAACGAGACAATTTTCAATTCGTCTCTATGGTGTCTCTACGATTTTTATGGGTATTTATTTAATCGAAAGGTTTACAAATCGATTAGTCCTATTGAATCAGTTCTGATAATGGGATCCATGAGCAAACTGACGAAACTCCTTCTTTGTTGTTAGCATGATATGATGGGAATGATTTCTTTAGGCATCAATTTCAAAGAGTTCAAGTTTCAAGAAGTTATTTAGTATGAATCCACAGGCCATTTTAATACAAATACAAAATGATATATCCCTATTTCAATTTGTATTTAAGTGCAATAAGCAGTTTGTCGTGTTACGCCATTTAGTATTGAAACTTACATTAATCATTCACCATTTGACCTGGATATCACTATTAATGAGTGCCCGAGTTGCTTTACATCTAGAAAAATCGAAACGCAATGTTTCTTCTAACAAAATCAAGGATCGCATTTATTGCGTGAAAAACATATGCGTATGAAGGAAGTTAAAACACAAAATATGTGTTTATAACAGCAGGTGAATAGAAGAATAATACAAGTTCTTTTGTTAAAGCTTCTTGTATTATTTTCCCATTTGTTAATGGGAAAATGCAAGCAAATGATGATGATGGTTTATTATTAAGTACTTATATATGTGTATAATCATTTATATGATCATGTTTTAGAAATAAAGACAAGAAAAGTTCTTACTGGTGCGCCGAAATACCACTTTGTATGTAGGGTCCAGCCAAACGTTATGACGATATTTTAACCACAGTATCAGCTATCAATTCTAGGCATGTTTTTTATATTTCTAATTTTTATTGAGTTGGTAAAAGAAAATTTTTGTATGGCGCATTATGGGATTGGTCGTGTGAATCCCATAAGTACATTTTTTTTAGATAGCTGATTCTGT
Source organism: Aethes cnicana (assembly GCA_963971205.1). NCBI lineage: Eukaryota > Metazoa > Arthropoda > Insecta > Lepidoptera > Tortricidae > Aethes > Aethes cnicana. The sequence goes on from OZ020289.1 coordinate 113,298, forward strand.
GGTTAAAATATCATCACAACTTTTTGCTTGACTCCGTCCGTATATGTGCCACTACGATACCAACAGAAAGATGGTTGTATTTTCATAACCGGAGACTAGACACGTTTCTATGTAACAATGTACTTTTTCTATCTATTCGAAAGCTTCTAGAGAATTAACTCATCGGTAAGTAAACTCTTTTTTTTTCATACCTATAGCCTTTTTTCTTTCTGTCCTATTTTCACAGTCCTATTGGACTGGACTGGACTGGACTTGATAACTTATTGGTCCCCACGACGATCGAGTTTATTACACAGAGACAGAGCACAATTATTATCCGCGCCTCCCTACTAGCTGCCAGAAGTACTACTAGCTCGATCCATAAAATGATTTTTAAATTACATCCATCCATCAGGTCCACGTGTGAGAAGGTTCCATACAAAATTGATGGCGACCCGATTGTGAGGCCATTCCTTGACCTGGAAGGTAGATCAGTATTTATGACGACTGTAACTAGATGCCTTGACCTTTATACGCTCATTCATTTTCCAATAGCTTCAATTATTATAATACTAGTTAGGACTATCTAAGTAGTTTTTTTTTTAATGAATCATACACATTTTCATGAGCAAAAGAGTGTATGTACTTACACCAATAAAATCAATAGTTTTGTTAATAAATACATTTAATGGTCTTCTAGTTCTTTTACTTTGGTCGCCAAATCTACCGTCAACCCAAAAGTTCTACGCCGTAGCACGTAGACTGCGAGTTACGAGCTGTAGCACGGAATTTTGCTACGAATTTCGGGGTCTGATTTACACACAGGCGTTTTACATGTTAAAAAAATTAGAATACCTACTACTACTACTACTACAGCCTATTTGCGTCCCACTGCTGGGCACAGGCCTCCTCTCATCACGAGAGGGTTTGGGCTATAGTCCCCACGCGGGCCCAGTGCGGATTGGGGACTTCACACACATCTTTGAATTACTTCGCAGATGCGTGCAGGTTTCCTCACGATGTTTTCCTTCACCGAAAAGCTCAGTGGTAAATTCAAATTGAATTTCGCACATAAGTAAACTTAGAGGTGCGAGCCGGAATCGAACCCCCGACCCTCGGCATGAGAGGCGGTAGGTCGAACCACTAGGCCACCACGGCTTCCTAGAATACCTAAGCGGTGGAAATTTAAGTCTATCTGAAGACCAAGTACTTAACTTCTTTTACTGTGCTAATAGCGTTCACTCCAATAAACACATACTTATATCATTGATCTATTATAAGTAAGGATTCACAATCAGCCGGAGAAAAATGGCCCCGTCAAAACGGGCGCCCGAACAGCTAGGCACCCGTTTGGCCTTCATTATAAAGAGGCGTTACTAGCATATTGGAACGTATTTTCTAATGTCAGTTTGCTCCATATATTTTGACATATTCTGTTAGGCACTGTTCGTCCATATGTTATTACTTATTATACTCGTAGGTCAATGACTTATATCGTTGTTCAAAGATTTTTAGGGTTCCGAAGTCCACAAGGAACCCTTATAGTTTCGCCATGTCCGTCCGTCCGTCCGTCCGTCCGTCCGTCTGTCCGCACTATTGCTCGGAGATGCTTAGGTCTAGAGAGCTGTAATTTGGCATGAATATGCATATTAGTTACGCTGACAAAGTGGTACAATAAAATTTAGAAATATATTTTTTTATCCGTAAGAAAAAAAAATTATGTAATTTTTTTTTCTTGTGTACCCCAAGGTGCGGCATATCGTTGAATAGGTCTTAAAAAATATTGTGGGTATGTTAAAACCATTTTTTGATTAATTGATGCGTTTGTGAAATATTAAGCTTTAAAGTGCTATTTTTTGTTAGGGTCACGTGTCCCCCCCCCCCCTGCCAGCTAAATGGTGGTATTTGGATGGCTGAAAAAAATCACGGTTGTGGCATATATAACGTAGTTGAAAGGAAAACTATCAGAGCTATGTAGGCTATACAAACTTACGAGTAATAGTCGACCAACTTATGATGATGATTTTTCTCTAGCGGCAGGGGCGTCGGGCGGGCACGTCATACCAGTGGTATGACGTGCGCTAGCTAGATGCTAATAACTTAGAAAGGTACTGTGGGCATCGTCAACTTCGGAACCCTATACTTTGCGCGTGGCCCGACACGCACTCGGCCGGTTTTTTTAAAGTAAGCGTACGCTACATTTGACAAGTCTCAAGTTCATAGCTGGCAAACGTCCTAATTTCAGTATCAAGCTAAACAACAACGTAGTATTTTAGTAGGAGGCTATTTCTAACTACCTGGGCAAGTTGTTTTATGACTGATAAGCGTGCGCGTGCCCCATGATCATAACCATTTGCTGCCAAGGTCGGCGAATAAAGTCGAGTGAGCTAATGTGTCGCTAATTCACAAGTGTATGTTTTATATGAAACGAACAAACTCACAAACAAGTCGCTATAATATATTTTAAATTATAAACGTACGGTTCGACTTACCGCCTCTCATGCCGAGGGTCGGGGGTTCGATTCTGGCTTGCACCTCTGAGTTTACTTATGTGCGAAATTCAATTTGAATTTACCACTGAGCTTATCGGTGAAGGAAAACATCGTGAGGAAACCTGCACGCATCTGCGAAGTAATTCAAAGATGTGTGTGAAGTCCCCAATCCGCACTGGGCCCGCGTGGGGACTAATAGCCCAACCCTCTCGTGATTAGAGGGAGCCTGTGCCCAGCAGTGGGCCGTAAATAGGCTGTTGTAATATAAACGTACAATAGGACTCTTTCATTACAAAGACTCCTTTACAGATTTCCGTAAGAAATAGATTCACCTATTTCATGAAAAACCTTCTATGTCGAAAAGCCAGACCTTTTATGATGTTATTTTGTTTCAAGGCGCATTGTTGTTTTAACTATAATGTCGTGGAAATGTATTTATCTAGGGCTGGTGTTTTCCTTCACCGAAAAGCACAGTGGTTAATTCAAATTGAATTTCGCACATAAGCCGTGGTGGCCTAGTGGTTCGACCTACCGCCTCTCATGCCGAGGGTCGGGGGATCGATTCCGGCTCGCACCTCTAAGTTTACTTATGTGCGTAAGTGCAAGTAAGATGGAAAATACATACTTACCTATTTACTCCGTATAGAACGTCGTACGGTTCAAAGATTGTTCTGTAACTAGTACATAAAGACCTGGTTGCATTGAATAAACGATGGAAAACTTTTGCGCGGAAGAAATACACATTTATTAGCTGCAATGAATACCTAACCGATGGAAAAGTTTTGCAAGGACGTAATACACATTTTTATTAATTACGACAAACAACGACTCAAACGCTACTACATTATACGTACCGTGATTTTATGTACTTATAACTATATAGTTAATAGTAACATATGGCGGAGATATACGCCAATAGGGATGACGACAGGGTGAAGAAATCGAAATTCTAATTAGTCCGTCAGTCAGGTAATAAAAAAATATTACACACGTATTTTTTGTTTTATCAAATTAACAAAGAATGACTAATTTTACGCATTAAAGGTGGAGACTGGGGGCTAACTACGTCACCGTTAGGTATAAATCGTACCTAACCGTGACGTCACGCGAAATTTCAACTCAATATATCGCATCCCCAGTACAACACTGTACTAAGTCAAAATAAATATAAATACGCCGGTATTCGTGGAATGCTCGCTAAATTTTTGTCTATTCAACTATATATTATGTTCAGGTAAATTTCGAGATTTTTCGACATAATACAGTGTTGTACTGGGGGTGCGATATCTCCGGTATAAGTTTGATTACGTGAAAAAAGAAAAAATACGTGTCCAATACTTTTCAATAATCTTCCTGATGGACTAAGGAAAAAAACCTTGTCGTCTCCTTTATTCTGAAATATACCTAAAAACTATTAAACAGAGTAGCTATTTAGCTGTAGCTGACGTTAATAGATATCGAGTTCAAATCACACCCCACAAATCAAATGAAACAAGGACCCAATCATGAATTACAACAATAATTTATCAATGTACCTCTCATTCAGCAGTTAATGACCTGTATGGAATCTCTCATACATCTACAGTTTGTTGCATCAGCCGGGAATCAATAGAACTCAATTCAATAATTTAGCCAGTCATTTTGTTTAAACGATCACGTTCGGGATATCACATGACTGCATGCTCTCTCTTATTGTATCAATGGAATCGATTATTTGGGTAGAAGTCTGATGAGCAATTCAGACAATTCACTTTAAACAACAACTACAAGTATTATTCACTCAGTTTTGTATGTACATTGAAACAGAATCATCGAGATCTTACTAGTTAATCTTACGAATGTTATGCATCGTAGAATTAGGTAATGTTTACGATACAGGATGATGTCTTGATGATTGTAAATGACTTCAATTCTTCGTCAGTGTTCAATCCGCTGCTAGATCGATCTAGATTTAACCAGTTAAGACCTTCTTCATTCCTGTAATTGAAAAGTCAGTCAGAACTAGTACAAATGAACCGGAAATTCGATGATTCTAGATAGTGTGAGATCATTGTGAACGACAATCTATAGTTTAAATTGTATGTGAAGGGTTTATCCTTCTTGCTTGCGTCCTTCACGTTAAAACGACTGGACTGATTTGAATGAAACTTGGTATGGAGATAGTTTAAGACCCTGGAACTAACATAGGATAGTTTTTATCTAGATATTTACACGTAAGCGGATTTGTCTCGGGTCAAACAGATTTTTCAACAATACATACGACTACGAGTATAACTTTCTAAAATACGAGTATATGTAGATTAGGTATAGTATAATCAGGTAGGTATGGAAATTGTAAGTCTACGGGACGAAATCGCAAGCATCGGCTAGCGGGTAATAAATTTTAACTTATACTTTTTACCCAGATGTCGTCTGACGCCGTGACGTCAACAAGTCTATTGTGATTGTGACACTGAATACCCGGAAATGTGCTGTCACTGCAAATGAGTGGATAATTTTGCGAATTTCTTTTTGCCTTGGTTTTTTTTTCGTCGCGTCGGTGCTATGTTGGCCTTGTACGCCATTAGCCTCTGTTCCTTGACAGTATGATTGCGCCGTTTAACAATTGTTAAACTGAATTTCTTAGGATTATCGAGGGATTTACTTTAAAAGTTAAAAATTTTTGCCATGTTAAACACACTATTATCGGGACTTAACCGCGTAAAAACTATTTGTATTTTACCTCGACGTTTCGGCCGCGATAATAGTGTGTTTAGTATGAGTGTGTATCGCGAAAGTTTGAGACAATGTTTTGCCATGTTGTATTGATCCAATAACATCGAATCTACTTTAGTCTTTAGTCTCTGCGCTACAATTTGGGGCTTTTCAGAAAGGGGCGGGTCATCAAAAGCTTCGAGATCGGCAACGCAATGGTGATGCCTCCGGTGTTACAAATGTCTACAGGCAGCGGTGACCACTTACCATCAGGTGGACCGTTTGCCTGTCCGTCTTAATCTTTTTACATAGAAAAAGCCTCTAACTATACTTTTGCCCGCGATTTCGTATTCGCAGAAACACTAAGTATATTATAATATTTATAATGAAAGTCGTACTTTTTCCGTTCTAGTGGTTTAGAGAAATCTTTTCTACTTCCCAACGAACCTACACCGACATGACATATTTCAGCTTTCTACGACCAGTAGTTTCGGCTGTGCGTAGCAATCAGTCTGACAGTAACATTTCACGTTCTAGTGGAAGTTTAGAGAAATTTTATTATATTATCGGATTACGGCAAGCCTCGTGACGTCAGACACCATGATCCGTCAATCGTCTATTAAATTGACGGGCACGACTTTATTGAGTGACGTCAGTCATCACTGGGTCGAGGAGTGGTCGTAGATCACGAATCTTATTACTGTTGGGTTCCTTGTAGCGATGGCTCGGAAAATGGCTATTAAATTTACGAACCATTTTAAACCAGTATCGACTGAGATCAGTACCTACTATATATTACTATTTTTGAGAGAATTAAAGATAATGAATGCTTGAACCAATTATATCATATTCAATAGAGTTTGGTTATAATACATATAAGTATTACTGATACTGGTAAATTCATTTCTGACGAGCCCCATATGTGGCCAATTTGCTGAATGAATGATTGTTATGTTTTGATTGACTAGATTTAGTCCGCGACTTTTTAATCACATAATTGTCAATTTATTAATATAGAAATCCCTTATAGGGATAAGCTCGCCCTTGTATTTACATGTGTCTCTTCTCTGTATTGAAAATTGTATTACAATAAAGTCTAAGCACTTACATTACCATTTAAAATCCCATTTTTCACGTTCCTGCCAAATTTCAGCTTTTTTACGACCATAGGTATCTAGGTATGATAATGAAAGTGTATACTGATTGATTATTAAGAAAGTAAAAGAATTACATATACCTACTTACTTACCCTGAAAACTAAAAACCTAAAACTTTACCTATGTCCCGAGCATGAAGATAGGCATGTCAGAAACAAATATGGTACAAGTTTCAACGAACCATAAAAACGTATTTTATGACTGCTTGATGAGGTTAGATTAGTCAGTTGGCGTCTGTCGCCATATAGTTTTCAGGGCGTTACTCATGCGCAGGTCAATTCCACATCATCACCACACAACAGCCTATAAATTGTCCTTATAGCTATGTTGGTTGTCACTACATGTATCTATGTATACACATCCTTAGTAAGACAATAGAAGTATCGAAGAAGTTAGACGCTAAGTCATGTATATGGAAATTAATTATAGAAGAAGTTGCGTTTGAAACTTGAAAATTAAAAGAAACGATCAAGTCGAGACTATATTATATAAACGATACTGAACAAAAAAAAGGACTTTAAGAAAAAAATTATGAATGTCCGGATTTAACTCGAAAACTACTGGTCTGATTGCAACCAAATTTCTTATGGGAGTAGTTCACAAAACAACCAACAATAAGCTACTTTTAACCCGAAAACATACGTCTACGTCGAATCCTGAAAAAATCACTGTTTTTTTTATATCATTGGTAGCTATAGACAGACGAACGCATAGCCCACCTGATGGTAAGTGTTCACTACCCAAGTAACATTTTGGCCCTATAACTTGGGTTATCATCACTAAAAGGTCGAGTAAACGTCGTATAAAGGTCTTAGCGGTGACTACCAGTTGTATAAAGGCGTTTGGGAACACATTCTTGCTCTATAAGCTAAAGAGCCAAATTATCCTATAAATTGTTGATGTAAAGGTTTATAGAACCATTTTATAGGGCTATTATAGTCAAGTGCTATAAAAACTTCATATATAGCCACTAAAGAGCTATTTTACTGTATAAACGTGATTGAAATCACCATTATGTATCTAATTTGCGCTATAAGGTTTCCCGGACAACCGCTATAAATCTTGCGTTTTAGCAGTGATGAACGTTCTACTATACAAGGTTTTTGCGATATTGTGGTTCCACAAATCACTCTTATAGTACACGGTCTTTAGTAGCCATAATGACGCCGTAATAGAGCGGTTTTGTTTTATAATCGATTTTTAGGACATTTTTATAGTACTTAAAAGTGTTCTAATTGTTTTTGAATCCCTATTATAGGCTCGTACGATAGTTGTGACTATGACTCTTTTATATGGCCGAAACTTTCTATAATGGAGTTTGTAGATCGGTCATAGGATAAAAAAGCACATAAAGGAAGTGAACAGTTACTTTTATACTCAAACTTTGACATGCCTGGAGTCGGTGGTACTATAGTGAGCCGATAAGACCCACGGATGTACTTAATGGCTCTAAAGTAGAAATGTCTGTGAATTTAATTTTATAATATCAATATATTTTATTCAAAACTCAATTAATCGAGGGCGCATTGAAAATACTAAGCAAATCAAATACTATTCTATCAGTAAAACTTTAGTCGCACGTGCTGTTTGCAGCATTGATCGAAATATTAAATGTCTAAATAAGATAACATAAACTTACCACGATAGAATATTACTCCTTTATATAATTGAATTATTTTTGTTGTCCGTCAATGAAGTTCACAGCAAAAACACACAATACCAAACTTGCCGAGAAAGCGCCTCAGTAGGAATCACGGATTCTACTATAGACTAAAATAGGACTATAAGGGAATCAACGAACGCTACTACAGCATAAAAAAGCACTACATTAGCGTTACTGTGGCCCGTATGTCACTAAATTGTAATACGAGTCATCATTACATCACCTTTACAGACCTAAAACGTCACAACTAAAGCTGCTACGGTTCCACTATATCACTAAATGGAGATATAACTGCGCCAGATCGGCGTTACTCAACCTTCTATGGCCTTTTATAGGGCTAAGGTGGTGTTTTGAGAAATGTTCTATGGGCTGCTATAGAACCAGAAATTGTTACTTGGGTATGGCCCATGGACACCGAAATCCTATGATCCCCCATTAAGAAACCATAAGATCTCGAATGCGTTGCCTACCCTGAGGCTCAAGATGGAATGCTTCTGTGCCAGAATTTTCATTTCTCTGTAAGTACATCGTCAAGTCCTGCATGCGCTATCAAATAAAGTTCAACCAACACAACGCGACACTCCCTTTGCAATATTAACCATAGAACCAAGGTTTCTGCAGAACTGGTCGTTCACTTCATAATCTTATCGGAAAACACGTAAGAAGTCGTTAAAAATGTTATCAAACCGGAGGTAATTTTCAATTCGTTGACGCTACATCATTTTACAGGCATGTTTGTTTTAAAGCCGTGGTGGCCTAGTGGTTCGACCTACCGCCTCCCATGCAGAGGGTCGGGGGTTCGATTCCGGCTCGCACCTCTAAGTTTACTTATGTGCGAAATTCACTTTGAATTTACCACTGAGCTTTTCGGTGAAGGAAAACATCGTGAGGAAACCTGCACGCATCTGCGAAGTAATTCAAAGATGTGTGTGAAGTCCCCAATCCGCACTGGGCCCGCGTGGGGACTATAGCCCAAACCCTCTCGTGATGAGAGGAGGCCTGTGCCCAGCAAGGGACGCAAATAGGCTGTACTAGTAGTACAGGTTTACACAACATAGAAGTCGCGTGGATTAAGCAATAATAGACTCTGCGTCAACGGCTTACGTGCTTCGCCGCGCGCCTTCTATGTTGTGTCGTGCTGTAGTAGTTTGTTTTAAAGGAATCATGCTTGCATGCATTGTTTTCTATTTAATTTTTAGTGAACACGCAATCGTTATCTCTGATATCAATGTAAGTAGTCGTCCCGAGTGGCCAAATAATATACGTAAGCTCTAAATAATTGCCCAAAAAGGTATTGAAAAACCGGTCAAGTGCGAGTTGGACTCAGTTGAGAGTTGGTTTTCAGATTTATTCCTGTATGTGCTGTAAGACGTTGCTTCTGGCCAAACTTCATGATTCTTGGTCATCTGGAAGTATCCTACTTAACTGACGGCCAGACAAACAGACGGACAACGAAGTAATCCTTAAGGGTTCCGTTTTTTCCTTTTGAGGTAAGGAACCCTAAAAATTAACCAAAAAAGTAATACAAGCATAGGACATTATTCGTATATTTAGATACACTACACACTTATCTCTCTTATCAGCTCGATACTATTAAGTAGTAACGATTAGGTCGCTTATTAATTATTCAATGCAATAACATAAACAAGGCGCCAGCTGTACCGCTTCCCAAATGCTTTTGGCGCCATTCAGGATAATACATCGTATTATATTAGAACAATATTATTTAGAATGATCACGCGAAAACACGGTGGACCTTATCTTCAATGCATATTGTTAAAGTTATCTGTTAGGTTATGTTGTGTTGTGTATGCATACCTAACGATTCACGCGTGGCGTGGACTAAATGACCGTGTTATGATCCTACACAAAGGTCAGTTGTCAGCAGAAGACAATCAACTAGTTTTAAGAGGGTTTATCCCGATAGTTGGCAACGTCGCATATAGCCGTCAAGTAATAATTTTTTTTTTAAATGTACACAGGTATTTGTGTTTGTTTCAATTTAGTAACCACATTCTACACGGGTGTCAAATATTTAAACTAAAATGGCAATACTTGTAGATTGAAATACTTTATTTTACCTAAGAAAAGTGTAGGTACTTAATGAATGAAATGAAACTTTTTATACCTAACTACAAAACATTAAGCTAAATTTCAAAAAGTTTACGCAATTTCTGCCCACCTTTTCCTGCGCCTTACGCACTTTAGTTTATTGAAGAATGGTAAACCGCAACTACCGCAAGCGCTTAAAATATTTCGATACTTCAGACTCACGCAAGCACGCAACCGCAGGTGTGTAACGGGCTTTACCGATTTACACATCATGTTCAACTCTGGAGGTTTAGGCATTGATCTATTATATGTTATAATAGGTCAATGGGTATAGAACGATATGGCACGCGAGGGAACACTTCGCCGTTTACGCATAGTCTAACTATTGCGCTGCGCGCCATATTTATTTAAACACAGAACGCGAAAACGGGGTCTTTCCTGTGGACAATGCAATAGTTAACGGCTTGGATACCCAAGCCTGTATGATAAAAACATAAGTTATGTATACACATAACTTATGTTTTTATCATACAGGTTACAAGAGAGGATTTGTATGTACATGTATGTAAAGGCCCAGCAAGAAATTAGGCTTTAAAACCACTTAACTTTGGACTGTCCACAGGAAAGATTTGTAACGACGCATCTATCTATCTATCTTCGTATTTCACAATATATTAGGTACTTTGTTCACATGAACATTTAATACTAAAAAACTAGCTACCTAACAGCTGATGTTAAAGAAATATCAGTATTTTTTCAAGTAGGTAATACTGACTAACATTTGCCTATGTCAGCGTAAATTCCCGAATCGCCTAATGCACTGTGCTATGAGTATGATGGTATGACAGGGGAGTCAGGCGATGTGGTTAACTTACACACATAAATGGCATTTATTATACTCTACACTGTTCAAAACAGTATAAAGGCCAATGGTGAATTATACCCTATTGGTTACTTCAATGTTGAACCTACATTGGACTGGTACTAGTACTATCCCACGTTCCTATTTACATACTCGAACTCGAATAAGGTCGTCACTACACATAGCATACTGATTATAAAAGTCACAGATATACCCTTGGCATTGACCTATAATAACATAATAATAGATCAATGACCACACACACTATTTACACACTTTTAGAAGGAATCAGGTGCAATATTGTAAAACATCTCTTTGAAGTCGACCATGCACGGACACCCAACACCACCACAGCCTATTTGCGGCCCACTGCTGGGCACAGGCCTCCTATCACGAGAAGGTTATGGGCTGTAGTCCTCAAGCGGGTCCAGCGCGGATTGGGGACTTCAAACACGTCATATTTCATCACGATGTTTTTCCTTCACCGTAAAACTCAATAGTAAATTGAATTTAGCATATAAGCACCTATACTCAGAGATGCGAGCGGGGATCGAACCGCCTACCCTCTGCATATGAGGGCGGTAGGTCGAACCGCTAGGCCACCACGGGACTTACATGGATATCATTCGAAACCTAATATTTTGTCACCATTTAAAGTAGGTAAGTATCGAAAACCTATCGGCTCCTCGAATTTCGATACGCTCAATTGCTAGAGCCACTGGTCATCGATTCATCATGTTTCATCGATTATATACGATGTGATGTAGTCGAAGCGAGTCGAAGTCATTGGTAACTTGATCTTTACTCGATTTGTAAAACCACGAACTGTAATTTCAAGTAAGATTTTATTCTGTCCTTCTCACTCTATTCCTGGATTTCTATAGAGTAAAAGTGACAACACGATCATATGACTGAACTACGTGTTTCGTAGTACAGTCGAGGTCCAAGATATGTTTACACTATTGGACCTTAAAACAACGGAATAGTGTGCGAAAGTGTAAATATAATATTTGACGTTGAGTTGACAATTAAAGAGTCTTGTTCACAAAACAGACACGTCTGTGACTGCATTTCGACTAAGTAGTTTTGTCTGCGCTGGCCCATCAAGTTATCAAACAACGTGATCGTAGCGTGGAGTCGCTCTCGTTGCGCGGGCGCATATATTCGACACCATTCAGGGATGCGTGGCAAATGCAACAATCCATGCTTCAACTAATGTTGATAAATGCAAACGCTGAACTGATTTAGATGAAGATTGGCTTAAAGATTAGATAAAGTTAAGTAAAACCCTGGAAGATACATGATTGTTTTAATTCGGGAAATGATCCTTTGGGGGAGGGGGAGAGGGGGGATGAAGAAGAGATGGAAGTGCTAAGTAAACGAAGACGCAGGTAACAGATAATTTGCATATCAAATTACGGCATGTTTAATACAAAAATGTGGTATTAAGTAGTTATCCGAATCGTTTCAACTTTCAACTATAGCTTCCGAAGCTCCTGAATCCCCAAGTTCCTTTCGACATATTTGATACGAATGTAGTGTAGTATTACGTATTAAGACATCGCCCGCGTGAAATTCGGTTATCGCGTTCCCGCGGGAACTGTGCGTTTTTCCGGGATAAAAAGTAGCCTATGTCCTTTCCCGGGACCCCAACTATCTTCGTTCCAAATTTCATCTCAATCGGTCCAGTGGTTGAAGCGTGAAGAGGTAACAGACAGACAGACAGACAGAGTTACTTTCGCATTTATAATATTAATATGGATATATATTGGGGGTTTTGTAGGACCATTTGTGTGTCACCTCGACCATGTCTGATCTATTGTGACGGCCCTTTTGAGATTTGTTACAGTTCACCTGAAATGCCCGTTGAGTCCAGGAATTTCCAGATTCTTGTTGTAAAGGTAACACAAGAGAGAAAGAGAGAGAGAGAAATCATATTCTAGAATATCATAATGTGTCCAAGATATTATCCGTCGAGAGAAGTACCTACTTCAATACTCGTACCTAATTACCCGAGTTTAAAGTAAACAAATAACAGGTTAAGCTTCCAGCTACTGGCAGGCGCCCAACGTAGGTAGGTAGGTACCCATGTGACAGTCTAAATAACATTCATATTATTATCTGAGTCATATGATTCTACATTATCTACCGCGTGAATAACATTTCGTGAAGGCACAAAAAAAGGTCCCAAATTTTACACTGCGTCATTACAATTTTATAGTACTTACTAGGTATGTAAGATATCAAATTTGAATAACAATTGCAACTGAAATTGGACATTTCTATTCTTAGGTCACGAATTCGTCCCTCTCATAAGGGGTAATAGTGAAAGATACAATAGTTTAATAAAACATCAGGCCAGCGCGCGCGCATAGGAACCTATCTGATAATTATTGGCGACATGCATTGATAACGTATTAAAAAACCGGCCAAGTGCGTGTCGGGCCACGCGCAAATTATAGGGTTCCGAAGTTGACGATGCCCACAGTACCTTTCTAAGACTTATTAGCATCTAGCTAGCCTGTGGTGTGACGTGCCCGCCCGACTCCCCTGCTGCTCGAGAAAAATCATCATTATAAGTTGGTCGACTATTACTCGTAAGTTTGTACAGCCTACTTAGCTCTGATAGTTTTCCTTTCAACTACGTTATATATGCCACAACCGTGATTTTTTTCAGCCATCCAAATACCACCATTTAGCTGGCAGGGGGGGGGGACACGTGACTCTAACAAAAAATAGCATTTTAAAGCTTAATATTTCACAAACGCATCACTTAATCAAAAAATGGTTTTAACAAACCCACAATATTTTTTCGAGACCTATTCAACGATATGCCGCACCATGGGGTATGCAAGAAAAAAAAATTACATCCCCACTTTACGAGTAGGGGAGGTACCCTATAAAAAAATATATTTCAAAATTTTATTGTACCACTTTGTCAGCATAACTAATATGCATATTCATGCCAAATTACAGCTCTCTAGACCTAAGCATCTCCGAGCAATAGTGCGGACAGACGGACGGACATGGCGAAACTATAAGGGTTCCTTGTGGACTTCGGAACCCTAAAAAACCGGCCAAGAAGCGAGTTAAACTCGCGCTGAGAGGGTTTCGACCCTTGAATATTTTCAATTACGTCATTTTCAAACCGTTTCACAGAATAAGCTCTTTTATATGATAGATTTCGAGTACCATGGACTTTTTAATAATTTTCCTGTAACCAATAGGTCAATTGCTATCCTCCGTTTTTTTTCCAAAATTTTAGTTCCAGTAGTTTCGGAGATAGGAGGGGGGAATGGTCATTTTTCGCCTATTTTCTTAAATAACTCGAAAAGTATTGACCAAAAAAAATTAAAAATATATATATTTGTGATCCTCATAAAAATTACTTTCATTTGATATGTCACACGATATAGTTTGAAACACTGTATTTTTTTTTCAAATTTAGCCCCCAAAAATAGGGTCTATGTTTAAAATTCATTTATTTTCGTTACACGTCCGTCTTTGGGTTACAAACTTACATATACATACCCAACTTAATCGCTCCAGTAGTTTCGGAGAAAATCGACTGTGACAGACGGAAGGACAGACACACGAGTGATCCTATAAGGGTTCCGTTTTTACCTCTTGAGGTTCGGAACCCTAAAAAGGCGCCAATCTATAGGTATTTACTCTTTGACGTTATCAACGTAACGTTTTGTTTTATGACGGACTACCTACCTAGATAAGATACATACTTATATAGGTACGTCTGTTATCGTGTGCACGTCTGCACGCCTTATTGGCAGTGTGTCTACGACAGCGCCAACTGGCGGATGCGAAGTCGGCGGCGCAATATGCAACTATACTCTTTGGTCGACGGACTATGGACTAGTATGGACCATCTATCTTTACTATAATAAAAGAGCAGAACCCGGCGTATCTGTACATAGAAAGAAAAGCTCAAAAAAAGGAACGGGGGGTCTAAAGATGTATGGTAGATTGGGAGACCACAAAACAGCGATTTTTAGAAATCTTTTCCGTCCGTCTGTCTGTTTGTTAAAGTTAATCTCCGAAACGACTGAACCGATTTGTATGCGGTTTTCAAGGGTAGATAGAGCATCATTTGGAGCAACATATAAGTGAATTACCACTGTGACGAAAATTTGTGGCGAAAGGGTTCGTATGTCTTTATCTAACCTCATAACAAGAGATAAAGACAAAAGAAGCCTCGGATGCCACTACTCGCTCCAGGTGTACTTCATCATCATCATCATCATCATTTCAGCCGATAGACGTCCACTGCTGGACATAGGCCTCCCCCAAGGCGCGCCACTCAGACCGGTCCTGTGCCACTCGCATCCACCGGTTTCCCGCGACCTTCACGAGGTCGTCGCTCCATCTTGTTGGAGGCCTACCGACAGCTCGTCTACCGGTTCGCGGACGCCACTCCAGGACTTTCTTGCCCCATCGGCCATCAGTCCTGCGAGCAATGTGCCCCGCCCACTGCCACTTAAGGTTCGCAATTCTTCGGGCTTCCAGGTGTACTTAATGCAATGCAATTAAATACGCAACAGTGACAGTTCACTTCACTTGTGTCCGTCAAAGTTTTCATATTTGGCTATGTCACACGCTGCGATCATTTTCGACATCCCTATGGAGTGTGGAATGTGTCTTGGTAAGGAGCGCAATCTTATATGGCGAAACAGTTGAAAACGTGTCCAGCGGATTTGATAAGCAACAAAACAAAACACACTCTCCTCACAACCGTTTTCGTTGCGTTTTTGCCTCAGCAGTGCCATCTGAAGGCGCTACTGCAGACTATATCCGCTTAGGTGGCTTGACTGGAGTGGCGACCGCAGCGCTTCCAATCTACCCGATTTGGTGTCCACTTTTAGAACTATAAAGATTGCGTTCCTTTACTTCAACCCTCCATAGCCTCCCCCACTACACTGTCTTTGCACACAGCGAATATGTTTGTTGGTAAGACAAGCCATTCTGTTATTTTTGCAAACAAAAAGTGTCTTCTTTTCAACATTCTAACCTACATAAGTAGGTACCTAATATTATTTATTTACCTATTTAGACTTTATTGCGCATTAGTAAAAAAACACTAATACAAAAGGCGAACTTAATGCCATAAGGTATTCTCTACCAGTTAAACCTTTGGGCAAAACAGAAATTGTTGTGTAATAGGTATTGATTTGTTCTTGCCTTTCTAAAACGTCTAGTTTACTATGTCTCTTTAGTAGGTGTGTAAATAATCTAAATAACCGATTACTTACAGCTATCTGCAGCTTCGCACCGCATAAAGTTTCATAACGAAATTCTAGGAAACGATAATCTGTAATCGTATATATAAGCACTTTCTAAAAGCCGAATCTCATCGCTTTACTAAATCGACATCCTACCTAATTTGTAAGTTAAATCCGATAAAAATATCCGGGGATTCTCATCGCTCCATTGGGTTGACGTAAGCCAAGTTCCCGGTACAGACAAGGCATGGCGTGAAAAGCGTGGGTTCACTCACTAATATACCTACTGTTTAGGTAGGTACTGTACCAAAAGGGCCTATGTTCCGGCACAGAATATACGCATGTACCTCTCTATTTGACCTCATGGTAGAGAATGCCTTTTTAATCATCATCATCATTTCAGCCGAAAGACGTCCACTGCTGGACATAGGCCTCCCCCAAGGCTCGTCACTCAGACCGGTCCTGTGCTACTTGCTTCCACCGGCTTAAGCTTGCTCAAGTCCACCGTTTGTACTTTTTTATTGAGCGATAAAGTTTAAATAAATAAATATACATAATAGTACTTACGTAGGTAGGTATTAAAGATGGAACGCACTTTGGCTGTTTTGGATGGTAGACTTGGGCTTCGGCGCTTGGACTTTACAGTAGGTAGGTACCTACCCAAGTAACATTTTGGCCCTATAACTTGGGTTATCATCACTAAAAGGTCGAGTAAACGTCGTATAAAGGTTTTAGCGGTGACTACCAGTTGTATAAAGGCGTTTGGGAACACATTCTTGCTCTATAAGCTAAAGAGCCAAATTATCCTATAAATTGTTGATGTAAAGGTTTATAGAACCATTTTATAGGGCTATTATAGTCAAGTGCTATAAAAACTTCAAATATAGCCACTAAAGAGCTATTTTACTGTATAAGAGTGATTGAAATCACCATTATGTATCTAATTTGCGCTATAAGGTTTCCCGGACAACCGCTATAAATCTTGCGTTTTAGCAGTGATGAACGTTCTACTATACAAGGTTTTTGCGATATTGTGGTTCCACAAATCACTTCTATAGTACATGGTCTTTAGTAGCCATAATGACGCCGTAATAGAGCGGTTTTGTTTTATAATCGATTTTTAGGACATTTTTATAGTACTTAAAAGTGTTCTAATTGTTTTTGAATCCCTATTATAGGCTCGTACGATAGTTGTGACTATGACTCTTTTATATGGCCAAAACTTTCTATAATGGAGTTTGTAGATCGGTCATAGGATAAAAAAGCACATAAAGGAAGTGAACAGTTACTTTTATACTCAAACTTTGACATGACAGGAATCGGAGGTACTATAGTGAGCCGATAAGACCCACGGATGTACTTAATGGCTCTAAAGTAGAAATGTCTGTGAATTTAATTTTATAATATGAATATATTTTATTCAAAACTCAATTAATCGAGGGCGCATTGAAAATACTAAGCAAATCAAATACTATTCTATCAGTAAAACTTTATTCGCACGTGCTTTTTGCAGCATTGATCGAAATATTAAATGTCTAAATAAGATAACATAAACTTACCGCGATAGAATATTACTCCTTTATATAATTGAATTATTTTTGTTGTCCGTCAATGAAGTTCACAGCAAAAACACACAATACCAAACTTTGCCGAGAAAGCGCCTCAGTAGGAATCACGGATTCTACTATAGACTAAAATAGGACTATAAGGGAATCAACGAACGCTACTACAGTATAAAAAAGCACTACATTAGCGTTACTGTGGCCCGTATGTCACTAAATTGTAATACGAGTCATCATTACATCACCTTTACAGACCTAAAACGTCACAACTAAAGCTGCTATGGTTCCACTATATCACTAAATGGAGATATAACTGCGCCAGATCGGCTTTACTCAACCTTCTATGGCCTTTTATAGGGCTAAGGTGGTGTTTTGAGAAATGTTCTATGGGCTACTATAGAACCAGAAATTGTTACTTGGGTATCCTATGTGATTGCGTGATACGCGAAAATTATCGGAGAATTGTTTTTATGGCTTTATAAAACGTGTTGGGGTTATGGAATAGTACCTATGATGTATACGTGTGGAAGTAACTATGTCTGGCTAGATCTGTATGTTAGTTACCTTTACATGAACATTGTGATAAAAAATGGTGCCTATTTAAATAGAGATTGTTTGAGACGATGGACAGACCGACAGACCGCAAAGAATGGCTTATATACTTATAACGTATAACACTCCTGGAGAGGGAGGAGAAGGAAATACCACGCACAGACGAACTCGTGGGCGGAAGCTAATATGTAGTTCCACCATAATCCTTTTTCTTTTTCAGAGCTTATGCCAGAATCAATTAGTCTGGTAATTATTATCGCAAGCAAAACAAGTTTAGATTACATTGGCTTGGTGCCCAATTAAAACACCAATATTGCTAATTGAATCAGATTGAATTAACTCGTTTATTTAACAAACACGTTAAATACATCTCGTCTGTTCTAAGATTACCTTCTTTGCAAATAAATAGTAGGTTGTACAACAAGAGCATAAAACGAGCTCATGCTCCTGTTTTAAACTTTGCTTTTCGACCGCGAGGAAATAAAACAAGCATATAGAATAACTAGCTTTTCCCTGCAACTTCGTATGCGCAGAAATATTAAAATGAAAAATCCCGTTTTTTCCATTCTCGTGGGAATTTCGGAAAATCCTCTCTTAGTGCTCCCCTACGTTCCCTAAGGAACCTGCATGCCAAATTTCAGCTCTCTACGACCAGTAGATTCGGCTCTGCGTTGATCGATCAGTCAGTCAGTCAGTCAGTCAGTCAGTTTCTTGTTTTATTATATAGAATAATAAAAATCTCAACGCACCAACTTTCACCAATTCAGAACAAAGAGTGAATCCCACCATTTCGTTAAGCTCTTGCCGGGTTTCGTACGAGTCACTTTACTTCGGGAGCTTATTAGCTACTAGCATAATAAACTTAGCTACAGTGACGTACATATTGGTCGCTTTGCTTTGCTTACAGTAGTTGGTGTTCCCAGTCGGGGCGTTGACCGAGAATTGAGACGCAGTAGTATTTTACCCAGTTACTAATATTATTAAGGGGCCTTTACCAAGTTTGTAAATGGGGACATGCGATTTCACATATACCCAAAATTACATTAAATATCTCCCTATACTGTACCTACAAACTACTTTTGTTTAATTTTCATGTATTTTTTAACCGACTTCAAAAAAAGGAGGCGGTTCTCAATTCGTCGGAATCTTTGTTTTTATGTATGTTCACCAAATATTAAATAGTAAACGTGAACCGATTTCGATGATTCTTTTTTTGTTCGAAAGGTGGTACTTCCAAGTTGGTCCCATATTAATTGGGTTCAGTTCTGATGATGGGATCCATGAGAAAATGAGGGAACTCCTCGAAATTAGCTAGCACGTAGATGATTTTGGTGTCAATTTCGAGGATTTACGAGGAGTTACTTATGTACTTCTATAGTAATGTTTGGATACTGTAGCCGAAAAAAAATTTTGAAATAAAAAAATAAAAACCGCCTTCAAACTTTTTTGTTTTTGTTTTGTTTTTATTTTTTAATTTTTTTTAAGTATTTTAGTTAGTTTTAAGTAGTTTTAATTCTTGTTTAGTATAGTAATCTACTACTACTACTATTACTACTACAGCCTACTTACGTCCCACTGCTGGGCACAGGCCTCCTCTCATCACGAGAGGGTTTGGGCTATAGTCCCCACGCGGGCCCAGTGCGGATTGGGGACTAGTATAGTAATAATCATTTCTAACTTTTCTGTTTCAATAAATGTTTTTATAAACTAAACTACAAACGTCTTTGTCAGCTTAAAATGTATGGGTACCTATGCAGAATCGAAACAAATAAAACGATCATTTTTAATTAAAAGTGATTTTACTAACAAAACTTACAAAAAGATACACGCTTGCAACAACATTTTCATATCACAGTTCATCAACATATGTGTATATTATACAACAGAATACTAATTACATTCACTAACATCAAGATACCTATCAAACAACTAGGTAAAGTCACTACCTAAGTAAATCAAACAAATAGGGGAGACTACAACTTTTTTTTCCTTAGTCTATCAGGAAGATCATTGAAAAGTATTGGACACGTATTTTTTATTTTTTAACGTAATCAAACTTGTACGGAGATATATTGAGTTGAAATGTCGCGTGACGTCACGGTTAGGTACGATTTATACCTAACGGTGACGTAGTTAGCCCCCACTCTCCAACTTTAATGCGTTTTAACTTAGTCATTCTTTGTTAATTTGATAAAACAAAAAATACGGGTCTAATATTTTTTTATTACCTGACTGACGGACTAATTAGAATTTCGATTTCTTCACCCTGTCGTCATCCCTATTGCAAGAGAGCTACAGCAATAAATTGTTTTCACAAAATAACTATAAGCATACACTGTACTTACATAAACAATTCCACTTCATATAATATAGATAAACATGCTTACAAAATAATGGTAACTTCTTCAAGTTCTTGTGAAACTTCAAGTCTTTATACTAAAAGCCAAATGCATTTTGTTCCACCCTAGCGCCGAGGACATAAAATGATGAACGCTACGCCAAGTCATAACATTGAGTGCGGTGAAACAACTACGCATTTGGCGTATTGACAGGTGGGTCAGATGGAACAGACTTCACACTTCCCTGGGCTAGTGTGATATCGGCTTGTACGTCGATGACGACAGGATTAATATTCAGGCACCTTAGAATTAAAACTTATCGATAAAATATATGAAATAAGAAAATTAAAGCTACATTTTAATATGTTGACGAAACTTAAGATAGCTAATCTAAGGACTAGGCTTAATCACATAATTGCAGTTTTAATAATGAGGAATACTTTTACTATATAATGAGGAATAATAATGCAAACAGACTTCAGCCACGAATAAGTACCTAGTATTGAAGTTTTGAGAACAAAACGTTAAACCTTGTCGGTGCAATGCGTTTGGTGTGGTTTGGTAATTTCAAGCATACCTATATATAGTTTGGCATGGCTTGAGAAAGGTCATCAAATAAACAAAGTCACTTAACGTAACAAATCTATTGACAAGGCCACTTATCTGAATAACAAACATTACATTTCAGCTTATCTGTGTATCCGTGATTCCGACGAAACTGCGAACTCATTGCCTTCATTTGACAGATGAAAGTAGGTCTGCTAACCGCTACCTTCTTTAAATTACGAGGATGCCTCGTGGACAAACAAAGGTGCATTGTGAGACACCTAGCCACTGAATCTGCACAGTGCTCCAAAAACTCAACACTCATCGTGTTCTGGGAGTGACGGGAGCCGTCTGTACTTTCGTCTCCTATGGGTTGTTTGGCTAGTCTTTCTCAGTTCAGTATTGCTGCACTCTTTATCTTCTGGCAATGGAGGAAGGTTCCTCTTAGGGCGGCGAGGGACGACGCACTCCGTGGCGAAGTGGTTCCAGTCTTTGTACCGCAGCATATCAACATCAGGATAGTCTGCGGGCAGCAGCGGGAAAGCTAGTTTCACCATCATAGTTATATATATATACGTGGCACGCGCGCTCGGTTCGACGTCGGGTGACGGACTAAATTACTCCGTGATTGTACGCCGCACGATTATTTTTAGGCGGTCGAATGCACATAAACAATAGCATACTATCTACGCACTGCCCTTTCTGGATTGTCGTGGGCGAAAATGCATACGTGCATCTTTCCAATTCAAGGTTTGGAGTTCGCTCCAAAATAGATCTTACACACACCCACTGATTTTATTTTTACTACTACTACGGCCTATATGCGTCCCACTGTTGAGCACAGGGCTCTCTCAACACGAGAGGGTTTAGGCTAATAGTCCCCACGCGGGCCCAATGCGGATTGGGGACCACACACATCTTTGAATTACTTCGCAGATGCGTACGGGATTCCTCACGATGTTTTCCTTCACCGAAAAGCTCAGTAGTAAATTCAAATAGAATTTCGCACATAATTAAACTTAGGGTGCGAGCCGGAATCGAACCCCCGTCCCTCCGCATGAGAGGCGGTAGGTCGAACCACTCGGCCACTACGCTTTCTAAATTCTATATTTATTCTACTCGTACTTAGTTAATTATGTAAGTATTTGAAGTGATTTCTCATTTCAGAGCATTTATCATGACTTAGATAATCTATTTAGTGTCCAGCAGTGGACGTCTTACGGCTGAAATGATGATGATGTTTACCTATTCCCTATCATAAGCTAATTGTTAAGAATTAATTATAAATTTAATATCATTTGAATTCAAAGTAAAACTAATAATGCTATATTACTATTAAACAACCTAATCAAGTTAAATGGAATGTTTACAATTGCAACTGCATCTCAGAAACCCCGGCTTGATTGTGTATGTTGTTTGACCTAGGCGGCGACAGTAACTCCTTATCATGTGTAGAAATTACTAGTAAAGCGCAGTGCCAATATTCAAATTATACCTAAATACTACACATTTGAATTATTTGGGCATTTTTACTTAATCTTGTACCCCAATTAATGTAAATGTTAGAAAAAAATTAAGGCCGTGTCAGTTTTGTGACCATCATTAAGTTTAATGGAATTATACATTTTCATATGATTTATAAATTGCATAATGAATAACCTTTAAAAAACATCGAAAAAATAGTTTGCTTTCGTATGAATTTCTTTCTTAATTGTGGTCACAAAACTGACGCGGTCTTAATTTTTTTCTGACATTTTCACTAATTGGGGTACAAGATTTAGTAAAAATGCCCATTTACGTTGTCAAATAGTGACTCTTGTGACTGTGTGATGTTGTAAAAGCTGCATATAAAGGAAACGAAGATAGCCGTCACTGTCACTCGTGCAACGAGTGAAAGAGAAAGCGCTACGCACAGAACGCCTGATTTAGTTAGTATTTAACGCGTTTTAATTTCTATAAAAATACCGTCTAAAAACATTTCATTTATAAAGATGTCAATGCATGCATATATAAAATGGATAATTTTTCTGTTATATTTAGTTTTACACTGTTTGATATAATAAACTTTGGAGGTTACTTTGGAATTAGATTGCATCGAGCGAAGTTTCGTGAAACGTGTAACGAAAGCGGTCAATGCAAGGATGATAGATCAAATATAACATATGTATTTTTCATATTTTTAACTTTTAACATTTCTTAGAAAAGTATGATCTTACATGAGCAATTTGACGTTGCTGGGTCAGGGAACGGCCTTAAATAATTCTATTTGAATATCAGCGTTTAATTAATATATCTACTACACTACTAGCTTCTTCCCGCGACTTCGCCCGCGTGGAATTCGGTTATCGCGCTCCCGCGGGAACTATGCGTTTTTCCGGGATAAAATGTAGCCTATGTCCTTTCCCGGGACCCTAACTATCTGCATATCAAATTTCATCGCAATCGGTCCAGCGGTTGAAGCGTGAAGAGGTAACAGACAGACATAGTTACTTTCGCATTTATAATATTACTAGCTTCTTCCCGCGACTTCGCCCGTGTGGAATTCGGTTATCGCGCTCCCGCGGGAACTGTGCGTTTTTCCGGGATTAAAAGTAGCCTATGTCATTTCCCGGGACCCTACCTATTTGCATACCAAATTTCATCGCAATTCGTCCAGCGGTTGAAGCGTGAAGAGGTAACAGACATACAGACAGAGTTACTTTCGCATTTATAAAAGGTATTAGTATGGATTAAACAAACGCCCGTACCTATGTCGAAGTTGGATGTCGCAAATGGAGTCCCGGGAAAGAAAACTGGCTACTTTTTATCCCGGAAAAACGCATAGTTTCCGCGGGAATGCGTTAACCGAATTCCACGCAGGAGAAGTCGCGGGCAGAAGCTAGTACCTACAATAAAGCCTTGCATAACAATAGTACATTATTGCAGAGGCCGCCAAGTAGCGCATTGCCGGACGAGTCAGTTAGAAGGCTGAGCGAAGCGAAGCCTTCTATTAGTACGAGTCCGGCAATCGCAATTGCGGCCGAGGTATATATAATGCTTTTCTCAAACAGCGAGGAAATACGTAAGGTCAGTCAGGGCAAGTGCGCCAGGATGGGGTAAGTGCGCCTAACATAAATATATCGAAACCTATAAATATTACTCAACTAGTAGTTGGCTGTTTACAAGGCATAGGGGCAAAATAAATTTAGGCGCACTTACCCCACGTCAGTATTTACTACTTCCATGATCGTGGATGATTTGGCCATGGAAGTTGTACTTATTACCTCCACGGATTTGTCAATTTCGGGGCAAGTGCGCCAGGATGGGGTAAGTGCGCCTAACATAAATATATCGAAACCTATAAATATTACTCAACTAGTAGTTGGCTGTTTACAAGGAATAGGGGCAAAATAAATTTAGGCGCACTTACCCCACATCAGTATTTACTACTTCCAAGATCGTGGATTATTTGGCCATGGAAGTTGTACTTATTACCTCCATGTATTTGTCAGTTTCTCTACAGAGGTGTCTCAAATAGCAAGCGAATTAAAAAAAACACACACACGACAATAATGTTTTTGCTGGCCAAGGCCGGCAATGGACAGCCTCGCGTCTTCTTTTTTTGAAAGTAACACGAACATTTCCGAGCATGTTTGAGAAAATGACTATTCTTGTTAGAAAAGACGGTATTTTAGGGCCATTCTAATCAGAAAAAATACAGTAATATGTAGGTATACAGGTATAGTACCTATACCATAATATGTAGAGATGCTTTTCGATAGATCCATACTCTTATTATAATAAATGACCTACTTACTGCTAATTTTACTGTTGATAAAGGATTTTCAAATTACATGGAAAGTTTAACTAGTCATATACGAGTAATATGATGATGATGCGAATGATTACTACAAACTGCCACAAATACTTACAATTGGAAATTTATGCAATAACAAGGACAAAACAAACATAATATTCCATTCCGCTGAACTGTTATTGTAATCTTCAATAACAAGATCAATAGAAGTAGGCAACATTGACTGAGTAGTCACTTCACGGTATGATTGCTTGAATATTTAATTTGTTGTCATTCCAGGAACAACGCGGGGTGTCAAGCGAGGTTGAAGTAAGTTCCTCTATAATAGTATTTTTCGCAATCGTGACATAATAGAGAGCTTTTCAGTCGAGTACCGTGTTTAGGCCACGAAGCTTGCTGAGTGGCCTAAGTAAGGTACGAGATTGAAAAGCTTGATTATGGCACTATTGTGAACAATACTTTTTGTACGAGTCCATTAAAATTAATAATTTAACTCATTAGTACGAGTATATAAGAAAAATAAATGTCGTTTGAATTTTGCTCTTCGTGGTAGGGCCTGTAATCTAGTTGGTCACGACGTGCATCTAGATGGCCATGCCGAAACGTGAAATAGTACATTATTGCCGTGGCCGGGAAAGTAGGTCTTTGCAGGCTGAGTACTGGTTTAAAGGGCCGAGGCTTCGCCGAGGCCCTTTAATATGTACGAAGCCTGCAAAGCCTTTCACGTGCCGAGGCTTATATAGTGCTTTTCTCAAAAATGAAAAAAAACCTTGATATTAGGTATTCATAATACAGCATTGACACGCACGCAAAGGTAGTCACGTACTTACAACAAATCCAATGGAACGCCAGTCTTATTTCGTATTCACCGATATTTGACTTTAACAGACACTTACACGGCAAGTTAAAAACTCGCATGTAGATTTCTCGTTTTTTATAAAAATTAAGACCTTTTATTAATTTTTAAACCGAACTAGTAAACTATTTTCATGAAATTTTGCTAAATAAATCTGATACAAGACAAGAACTCCCGCTCTTTATGAATCGTTCTTTTTTTAAATTCCGTTCTGAAATACATTGCGCTGTTTCAGACACGGATAAAAACGTTTGGTTTCGCGTCAATTGACAGATACAGAACATGCAGACTTGGCTGTTTGGGAATTCCTTCGCGTATTTATCAGTTTAAAAAAAAAGTACCTGTACGATAATGAAATTTCATACAACATTCCCTGCGCTTATACATGCCGCGGAAGTAAATTCATACAAATTTCCGGGGCATGCAGTTAAGTTTTTTTTTTTTTTAATGTTTGACTGATTGTCAATGACGCACTTTGCGGTCTGATAGAAAGCAGACAATGACGAGTTTCCCCGCCATTTTTGAGAAAAAGTATTTCGATCGTCTAGAGCGAATCGAAATAACTTATTTCGGTTGTTTCGGAAGTATGACTATTTAACGATGAAAAGAGTGACATTGCAGTATTCTCTATGAAATCTTAATACACATATTTCAATTGACGAGTACAAAAAGTAACATTTTAGGTTTCAAGACAAATACCTACTACTACTACTACTACTAGACAAATACCAATCAGTCATAAATAGATAAAATAACCAAAAATTTTATACGCACTTACCGATAATCGTGTGATAACATCATATTTTAAAGGACTTTCCCGCCTGTAAATTTTCCAATGTCTATCTTTACAATTGTCAGCTGAAAGGATATTATTTTTAGAACAGTTACATCAATCCGCACTGGGCCCGCGTGGGGACTATAGCCCAAACCCTCTCATGATGAGGGGAGGCGTAAATAGGCTGTAGTAGTGGTACTAGATAATGTTTATAATTATAATGGAGGATTTTGTTAGTAAAGACATCAACGAGTACCTATCACTAATTCACTGCGTGTGGAGGAAGGTCATAAAAATGCGGGTTTTTCGTCATGATCCTTTAATCTGTCGTAATAAATATGATAGAGCAAAAATTCGGGGTAATTTCCGTTTGCTGCAGTAATTTTATTTGCATGTATTCTGTTTAACTGAGACATTAGACAACAATAGCTTGTAATTATTGATGATCTAGCCCGTCCAAATCACAAAATACTTACGTTTATAAATTGACAAGGAAAAACCAACATAAAAATCCCTTAGCATAAATAAATAATGGCAACGGCATATATAAATTGAACGGTGAAAAGTGAAATCGCTACCTACTATTCTTCAGTGGCGGATCCAGGGGGGAGCCTTATCGCTTGTTCCGCGCTCTCGCTTGCGCGCTCTGCTCAGACGGAACGTTACTACTGCGTCATGTTTTTTCTTTCGCGCAGCCGGCGTTCATCGATTTAGAAGACGTTATACCACGTCAAAGACTTTCATTTGTGTTCAACTGTTCATACATAAATAGGCGTACTACGTTTGTGTTAATTATGTGATGTTGCGATAAAGTAAGGCCTATGTAAGGCATACGCAATGGCGAGATGGGAAAGAACCGGAAGGGACACGCTAGATGAAGATGACCTACAAGACCTAACGATAGGGAAGATAATAGGCTTCTGGAAGGCTACAGGAAGGTTCAACGGGGCGACGGATAACCCGTAATCCCAGGGGAGACCGGGGAAATCGGTGAAATGGTTCCGAATGGAGGATCGATCACCCGACTGAAACCAGGCAGTCGTCCCCTTCCATTTGGCGGCAGGTTAGCGGGGAAAGACGGTGGTACCGCCCCGGACGGACCCAGCACCAGGTCCTACCACTAACTTTTCGCGGTAAAGTACCTAATTAGGGTAAAATACTTAATCTGAATGTAACTAAGAAAATTCAAGTCAGTCGTAAAACTTTTAACGGGTTTTTTATCACTTGATGACGTTAATCCGAAAGCCACGGCCGTTGATGACGCAAGCGCACGTCATTCATCTGTATTATCTCTATATCTATGCTCATAATAAGTCTGTAGAAGAAGTCGTGCCTGAAACTTGAAAATTAAAAGAAACTATCAAGTCGAAGGTACTGAACAGAAAATAACGATTTTTGGAAAAATAGTCTGTATATATGTATGTGTGTATGTATAAATGTATGTACGAATGTATCTATGTCCGAATTTAACTCGAAAACTACTGGACGAATTGCAACAAAATTTGGTATGAGGGTACTTTATAACACTGGTCAACATATAGGCTACTTTTTATCCCGAAAAAACGCATAGTTCCCGCGGGCCCGCTATTTCCAAATTCCACGAGGACGAAGTCGCAGGCAGAAGCTAGTATAATAATATAAGTGGTACCTGCTTACCTATAATACTTACATGTAAATAAATAAATAAATAAATATCTTGGGACATTTCACACATATTGACCTAGCCCCAAACTAAGCAAAGCTTGTACTATGGGTGCTAGATAACGATATAAATACCTATAGAGAAATGAAGATGAATACATTAAAAAAAAGAGAAATACATACATATATAAATACTAAACATCCATGACTCGAGTAATCGAGTACAAACATTCGTGTTCATCACACAAAGTTTGCCCCGAGCGGGACTCATATAATAATATATATGATATGATAGTAATATGTAGCATTTAAATAATGCACGCTTTTATACCGGGAAAATGATTTCCAGTTG
Organism: Aethes cnicana; assembly: GCA_963971205.1. Classification (NCBI taxonomy): domain Eukaryota; kingdom Metazoa; phylum Arthropoda; class Insecta; order Lepidoptera; family Tortricidae; genus Aethes; species Aethes cnicana. Next base: position 141,850 of record OZ020289.1, read on the forward strand.
GTAAATATAATCCTCAACAGCAATGGAAACGGGTCGCTTTGTATAGGATTCTCCATACAACGTGACCCTTTTTAGGGTTCCGAAGTCCACAAGGAACCCTTATAGTTTCGACATGTCCGTCCGTCCGTCCGTCCGTCTGTCCGCACTATTGCTCGGAGATGCTTGGTTCTAGAAAGCTGTAATTTGGCATGAATATTTATATTAGTTACGCTAACAAATTGGTACAATAAAATTTTGAATTTTTTTTTTTTATAGAGTACCTCCCCTACTCGTAAAGTGGGGATGCAATTTTTTTTCTTGTGTACCCTAGGTGCGGCATTTCGTTGAATAGGTCTTGAAAAAATATTTATGGGTTTGTTAAAACCATTTTTTGATTAAGTGATGTGTTTGTGAAATATTAAGCTCCCCCCCTGCCAGCTAAATGGTGGTATTTGGATAGCTGAAAAAAAATCACGGTTGTGGCATATATAACGTAGTTGAAAGGAAAACTATTACAGCTAAGTAGGCTGTAAAAACTTACGAGTCATAGTCGACCAACTTATGAAATGATTAAAAAACCAATAATTTTGCTCGAGCGGCAGGGGCGTCGGGCGGGCACGTCATACCATAGGCTAGCTAGATGCTAATACTCGTAAGTCTTAGAAAGGTACTGTGGGCATCGTCAACTTCGGAACCCTATACATTGCGCGTGGCCCGAAATGCACTTGGCCGGTTTTTTTCATTGCTGTTCAGTGTATATGAGAAGAGGCGGTGTTTTTCTCAAGATATCCACTACACTACGCTTACAACACAGAAAACATACTTGGCTATGGGTGAAAAATGACAATGTGCTCGATTATTTTTTTAAGGATAGGAATAACCTTCCGTATCAAGAGAAAAAAATCTCTGAATTTTCCGTGCCGTAGATTCTGCGTAAAAAATAAAATTGGTTTTGCGTTATGACGATTGAAATAAAGTTGTTTCCTTGGTCCAAGTATGCAGCACTACTTCTTGAAAATAAGTGTTGACACTATTGACATTATTGATTTTTTCAAGAAGTAGTGCTGCATACTTGGACCAAGGAAACATCTTTATTTCAATCGTCATAACACAAAATCAATTTCTTTTTTTTACGCGAAATCTACGGCCCGGAAAATTCAGAGATTTTTTTCTCTTGATACGGAAGGTTATTCCTATCCATAAAAAAATAATCGAGCACATTGTCATTTTTCACCCATAGCCAATTGTGTGCCTTCTTGTTAGTATATAAAGGTACTAGCTTTAACCCGCGGCTTCGCCCGCGTGGAATTCGGTTATTATGCTCCCGCGAGCTCTATGCGCCGCTGCGGGCAGGCGCAGAATTTATTTTCTCCTGGGAACTTTTTGTTTCTTCGATAACTCCCAAAGATATTCATTTGAATTGCATGGTGTAAATGGCAATCATAAAGTCCATGAAATGCTTAAATGCGTATCCCTCTAAATAGCTTTCTTTCTCCGCCGCACAGGATGCCTGAGGACAATTCCACGTCGCATGGCTCTTGCAGGAAAGAACCCGCGAGTAATCGGTCCGTCTTACTACGAGCGTCTACCCACCCGCACAGCTAAAAAGTGAACCGTCTGACGCGGTGTTTCGACGTCAACTTAAGAACCTTTTGTTGGAACATCCGTTATATTCTGTTAAAGAATACATGGACTTAGATTTATAAATTTGTAATATATAATTTGACATATCAATTGCACCATATTAATCCTATTATATGTTAACATTATTTATTATTTCTTATTTTGGTATAAAAAGACGATCCTAACGGTGAAATATTTTATTCCTGATTTTCATTATATTTTTATTTTGTATTCTTTCTGACGATCTCAATGTGAAATTCTCTTATTTTGACATGTAAAATATGCTGTAATTTGATATTGAGAAATAAATGTCTATGTCTATGTCTATGTCTATGTCTATGTCTTTCCAAATCACACTTTATATGGGACCATTTTTTTAGTAATTAAAATGGGTATAGTAAGCTATCCTTAGAAGATAGACCTATACCATCGCGGACTTTTTTGTAGACCTTAATAAGAGAAACAATTCTTCCATACATTGTTGTGTTATACCTCAAAGGGGATAGGCAGCGTTTTCGATGAAAGCTCCCAGCCGGCTTGATTTTATCCGCCAACTTGAACTAACATCGTCGTATTTCATATAATTTATAGAAAACTATAACAAAGTTTATACTAAAACCTGCCTCAGCTCAGGAACCACTCTATCTGTTAGTGAAAACTGCATTAAAATCCGTTCAGTGGTTTTTGAGTTTATCGCGAACATCCAGACAGACAGACAGACAGTCAGACAGACGCGGCGGGGGACTTTATTTTATAATATGTAGTGATATATCTATAAAACAAAGTTGTGTTAGTTACACCATTTATAATTGGAGAACGGCTGAACCGATTTCGATAATCTTTGAATTTTTGGATTTGTCTCCGTTCCGAATAGGGGGTTCGATTCCGGCTCGCACCTCTAAGTTTACTTATGTGTGAAGTTCAATTTAACGAATGACGATGGAGGGCAGTGGAAAATGTGTTGAAATGGGCGAAAAACTCTTACCCACGGAACAATCTTGAGCCAAATTTTATTTATTTATTTATCTAAATATATAAAACTCAAAGGTGACTGACTGACTGACTGACTGACATAGTGATCTATCAACGCACAGCCCAAACCACTGGACGGATCGGGCTGAAATTTGGCATGCAGGTAGATGTTATGACGTAGGCATCCGCTAAGAAAGGATTTTGCAAAATTCCCACGGGAACGGGAAAAATCGGGATTTTACTTTTTAATATTTCTGCGCATACGAAGTTGCGGAGAAAAGCTAGTTGGAGATAAAACAGAAATTAACAAAGAATTACTTATAAATAAATATAAATATTGGCTAAATAACAATAGTTGTTGTTATTTCCTTAACATATCTCACCAAGAACATAAATAAAAGAATACATAATACTTAATTTAAAGCAACATGCGATGACTGACTTGAAGTTGCTGCCTCTTCGCCCAGCAAAACACACTGAGTGCATTGAGCGGGTATTTGCACGATATTTGCACGCTTGAGGTTTAATTAAAAAAAAATCGTTCAATTACGAGTTGTATTGCGCACCGAGGTGAGGGTTCCATACAAACTTGGAGGAAATTAAAATTGTAAGTTTACCATTAAAAACTTATTATTTGCAGTTGGTAAATATGAAAGTGTGTTTGTTTGTCCTTCCTTCATGTCGAAACCACTGGACCGATTTGGATGAAATTTGGAATGGAGATAGTTTGAGATCCCGGGAATAACATAGGATAGTTTTATCCCGATATTCTATTGGAACGGGTTTTATACTGGTCAAACCCGTTTTTTTTCAATACTTCTATAACTACAACTATGTATGTGCATAATATCATCGAGTATGCAAATTTAAAGTCTACACGGGCGAAGCCGCGGACAAGGTTAGTTTAATTTAAATTCCAAATTGACACCGCTACGTGTTCCTGAGAAGTGATATTATAAGGGGCTCCATTCTTTACTTTTGAGGTACGGAACCCTAACAAATACTATAAAATTAGAATTCTTATAAAATATTTTAAGTTAGCCTTTTAACGGAACATGGAAGTACCATGGAAGCTTACAACCCTTACAAATTTTGAAAAAATCCTTCTTTAGTTGATGCCTACGTCATTAAAGGAATACTTGAGAAAATTTCAAGTTTCTAGCTCTAAGGGTTTGGCCTGTGCGTTTATTTAAAACTTTCATCCCCTATTTTTCCCTCTTAGGTGTTTAATTTTAGAAAACGCTGAAATACGACACTCATTATTTTAGCCGCACTTCATTCATACGAAATGTCATGCAAGTATGTTGAAGAAATAAAAAGTTTAATACAAAATTTCATCTCCTATTTCACCCTCTTGGGGTTTGAATTTTGAACAATCATTTCTTATTGGATGCCTACGTCATAAGAGGAATACGTGTGCTAAATTTTAAGTTTGTAGCCCGAAGGGTTTGGCCTGTGCGTTTATTTAAATCTTTCATCCCCTATTTTACCCGCTTAAGAGTTGAATTTTAGAAAACTCTGAATTATGTTACTTATTATTTTTGCCGCACTCAATTCGTATGAAATTTCATGCAAATATGTCCAAGGAATAAAAAGTTTTATGAAAACTTTCATCCCTTATTTCACCCCCATGGGGGTTGAATTTTGAAAATTCCTTTCTTGGTGGATGCCAACGTCATAAGAGGAATACGTGTGCGAAATTTCAAGTTTGTAGCCCTAAGGGTCTGGCCTTTGCGTATATCTAAAACTTTCATCCCTTAATTCACACCCTTTGGGGTTGAATTTTGAAAATTCCTTCCTTGGTGGATGCCAACGTCGTAAGAGGAATACGTGTGCGAAATTTCGAGTCTGTAGCCCTAGGGGTGTGGCCTTTGCGTTTATCTAAAACTTTCACCCCCTAATTCACCCCCTTGGGGGTTGAATTTTGAAAAATCCTTCCTTAGTGGATGCCTACGTCATAAGAGGAATATGTGTGCGAAATTTCAAGTTTCTAGCTTTACGGGTTTGGCCTGGGCGTTTATACATCAGTCAGTCACCTTTGCCTTTTATATATACAGATTGAGCGAGTTCAGGACGGTGTTTCGTCGACGATCCGGTTTATTTAGAACTAGCCGTTTGCCCGTGAATTCGTCCCGCGTAGACTTGGAATTTGCGTACCCTATGATACTATACATATAGATGGTTATAGTTATAGAAGTATTGAAAAACTGATTTGAACCGTAGAAAACCCGTTCCCGTGGAAACATCGATATAAAAAGTAGCCTATGTTATTCCCAGAGTCTCAAACTATCTCCACACTAAATTTCATCCAAATCGGTTCGTTGCGACGTGAAGGAAGGACAAACAAACAAACAAACACACTTTCACATTTATAATATTAGTATGGACGCTTAATAAGAAAATAATCCGCAAGTGTACATCTCCATTCCATTAGCAAAATCTTTATGTAAAATGCCGATATATAAAATTCTAAATACGAAAAAGACGCGACTTTTGAATGCTACTTTTTACAGTCTCCGCAGCTCCGTGAACGCTCTGCTAAGACGTATTTTGCTCCCTGTTAGCGGGGCAGAAATGAAAAAAAATTAAAAAAAAGCGAAGAGGGAGCAAAATCGCATTTTGCTCCCTCTAAACGGGGAACAAAACACTTCTTTTCGAATAGGAGGGGTGAAAAAATACTTTATTACACATACTAAAAATCCATAAATTCATAGATATATACTTACTTTTGATAAATTATTTTCTATTTTTTATTTTCAATTTGGCTGAATGGTGCAGGTCAATGCCGTAGCATTCCTCGTAAACTCGTCGTGTGATAGAATTAAAAAAAAAACTCGAACCCGCGAATTTCGTGAGCGCTCATTTCCTTGCCGTATTATTTTACATTTAATATCCGAAATAAAACGTACCTTATGTAGTGTTATGAATTATTTCGTAGAAAATGAATGAAATCAAAAAGTGATTTAGGTGATGCAATGTATTGGGATCAACACCTCTGAGAATTCCAAAGGAATATTATGTAAGTAGGTACGTAATATGAATTGCACTGCCCTTTTTTCATTTTATCGCAAATGTATTGAAAAACTTTGTGTGATACAGTATGTGCGAAATTGTCATAAAATGTTCTTTATTTCACATTTGTTAAATTTACCTATTATTATGAACGCAACGCGTGCGAGCATGACAGAATATAAATACAATATAGTTACTGATTCTTCAATATGGAAGCCATTTTCGCCTTCTACCTATGAATTTATGATAAGCGCGCGAAACACACGTTCTTTTTAACCTTGTTTGTTTCTAAATGTATTATTTTTTTGTTTTACTTAATTTAAAGACAATAATGAACGAATGATCTAATGATTTTCTCATAGGAGGGGTGAAAAGCAGAGTGTACAACACGGTAGCAAACTTATTTATGCCTTGGGTGACAAAGCTTGAATCCCTCGCTAGCTCAAGATTCCACGCTAGAATCCCTCGCTTACGCTCGGGATTCTATTCTGGAATCTTTCGCGTCGCTCTGGATTCAATCCGTCACCCGCGGTAAAATATACCTTTTTGCTCCCTAGTCATACAATCTACTATTAAAAATAATTCTGTCCGCACTTCAACATTCTTGAGGGATTTATCTGGTCACACCATCGAGTACGCTTTACACTATTTTTATGATAGAAATAGATAAATCTACCCATTTACTGTAATCTTTGTTATTGTTATTGTTTGTTACTGACTTTACTTTATCAATGTTTATGAATATAATAATGAATGTTTTCGACAGGAACTCCCCATTACATTGATTGTGTTAATTACGCAGTTTAGCAGTTATCGGTTGTCATGTTAATACTTAATTATCATAATGCAGTAACTACGAGTCCATAAGTTGTTTATTATTATGATATATTGGGGTTCTACCTACGTAAGGTTCCTTTAAATACTCGTAAGTAGGTATTTTATACGCATGAAAGTTGTGCTAATTTCACGGCACTTCAAGCTAGGGCACGCTAGGGGCTAGGGGTACGGCAGAACGGTCTATGTACAGTACCTACAGTTCATATTTCTGAGTAGACTATACATTTTCTTGCTGCTATAAGTATTTAAGAGGACACGCTAGTGATCATTTTTCCATACAAACGTTCTCGACATATTCCTCCCTGGATTTTGATCGTATCAAGGATTTTTTGAGATAAGATCAATTTTTGTCAGTATCTGTGTCGGTACGTTTTGCTTTTAGTGATATTTTTGTTCTTAATAGAACTAGGTGACTCCAAACAGTGCTGAAAACGGCCCGATTGAATAGGCCGCAAAGAAATGCCTGGTATACAAAAACCGCAATCTAAATATATAAAACTCAAAGGTGACTGACTGACATAGTGATCTATCAACGCACAGCCCAAACCACTGGACGGATCAGGCTGAAATTTGGCATGCAGGTAGATGTTATGACGTAGGCATCCGCTAAGAAAGGATTTTGCAAAATTCCCACGGGAACGGGAAAAATTGGGATTTTACTTTTTACTATTTCTGCGCATACGAAGTTGCGGGGAAAAGCTAGTAATTAATAAATGCAAAAATCAAAACGGTCTGACACAAATAATTTCCTTCTCATCCAGTTCCCAAAATTTCATTACGATTAGTTTACTTAATTTTGGTGGAAAATGTTGAGAACGAAACCTCGATTTCTGAATTTTTTACGGTTCGTCCGGGTATTTATGATCGAAGTTTTTACGTCGGATTTTTCTACGGAGCTGCAGTTGTCCTTATCCAGGGTGACCACTATTTACTACAACCAAAATTCCCTGACTTTTCCCGGTTTTCCAGGCGTTTTTTCAAGTTTTTCCCTGACTATGGTCAGAGAAAAACTTACGATAGAAGAACCACCTTACAATAAAAAAAAATAATAATAATAATAATAAATCATCGAAATCAGTGCACAATTCACGAAGTAATCGCGGAATATACATACAAAAAAATTGCATACAAGAAATCCATACTACCTAATATTATAAATGCGAAAGTAACTCTGTCTGTCTGTCTGTTACCTTTTCACGCTTCAACCGCTACATCAATTTGGATGAAATTTGGTATGGAGATAGTTGGAGTCCCGAGAAATTAGTTCTACAATTACCCAATAATACATTTAATTTTTGACTATTTTTGTTAAAAGCTATACAGGAAAACACAATTGAAACTGTACATCTGACTACTGAAATCAATTTATTGGATATTAAATGTATAATATAATATAATCCAGTGAGAAATACTATAAAGAACACTTTAGGTATATGAGTCTCCGACATATACTTATTTAAAAATAATAACAAAATCTACTGCAATTTGGTAATCTCTGTCTCCAATAACGCAGCTTCTCTGGCAGCTCCTTCGAGAATTTTTTGCCTTTTAGCTTCTAATTCTCTGACCATTTCCGCAGTCTTTCTTTTCTCTGCTCTGATTTTCGCTTCTGAATTTAAGTTTTTTTTTTTTTTTTGTAGCTCCTCCGTATACAAAGAGTGGGCATTACGAGCCGCGTGGATAATTTTTTTTCCTATATTTATTTTATCTATACCTCCGTGGTAAGATATGGCGTCATAAACGCGTCTTTGCGCAATTATAGACTCTTGCGAAAGATTCTCCACCAATAACTCTTTATTGATGGAAAATCCTCGCTCATTATAAGCATTCCCATGGGACAAAACCATGACCATTTTTACAAACGTTTGCAAGTCTGTATTTTTGTTCTTTAACAAACCGAGCCAAAGATCATCCAGTCGGTGGCCGTTCTTAATGGAAAACTGTTCCATGGATTTTTTAAACTCCGGTGTTTTGCAAATGTCATTGAACGCACTTTTAGCGTTGTCTGCTTCGTATCCTGTAAGCCGGTTATGGTTGACAAATATGTCTAACACTTTGTCGAGCCTCTCTTGCCGGAGTTTCGCATTGAGTGCGATTGCAGGATCGAAACAAGATATTCCCTTAGTCAAAGTATATGAAAGTGGAGATGTTTGGCACAATGACACGCAAAATTCTACGAGGCTCTTTCGACAGTCTTGACGAAAGCGCAAGATATCGATATCTTTAATATCGCGGCTATTTCGAAGAGCATTTTTTACAGCAAAGCCCAAGTCGATTTCTTTCGCATTTATCAGATTAGACTCCTTTTTCAAGTCAATCGACGTGATATTAGTCGCAGAATCGAATACATCCGATTTAACAAATCTTTGCATTATTTTTTTCAGTGTGTCCAAAAGTGATTCGAATAAAAGTGGAGCAAGTGGTGCGTCGGATTGAAATAATGTTAAAAATGGCTCCACTTGCACCGCCACCGATTGAAAAAAGGCCAATTTAGCCTTTAATAATTTGTCTTCCAATGCAGAATTTACTACTGTAAAGCTTGCGCTATCAGGTGCTTTCTTTTCGTTTTTAATTCCCTTCACATATTTTTCAACGTTGGGTATAATATTAGTGGCGCGATCAACAACGCTAAAGTTTTCGAGCCAACGTACTGCACAAAATTTTAATGGGAATGTACTCGAGCCTGAAAACCTTGTATAGTCTTCACGACGCGCGGGGCTATAGCAGAATAGGTAGTACAGAGAACGCAAAAACGCTATAACCTTCCAGCCCGAGGCTTTCATTGATTTTTTAAACGCATTGTGAAGATTATGGAGTCCACAACTCCCGATGTTGAGCAAAATTGGGTCACCTGCTTCGCCCTCATTTTTGAGTTTGGACTTTAGGTCTTGCAAAAATTTCTTATTTACATTAGGGCCATCCATCGAAACCTGCAATATTTTTTTTGTATCAATGCCCTCAGTTGTGCCAAGAAAAGCCTCCAATAAATCAGCAGCAGTTGCGTGCCCCAGAAAAGCTGAGCCGTAATATCTATTCCGGACTTGGTTTTTCTCATTGTCCCAATAACGGACAAAGATGTCCATTTGCCCTTTCTGAGCAACTTTATTAAGGGATTCGTCGAAGCCAATGGTAACGACATCACAATCAGAACATTCTTCTTTTAATTGTCGACAAAAATATGGCGCTAATCCATTTACAACAGTGTAGGCTATTTTTGTTCGTTGCAAGCGCATTTTTTTTGCAATATCAGAGTCCGGAAACATCAGAGGAAAGAGATCCACGGCTTGTCCACCACTCCTTTGTGAGCTATGACTTAGTACTTGATATAGACACCAAATTATTTCAGCCTTTGTAACTTCGTCCTTAATCAGCATTGTCATTATAACACGTTTTTCTTTAGTATTAGTGTGATGTGAAGGCGTGACCTGTCCTGCTGATTCGACTATTATGTCTGGAGAAGTAGTTGTTATGGGTTCTTTGGCTTTGGAAATAGGTTCCTTTTTATCTTCCGTGTAAAATGATTTAAGGCTCATGCTTTTATTTTGATTACATAATGAGATATTGTGTTTTTTCCCGTTCATATGGCTCGTAAGAGCCTGCTCGCCCATGTTACTAAGTGCGAAACTTTTTTTACACATTGTACAGTAGGCGGAAAAAGGGTCATTTTTGACAGGTTCAAGCCATGGTTTAAAATTATCCTTCAATGGCCATTGACAATTAAAAGAAGTTTTCTTCCTACTCGACATCGTAGATTGACCATCTGGAAGTTAAAAGAAAACAATGACGAGGCGTATAAAGCTGTAACTTACTTACTTACAACATATTCCACCTAGCTATAAAAATCGATGAAATGATAAACAATTCCAAACTTGTGAGTTGGCATAAAAGTATAAACAGGGTGAAATTTTAAGGACCAACCATACTCGTCGCAGTGAATTTATAGGTCAAACTGAACAACTTTTATTACAGGACCAATGCTGAAATCGCGAAAAAAAAACCAGCCAAGTGAGAGTCGTAATCGTGCACGAAAGGTGCCGTACCATTTTATCTATAAAAACCCAGATCAGAATCTACTAGTTTCACACGATTACAGAGGCAATTATGTAATGCGACAATGGCCTTCACTAGAAGAGTTAAAATCATCCCTATATTCTCAAAAATTAAGGAATTTTATACAATATAAAACGTAAATTAGTCGAGGTCAATGGCCCACGTCACGCGGTGTTCCCAGGCGGTCACCCATCCAAGTACTGACTGCGCGCGACGATGCTTATTTTCGGTGACCGGATGTTGAATGGGAGCCCCATAAATATTTATTATATTCTGATTTTAGTACTTGTTGTTATAGCGGCAACAAAAATATATACCTAATCTGTGAAAATTTCATCTGAATAGCTATCACGGTTCATGAGATACACCCTGGTGACAAACGGACAGCGGAAGTCTCCGTAATAGCATTTGACCCTTTGCGTTCAGGTTCAGGTTCAGGGTGCGTGCTTCGGGTTCAGTTCAGGGTAGGCAACGCATTCGATCTTATGGTTTCTTATTAAGAGATCATAAGATTCCGGTGCCCATGGGCCAGTGACCTCTTACCATCAGGTGGGTTTTGCGCTCGTTTGCCTATACCAATGAAATGAAAAAAAATACCTCTACCTACTTATCGTGATAAGTTAAGATTGTGAAATAATGAAATAATAAAATCACTTACCAAGGTCATCCAAAATAAACACAGAGAATAGGTAATTATAGTCCTTATGTAGTCTTCTTAATTCACGTCCTTAATGCACTTAACATTAACTTCCGATAAAACAATATTCGTAAGTAAATAAGTACACAGCACACTTTCACTATCGTCTTTATCCAATCGCGTAATGAATAGGAATGAATCAAAATCAAATCAATCAAATTTTTTAGCTATTGCAAAGGGCGGCCGCAAGGCGGTAAATAGAACACCTGATACCTACCAAGCCTTTGATATATGCCGCCAACCTGCGCCGGTCAAATGTCGGCGTCCTTTGACATCTTTGCGGCGACGATTTCCGAGTAATAGTAAAGTGGCACGTGCGCGCCGCACGGTCACTTTTACCTATTATAGTAGATACCTATATATATAATGTTTGAAGATGGTAAAACTTCTTCTTCGGTCTTTATTGGTTGCTAATATAGATAAACATATTACATAATTTTATTTTATTATGTACATACAGTGACCATTGTTATTCCCTGACCTCCATTAATTTCCCTGACAATTCCCTGACTTTTCCATAACTAGCGAATTTCCCTGACTTTTCCCGGTTTTCCCGGTTTTCCAGAAAGTGGCCACCCTGTTATCGCACCTTTTGTCGCTCCGCCCGCGCCTGCGAGACAGCAACATTGATTTAAATTTCTCAAATCTGAAAAGGGGCTCAGCTCACGTTCTTATCCTCTTGAAAGGTAATGAGAAACCTTATTGTTCTAGTCTAGCACAATAGCCAGCTACATTGTTACGTCACAGGAAACAGTGATCAACGGGGGCAGCCAACTCGAATCGGTGACTCAGAGCTCCCAAACAACATTTATATGTAAGTACCTATTTGACATTAACACATGTTCGTCACACATTTGTGCTAGTTTATTTGTCTATCGTTGTCATTCATTGTAAATAACATCCTGTGGTTAAGCGGGTGAGCATGAATGGATTGACTAGTATGTCAGTGTGAAAGGTAAGGTAAATTATTAGGGAGGTATATATCTCTAATATATAAAATTCTCGTGTCACAGTGTTTGTAACCAAACTCCTCCGAAATGGCTCGACTGATTCTTATGAAAATTACAAAAAGAGAAAATGTTTTTCCACTTTTAAATATTGTCCAATCTCCATGATTTTTTAGTATGTTATTGACGCAATGAAATATTAGGTTTATAGGTTTTCCTTTTTTTTTGCAAGAACTTTGAATCCATTATAAATAATATACCTACTAAAAAATCATGGAGATTGGAAAATATTTATAAGTGGAAAAACGTTTTCTCTTTTTGTATGGACGCGTAGTAGGTACCTACCTATTCATCCCTTTTAAGTATTTGGATTAAACAATAACATGACAAATTTTAAATTTCAACCTTTCTACTTAGTACTTCTAGAATCTTCGGATCAAAAAACGTAGGACCTTCAAAACTAGATCCCCGCTCAGTTCCAGTCTGCTGACCCGTCGGAAAACAAAGCAGTTTACAACCGTGGCGAATTTTAACCCTGAAATATGTTACTAACCTCCAGCTATAATGATGGGATTAAACGAACTTACCTGAAGTGAAGTTCTATCCTGATTGTATGTAATATTTGTTTCGAATATAACTATGCAGCTTCGTCAGTCTTGCGGCCCAATTGACGCGTATTCAAAGCTAAATAAAAAGAAAATAACATCCTGGCAACACCAAACTGTCATTTAGTTCAGAGCACCAAGTTAAATGAATAATTAAGAAAGTAGTATTTAATTTATATTAAATACTACTTGACCCTCGGGAGGTGAGTGTTTATCCTACCCTCACCGGGGTGGGAGGGATATTCTTATATATTCGAAACAAATATTACATACAATCAGGATAGAACTTCACTTCAGGTAAGTTCGTTTAATCCCATCATTGTATGTAATATTTGTTTCGAATATAACTATGCAGGATGTTCAGAGAACAAAAAGTAATCATTCTCCAAACAAGACCTAAATAATACAATATTTATGAACTTATAAGTCTATTCTAACTAGACTATAGTCAATCATAAATAATTATATATGAAAGTTTAACCTTATATCCATGAATCTAAAGGATATACCTAGAATTGTCACCTACATACATTAACAGTTATAACACAACAGACTCGTGGCTCATGTCCAGTTTGAATTCAAAAGTTCACTTCATTAAGTATAACAAACAATGTTTTATACATTTTTATGATTTAGTGATGTTAGCTCCATAGTAACACCTAAACAATGCAAGTGAAATAACAGATATCAGCGGGGCGAGCAGAATATGCTACACATTACATCATGTAACACATGGTTGTCTGTTCCACAACCATCTCCCGACCGTTAATGTAAATTGTCTCTTAATTTGAAGCTTTAAAATGTAACAAAAGTTGGTCGTTCCTATCCTATAATTTAAACTGTACAACACAACTAGAGTTCCTGAGCATTTGAGCAAGGAACCAAAACCAAATGGACTGGAAATTCCAGACACTGGACAAAATTTCTCAACTACCTACCTTGCTGTAAATATTACACAAATTAAGGTATGAGGTATGGTAACCGAATCTCGAATAAGTAAACTTATGATTGTATATATGATTAAGTAATAAGTAAGGAATAAATATTATAAAATTGTCGCTTTCTCTGAAGGTGATCCAAACGGTCGTTACTGTGACCGGTTGTGAATTTATTATTATAGATTACCAGCATAAGTTCTCATATGATGTATTCACATTCAACGTCAAAATTACAAGTTAGATACAGTTTTATTTATGGCATAAGTATAAGAACTCAAACAACAGGATTTTTTAACTGCCTATAAAGTTCCTGAATAATTTATATAATTTATTACTTCATTGAACAGTGTTCATCCATCAAAAAAGTGCATATAGTACAGAACTTCTGGTGATAAATCATCTTCTGAAAGTCAGCTCCCGAAATTAAAGAGCTTGTAAAATATCTGAAATCAAATCAAATCCATGTATGTACCTTAGGGGTTCAACTACCATGTCCAACTACAGAAATCTGCTATCTGGATAAAGTTTCCATTACAGCCATTAGTTTCATTTCATTGGGAACTCGTAGTAGGCGTCGTAATTTATTTATATTTATTTTAAGTTAAAAATTCAATTTAGGGTTTATCACTTAAGGACCTCTCACACTCACAATCTACCCTTACGTTTAGAGCAACCCCTTACATCAAGTAATCAAGGTATTAAGTGATCAGTAGTTTTCATAACATAAGTATTTAATAAAAAATACGGTCCTGAGTGCCTGCTGCACAATTTGTATAATAGCTCATAAAGCGAATACATGAAGCTCCAATTATATATATATATATATCGAGACCCGTCTGAAAAGCATCTTTAACAACACCTCAGATATTTGGATTTATCACTCATCATGCAAATGTGCATTTTAATGTTAATTCACTTTAAGTACTGTAATAGTAAGTATCGAACGTTTCGATGTCTCTGCCTTCACCAACGGGAAGCAGGTATGAGCTTTTTGGTAAGTAATACCGACTGTGTGGTGGCAATCAAATTGATTAAGTATTGTTAGTTTCAACGAAACTAAATTCACCTTCAGAATTTGGCCATGTCAATAAAATCTTCCAGCGGAAGGCTACAGGACCATAATTTATTTATTTATTTATTTAATAAAGAACCACCTTCATAATCTGACCATGTCAACAAAATCTTCCAACGGAAGACTAAAGGACAATAATTGGTCATACGCTCTTTGTCAAAAGTGAATTACTAAAACAACACGAGCTTATAACTTCGAGCTTTTAACTTTCAACGAAAGTATACCATATCACAACGTGATACAGTCTCTCATGCTCATTCATAATATTACGAGTATGTACATTCAGTTTAATTAAAGTTTCCAACGGAAGCTACTTTAAATTATAGTACTGTATTGTATATTCACTTTTATTAAAAATACTATTATTCTTTAATAATTTCCCAAATAAATATTTTCAACACTTTCATAACATAACTATGTCGGGAACTTCAGCAGAACCTGCTGGCTGCTCATTCCTGTACAATTTGTACATAGGTATATCCGAAAATAAGCAAATATTACATCTGCATGCTGAATGAGAACATATATGTATTACCAACCCTATTCAGAAAATTGGTAACGCTAGTTTCAGCAATCTTTAAGCTTATCGCTTCGCAAAAAATGTTATATGAAATTTTTGCCGTCGGCATTTTAGCAGGAGGCAAATTTTTATGAAAAATAATAACCTGTCTGTACTCGAAGACCAGACTATGCGAGCAACATGTGCAAATAGCATAATTATTATAAATAATTACAAATTCTACCAGGTATATGATAAGTTTGTTAGAAACTAAGAACACTATGATATAAAATACCAACATGAAGGTTCCCAGGGTCCAGCCCAGGGTATGTAGCCCAATCAGGACAAAAATAGCACCTGATAATACTAGCACTACTTAAGCCTTTTGTCATGGTCTATAGTCCTGTGTCTGAGTAACAATTAAAAACATAGCAAGGGTTGCAATATGTGCAGGACAGGAGTGATGGCTGATATTTGTCCATCTATATAAATATGATATTAGGATATCACTATGGGAACTGAGCCACTAATATACATAAGTCTTTTGAAACTGGCAGCACTCTTACTGCAGTTTACACCGTTGGTGTTTAAGATTGCTTATAATGTACTACTGTATGTACAATTCATATCTTGTGATAATTAAATTCTCAAGTTTTGTATCCCAGTAAAGTAACTGAAAATATTATTTCCATCCTGAAAAGGGCAATAATAATAATAAGCCTACGGAACGTAGACGACAAATGGGAGCATTCGACGCATTGCTATAATATTTTGCGCAGGCGTCCATATTTCTAATAGACCTCAAGTCCAGGTTACCATTACATTAAATGAATATGGGGTAATGAAAACAAAAATAAACAAATAATTGTAGTAAAATGACTTTATCCATGTGAGTACAAAAGAAAACAAGAAATTTTTCAAAAGTACCTACTTAGTAGAATTACCAGGTAGATCATTTAAAGGAAAAGAAAACTTATTACTAGGTTTATTGATAGTTAATTCAATTCAATTTTTATTGCAATCATATGGTTATACAGATGGTCTTATTCGTTATCGGAATTACTTCTATTTTCAGTAAGCAAAATAAATAAAGCCCATTGTCTAAATTTGTAATTTGGAAGGTTCGATTTCTAATCTAATCTAAAAATAAATCTCATAATATGACTACCAACATCATTACTAAAAACTGTATAATGTGGAAATACCTTTCCTCAAAAGACCATTAAGGTACTCAAAATAACAATAAAAATCCGGCCATGAAAGGTTGGAATGCTTAGAAAGTCCTCAAGTCAAGAATATTGTCTCTAATTTTTAATACATTAACAATGTATAATTATTAAGTTTTTAACCACTTTTATTTCTTGTCATTAACTTTAGATTTGGTACATACTCATTCATGTGCCTCTTTAAACCTAAACATTTTATTACTAAATGTTATTTTTAAGTATGTCTATCTTACTCATGCATACATATGCTAAGCTGTACGCTTGTTACTTAGTCCAGTCCATTGACATTGTGACCTAAAAAGCTTGATAATACTTGGTAAGAAATAGTACCTATATGTGCATGTGCAATGATTGTCAGCGTGTCTAACATTTACATATAATGCAAATAAATATTTACTGTCTAAATGGGTTATCTAAATATGCTTTATATTCTCATATTATAGTCTACAGGACACAGTAATTCAGGGGAGACCCTCCAATATACAACATCTCACAACATCAAACTAAAAAATCAAGTAAATAGGTATTATGAGTTCCAATAAGTTCGGGTGATCAATATTTTAAGAACTTTAAAATATATGATAGAAATTGGTTCTGATCTTTAAAATTTGCAATATATTACTAAAGACTACCAAGTTTTTAATTTCACTGATCATTTTCTGTACATTTTTAAGTAGGTAATAAAAATGTTTGAAAGGGTTTTTGAAAAACAACAATCTTATGCCTAGAACTAGAACATACAGTTAAATTAATCAACTGAGGCCCATTATTTGGGTGTTCTTATGCATAAATGCATATAGTATTGAGTATTAAAACCATATGTATAAAGATGTACTATTTATTTACCTAGCGGTGCGGAGCACTGCATCATAATATAAGTCTGTGACTGTAAGAATAGATAGTTATGCCAGAAAGGAACTGCAATAGCTACGATCTTTGATATGGGTGTCCTTCGTATGGAATGGACACCCTTTGATTTCAATAAAGGTACTGGCCACCCAAATCATCTGGAGGTGTTTCAGCATCTTTACTATTTATTTGACAGAAGATATATATGCACTGGCTACTCGTTTAACTCACTGTTTGAAATACCCTATTTAGACTGTTTGATGTTCGGTTCGGCAGTAGCGAAAAATTATAACCTAACTTTTGAAGAACGGAAATATAGATCGCTTCATTGTTTGTTTTATTATGATAAATAGATTATGTAGATAGCCACGAGTCTGTTTTTCAAATAGGTATTTACATACTCACTCACTTAAGTATCTTTCATTTTGGGGACCCAAAGTAGGTACACCGATACTGTTGCACTGCACAAGGAGGGATTTCGACCATATATGTTGTAGTCCACACTTATTTCAAGTTTTATATACATTTGCAACTGTTGAATCATCCTTTTTAGCAAGTTTTATAGAATAAAATAATTAAAAACTTGGATATCAACAAAAAAATATCGCGTCGGAGGGCGCGAGAACTAAGAATGACAGTTTGGTGTTGCCAGGATGTTATTTTCTTTTTATTTAGCTTTGAATACGCGTCAATTGGGCCGCAAGACTGACGAAGCTGCATAGTTATATTCGAAACAAATATTACATACAATTCGAGTAATTTTCCAAGGTGCGGTCACAGACTACAATACTATACTTACTGGTGCGGTATCTTTATATGTAGTATATTGTCCGTAAATCTATAGGTAAGTAGTTACCTAGGTATAATAAGTTCGATTTGTGAGGCCTGCCCACCTAAACATTATAATGATGGTAGGTATATGAGAGGAGGCCTGTTCCCAGCAGTGGGACGCAAATACCCTGTAGGTAGTGGTAGGTATATGAGTACGAATTATGGAATGCAACTACGATCTCGAATCTCCAGCCACAAGTGAAGGAAGAGTAGTTTTCGTACTTTTATAAAGTGCCTATTACATCTTAAATGGCATTTTTCACTACTAATTCTGACATTGCCATTATTTTTTAACAGGATCTGTCTTTTATTAAAAGCTCATTAGAAAATGAACATTATTATACACATATAGGTAAAAGTACAACTTTAATTAGCTATAACTAGCTAAATGAATAGCTAAATTATTATTAATTATCATTCCAAACTGCTTTTAGTGCGATATGTCTGTCACTAGTTTAAATAATACAAAATTAAAGTTTTATGTGCGGTTTATCTTCGGTTATTTCCGAGGATTACAATGTTTACGAATTGTGCGTTCTATTAAAAGCAGTATCATAGTATTAGTGTGCATAGCGCGTAAATTTATCCAACATGCAATATCTGTTGCGACTCTATTTCAGTCCGATCACGGCAAATGTTACGCGGTCACCCGTAATAACATTTAGCTAGGGTTGCTATGGCCACAAACAGGAAATAGCTGTCTTGTCGTCATCATCATTAATCATCATCATTACGTATCATCATCACAATCATAACTGTGTCAATTCAAAATACAATCATTTATTCAGCACATAGGGGCACTTTTACACGTCAGAAAAAGAATTTACCAGCGCTTATTCCTAGACCCAGAAGAAGCGCCGCAACAAACTCAAGCAGAAGGCCTTTTTTCAAAATTTCCACATAGTTACAACATTTACATTTGCACTACATGTATAAAATATACATATAGGTACTACTAAAAGTAGTGTGATGTCCACTACTGAACAAAAGCCTTAAACAATGCTCGTCACGGTCCTGTGCCATCAGCATTCAGCATCCTTCGTATTCACAGCAAGTATTACACTGAGGCGAATCTTGAAAAATGCCGTGGTGGCCTAGTGGTTCGACCTACCGCCTCTCATGCAGAGGGTCGGGGGTTCGATTCCGGCTCGCACCTCTAAGTTTACTTATGTGCGAAATTCAATTTGAATTAACCACTGTGCTTTTCGGTGAAGGAAAACATCGTGAGGAAACCTGCACGCATCTGCGAATTAATTCAAAGATGTGTGTGAAGTCCCCAATCTGCACTGGGCCCGCGTGGGGAATATCGCCCAAACCCTCTCGTGATGAGAGGAGGCCTGTGCCCAGCAGTGGGACGCAAAATAGGCTGTATTAGTAGAGTAGTAGTAGAATCTTGAAAAATAACAAATGCAATAATTCTGAGCGGATATTCGTGCTATGCAGTCTCTTTATAGCCTTTACTGCTCAAGAGAAAATGAGAGAGATATAAGAGAGAGAGAGAGAGAGAGAGAGAGAAAAGATTTGTTAATTTTTGACTAGAAACCTACCTAGGTATAAATTCTTAATTTTCTGCGTTGTTATTTTTCTTCGGGTCAGATGGTCCCTTAACCTTTATCTGACTGAAGATACAAAAACGTAGCAAAAATTTGTAAAAATGTATCAGTTTCTACTACTACTACTACTACTACTACAGCCTATGTGCGTCCCACTGCTGGGCACAGGCCTCCCCAACCATCATGAGAGGGTTTGGGCTATAGTCCCCATGCGGGCCCAGTGTGGATTGGGGACTTCACACATATCTTTGAATTACTTCGCAGATGCGTGCAGGTTTCCTCACGATGTTTTCCTTCACCGAAAAGCTCATGGTAAATTCAAATTGAATTTCACACGTAAGTAAACAGTACTTATCAGTTTCTAATAATTATTTATTCACTAATAGTACATTACAGACCTAGGGTGGTGAATTCGTAAATGTCCCAGATCGCAGGTTTCTGTGGCCCGAACCGAAGGTGAGGGCCATAAATATGCGATCTGGGGCTTTACGAATTACCGCCCGTGGTTTGTCAAAAGTTTTACGTCTTGCCTTGGCCAAGAAGTGAGATTTTCTCTCCGCGTAGCGGGCAGAAAATCCCACTTTACGGCCAAGGGTGATGTAAAATGAATAACAACAACCCTAAGCTCTAATTAAAATAAAATCGACATTTACGAATTAGCAGACTGAAGTCACCTGTCGCTGGCGCGCTACCGCCGCGGCGGTGCCAACTTCCGTATAATTAGCATCCGTACCTACCCCGGTATACTCAAACTACGTACAGTCGAGTTCATTAATATGTGTACATTTTTGGACTTACAACGGAGTGAGCTGCAAAAGTGTGTATATATTGGCGAACTCGACTGTACAAGCACAGGTAGAGATCTTCTACTATCTAAAGTCCCGCGCCTTCACATTTCAAAACGCTTCAATTTTTTTATTATTATTTAAAAAGCACCACCAACACTCTCAACGCATAGTTGATGGCTGTCTCAGCATGCACACACGTGTTGAGAGTATTGGTGGTGCTTTTTAAATACATTGAAGCGTTTTGAAATGTGAAGGCGCGGGACTTTAGATAGTAGAAGATCTCTACAGGTCGCGGTAACTTGAGTGGTGAGCAAGTAGAGGGGATTTCTGCACAGTTTACGACTGAAGCTGAAGGGCCAAAGCGTGCACGCACGGTTGAAGATTATGATTGCCTTGGTTCGGTTCACTTGTCACCGACTTCGCAGTCTCAAGGCGCTTATATCTATTTTCTTCTTTGAATATTTTTGTGGCTTCTGTTTCCGAACAGTCTTTTATGGAAGCAATAGTAGGGGAGAGGGGGGCAGCCTGGTACACTTTTTACACTCCTTGACGTATTTCAAAATATTACCCATAAAAACCAGTTTTAAGCCTCTACACAACAACGTATGTTATTAACCTATGTAATTAATGCATTTGCACATGTCCAAAGCTAAAGACAAAGGTACAATTCAGAATTTTGCAACTCAAGGAATAATGTTCAATACTGCCCCAAACGTGGGTAGCTTTGAATTTACTTGGGGCAGATTTGAAATCTGGATTGTAAGGCAACAATATCGAGATATACGTGTTTTTTTTTACCTGTACTTAGTACAGTTAGTCACTAGAAATGGTCGTATTAACATTTTACTCATATAATTTGCAGTTATAACTATGAGGGGGTACTTTTGACCAGAAATGATTTTTGTAGTGTTCAAAGGTGCCTCAGGAGGGTACCTTTGTAAAGTATTGAAATTCTATTAAAGCTGCCCCCTTGAGGCAGTTTTGCACACACTATTGTTCAAAACTACCCCAACAATGTAACAGGGGATAGTGATTCAGTATTTATTATGTTTTAGTTGTAGTTAAATAAAAATATATAAAATGTTCTAATTAGAATTTTCATTTTATCATATAAAACGAGAGAAAAACAGACAATAGAATCGACTACCATACTCGTTCAAGCAAATCTTGTCAGTAAAAAAAGGCGGCAAAATTGAAAAGTGTAGGCGCGAAGGGATATCCTCCCATAGGAATTTCGCGCCCTCTTCTACTGACGTGATTTGCTTGACCAATTAATTCAGGTAAATGCGTTATGAGCGTTTACTAAAATAACTAAGATAATATTATTTTGAGTTTACGTACCTACATGTCAGTTTATATCGGGGCAGATATGAACATTTCTTATGACCGGGGTAGTTTTGAACAGATTGCTAATCAAAACTGCCTCCTAAATTTGTTTCAAAACTACCCCAACACCTATTTAAAAAAATAAACATCGATATCTTCCAAAACAATTGCAATTTCTGATTGTTTATTCTTCGTCACTGAAGCTAATTCATTGTACTATCGAATAAATTAAGTTTCACTTACCGCTTCCTTCAAATACAGCCTGAAAATCCTTAGACACGGGGAGCAAAACCGCTAACAGTTGACATCGAAATCAAAATATGCTACTGGTTTGTTCATGTTCTGTCAAACGTCAAATCTGTCAAGTGACAGTTGTGTGGGTCAGTGTTGCGAGCCCAAAAAATGGATTTGGACCATAATCGCACTAAAAATACGTCTTTGAACGCATTTGTTCTAAGCTGCCTCCAGTGATAGCTGCCCCCCTCTCCCCTAGGTACTGTAGAGTTAGTATAGCTCTCGCTGTACGAACTCTTTAGGCTGGTAGATTTGTAAACGTTCTAGAACTACTGATCATTTGAATTTTAAAAAGAAAGCCATTCTGGAACGTCTAGTAGTAGTCTGAAGCTCGTTATAGCAACGTGCACTTGTAAACTTAGGCCCCACTATAAAACCAATATAATTAACCAACCAATTAATTAACCAATAAACCAACCAAGTAATCAATATAATTCTTCTTTTCATTTTAACTTCAAGGAGTACCTCTAGCACTACCATTTGACGATACCCCAGTTTCTTGTCACAGTACCATACCTATTAACAATGTTTTTACGACATTGATAGGTACCTACCTTTCAAATGATGAAATTCGTAAATAAACCTACCTATTCTGAGGAATTTCCCGATTTTCTCATGGATGCCAACACCAGAATGAAAAGGAATGCCCTTTCGATTACAAAATCAATTTTTGAAATCGGTCCGTAAACGACGAAGACGGAGAGCTAATCTGATCAGAGCTAAGTATAAACAAACACCAAAAAAACAGCCGTATTGAAAATCTCCTCCTTTAGATATGTTTTTGACTGGATCAAAACAATTTACCTACAACTTATTCTACTCGAACACCTACATAGGTAGGTGTTCGAGTGATTGAACCTACGATCAAATATGGCTTGGTTGGGGTAAGCCCCAACCCAATTTCGTTGATTGTCAGCCATCCGTGCACAAACTACTAATAGTGCGTTAACATACACGCGCCCGGGCTCGTAAACGTGCCCGTTGAACGTCGTGTATGTAAACATACAATGATCTTTGCCGAGCAACCGATAGGAAATCGACAGCCGACCGATCGACGGCGTTCACGTTCACGTTCACGAGCGCGTTCAACATCAGCCTGTTTACACACCCGTGCCTGTGAACGCGCCCGTGAATGTCGTTTTGAACGCCGTTTATGTAAACACAGAATTTAACAAATAATAATCACAATGATTGCATACCTATAGAAGTTGCATAATCGCCTTATAATCGCTTAAAAAGTTCAAATTTATTTTTGCCGCCATCTTTATTATTGCCATAACAAGATTTTTTTAGTGAAAACTAGAAACATACAAGCTGAATTATGTGAGTTAAAGTATGGTTGCCTTTTTTTGGGTTTAAAAATTACGTGATTCCGAAAAAAATAATTATTTCCCTCCCCCTGCACTTTTATTTTCCACTGTTTCTACGTTTACGATAGCTGGCGTCGTGTCATTGTGTCGTGCAAAAACCCTTAAAAGCATAGACATAAATCTGTTTTTAGAAAAAAAAACTAAATTCAAATATTTCAAAATGGCGTTCGCGTTTGTTTGTCTGTCTTGTCTTTGTATCACTGCTGGAAACGTTGAATGAAATTATGCTATAATTTAAGATTGCGAGTACGTTCACTGTGAAATATAAACCACGAACATCAATTTAATTTCAGGGCAGGTAAGTCTTAGTATATATTTGTCATTAGTCAAAATAAAATGAACTTTCAGAAATAAAGTTTGTTTACGGAGCTTTCCTGTCCCAATCGTCCACCTCAGGAATATAAGCAGTTTGTTTTGCAAAGTGAACTTCTAACAATTCCAAACTAAGTTATTCTTATAATATACTTTATTCCAGCTCCCCGAGTCATGGCTGCACCAGCGAATTATAAACAAAACTCATCAATGTCGATGCCAAGTCCCCAGAGCAATCCGCGTTTGTATTTTTCTTTATAAGATATTTATTCAGATCAACATTAGTTTGAAGTAAAAGACTGTCTTATTTTTGCATTATAATGTCTTAATGTTTATCCATAGAATAGTTAGCGATTAGTTGTTAGATACCTACTAACTGTTAACATACCAAAGTACTGCATAAGTGGAAGCCATGGCAAGCTTGCACGGCCGTGTACAGTTCTTGGTATTGCTGGTCATCTAACTGTCGCCGCATTGTTCCAACGCATGACTCCGAATCTATGCTTTTTTTAAACTGTTTGCATTAGTAACAAGTCGTTTTTAATTTTAGTTAGTTTTAATTCTTCGCTCGTCTAGACTTATCTTATGTTGGTTTTTTTTCATGTTGTGTTATGTCGATACAGACTACATGATTGCGGGCCCCCCAATGAGTTTCGGTATGATGAAAGGTAATACGAAACAATTGATCTACTTTTATATTTTTTTATTCAAAATTATCGTTATTATTCTTACACTCATTCCTTTTCGGATCTAGGTTATCTTTGGGGATTTAAAATAGTAATAGCACAAAATTTTCAAATTTTCCACATCATCAAACATCCATTGCAATCATCATCGTTTTTTGTATTGTCAACCTTTAATTTCTTTGCTAGTTTAGAGCCTACTTAACGCCAAATTAATTCTTGACGCTGTTCACTGCCGCTCACTAATTTCTGATTAACATTTCTGTTACGTTAGATGTTAGTGCATTATTGATTTTATTTGCCCATACCTGACTCCTTTCCTATCCCCTTATGCTTTTTGTTTTTTCTTTCATTGTATTGCGGCTGCTTGCTTGAAGGCGGTATGAATGCACCGCCTCACCATAACCAATACCAGTACCACCCGCAATACCAAGGTGGTCCACCCATGGGCCACGGGGGCTACGGGGGGTGGCAGCCCCCGCAGCAACCGGGCCGTTTCGGTGCAGAGAGCGCGCGGCGCGCCGCCTCGGGCGCGGGCGGGGGCCAGGGTGCCCAGGCCGGCAAGGATGATAAGACGAGCCCATTTGTATCCACGTTACACTCGCACCCTGGGTTCCAGCCACAGAAGATTGGAAAGGGGGTTGGAGCGGTAAGTTCCTCTTAGAATCTATGTTACAAATCCATACTGATATTATAAATAAGAAAGTAACTCTCTGTATGTCACGCGGGTGAAGTCGCGGGCAGAAGCTAGTATTATATAATTTCATTCATTTCATTTTATCACTGGAAATATCAAAAACGGTTCTTGTCACTGGACTCTAGCCGATTATACCAATGATATCATAAACAAATTACTAAATGTCCATCATGTGACAGATTGTAATTAAAAGGCGCTAAAAAAAAAAAAAAATTCATTTCATATAGTTTTGCAGGAGAAGTTACCAAAATTAAAAGTTTACTGACATTACTGCGAAAGTAACTAGCTTTTTGTGTCACTAAATTAAAACGATAGTACTCAATCAATGCAATAAGTGTGTTTTCATATTAAAATGTTACTATTTTCAGGGTGCGGGTCTGCCAAAGCCACCGAAGGCGCCAGAAAAGCCTCTAATGCCATACATGAGATACTCCCGACGCGTTTGGGACAGCGTGAAGGCAGCTCATGCGGATCTGAAACTATGGGAAATTGGGCGAATCATTGGGAGCATGTGGAGAGACCTACCGCAGTCCGAGAAAGCTGTGTATGTTGATGAATATGAAGCTGAGAAGGTATGTCATTTTATTTTAATATTACTTCTGTGTTGGGTTAGAAAAATAATAGGACACATTCAGGAAAAAAGTAATTTAAACTTGACTTAAATGTGATATTCATCCACATTATTTTTTGAGAAATTGATTTATTAAGGCTACTTTTTTCTGTTTTTTACTTCATTTGTTAAGATTTTGTACTACAACCAAATTGGAATAATTCATGTTAATGACGAGTCTATTTTGAAATCAGGCGCAGTACACTGAAATGTTGAAAACATACCAATCCTCGCCTGCTTATATACAGTGGCTGGCCCACAAGACTCGAGGTACAGAGCAATTTGAACTTAAACATACACATTATTGGGAACCATTTTGTGTGCTAAACCATTCCTCACAACACCGCTTACGTAACACTGGTAACAAAGGGCAATACTATAAAGAAGTCTTTAACTATTTATTTGTTTTTTATGTATACAATTTCAAATTTATTTTATTAGCCTTATAAAAAACAAACAATAGTCAAAAGCTTTTTGAACCACTAGATCCATTGTTGGTACATACCATTTTATAGACAAAAAATTTTTTGTGTATTTTAGGGTTTAATCATCACTGTATATTGCTATGCACAATATTGCAAATACACCGGTTGGTGGATAAAAAAATGTACGGTTTAAACTATAGAATTACCATCCACATATCATTTAAAAATCGTATTCAACGTACCAACAGTAAAATCAACAAGGCTGACAAATCTAATAAGCAACCATGTAAAATAAAATATTACACAAATATCTGTATTCTATAATATTGTAGTAAAAGAATTCTTATCTAAAATTAATCCACACTCCAACTGCCTTTAAACTTTGAAAATGCACAAGTTCCAATTTAAATGAAATCTCTTTTGAAAATATGAACTGGCAGATTTATCCTCTTAAATTGTCTATCTTTTGCTTCACACAAAATATCCCAACATGGGTGGAAGTGTATCCACATGAACTCCCAAATCTCAAGATTCCCTGTAACTAGTCCATTTAGGGACCCAATGGACTAGGGGTTTGTCAGCCTTGGTGCCAAACCCCGTGACTAACCTAGCACATTGTAACCACTAATTTTGTTTCCACATGCACGTCACCTCATTTTATAATGGGCACTGTAGTCGGAGTATGAAAAGAGTTTGAAGACATATCACAACTCTCCAGCCTACTTGGCGTACGTGGCCGCGAAAAACAAGGCCGTAGGTAAGGGACTTGGCATGCCCGTGGGTTGATTTGATGTATTGGTAAAGACTTAAGTAATCTAAGTTCGAGTCTAAATTAATAAAGAGTTATATTTATGAGACTCCAGAGCTTAAGACTTGAGTCCTGAGTCCTAGTCCTATTAAGAGTCTTATTGAGTCCTCAGTCAAGACTTAAGCTGGAAGTGTATCTTAAAATAGAGTCCAATAACGAAGACTCAGTTTTGAAGTGTCTATGACAACAGAATGGAGAATCCCATCAATTTAAAAAATTTGGATGTTCAAATAGCAATAGTTCTTGCTTTCTTAGTTGTAAATAAAACACGGGCGAGTCTTTATAAAGGACTCAAGTCTCTTGCAGGAGTAAAAAAAAACTGGATACGATTAATTGATTTGACAATTGACTAAGAGTCTAAAAAACCGAGATAAGTGTTAGAAATGAAGACATCATAGACTTTAATTAAGCCTTTACTAGCACTAGCTTGATGGGACATTGCATTCAGATCTGAGTGTTCAATGATGATAATGATACATGTGCTAAAAATTCTGCATTGTGATGCTATACTTTAGACGGAAGAAAGTTTTACATTTTTATTTATTTCTGTATTTTTTATTAGAACTCAGATCTGTATGCAACATGATAATAACTTCATTTTGAATGTTTCGTTTGTTTGAACAGAATTCCTTCACTATTTTACACACATGGATTAAAATTTATGATTCATTGAAAAGTTATGATTTCCATATATCTCCCAATAATAAGTGTTTGCCCTGAGTTTTACAACAACTAGTTTTTTCAAGCAGAATAGTCTCTGTTGTCATGTCATCGGTTTTTTAAACAGTATGACATCTGACTTTTATTCACAATGAGGGCCACCATATTATTCCCTGCTAACCACTTGTCGCCATTGTCGTGTGAGGTGTTGGCTGTCAATGTCAAAGATCGTCATTACATGCAATAGTGTTAATGTCACTGTGACGTTTGGCGTTCCGGAGACCCCAGTGTTGCCAATTTAGCGGATAGCATACCTCACGCGACTCAAGCGCGTCTAGCGGCGACCCTAATTACAATCGCATGTTAACACACATGTGTGTAACGATATTAACACAGTAACGTGTCAGCAGTAGGTAATCTAGAAGAGGAGAGTTCGAGCAAAAAGGGCAGTTCGCAGAAAGAGCAGCAACAACAGGACCGGAGGATCGATATACAGCCTGCTGAAGATGAAGAAGGTATGTTTAAATTCTTCTATCACTACTACAACAGCCTATTTACGGCCCACTGCTGGGCACAGGCCTCCTCTCATCACGAGAGGGTTGGGCTATAGTCCCCACGCGGGCCCAGTTCGGATCGGGGACTTCACACACACATCCGCGAAGTACGCAGATGCGTGCAGGTATCCTCACGATGTTTTCCTTGACCGAAAAGCTCAGTGGTAAATTCAAATTGAATTTCGCACGTAAGTAAACCCTCGGCATGAGAGGCGGTAGGTCGAACCACTATGCCACCACGGCTTTTTAACTTACTAACTAGCCAATAAATATACATGTTACAAAAATGAAATGTTGTCAATTTCGTTTCCTAGACCAAGACGAAGGCCTATCAGTGAAGCACATTGCATACGCCCGCTACCTGCGCAACCACCGGCTCATTAACGAGATTTTCTCGGACACGGTGGTACCTGATGTGCGATCAGTCGTCACTACAGCGAGGATGCAGGTAAATAACATATCAATACTACCCGCCGCAGTAAAATCATCATAGGTCCCATTTTTACCCCTTCCCGTGGGAATTTTGGGAAATCTTCTCTCGATGCTCCCCTACACTTCCCAAGGAACTATTACTACAGCCTATTTGCATCCCACTGCTGGACACAGGCCTCCTCTCATCACGAGAGGGCTTGGGCTATAGTCCCCACGCGGGCCCAGTGCGGATTGGGGGCCGTTCAAGTATTACGTAAGCACCAAGGGGGGGTGGGGGGTCTCTGTTTTGCTTATTTTGGATGACATGGGGGTAGGGGGGTCTAGATGATGATTACGTCATCGTTAGTTATTTACTTTTTTACACGAATGGCAACCCTCACATTGTCTATGCGTGAAAACGAAACGCATTTTCGGGGATTCCCGCAAATAATGCATATGTTTAGGCACTCACTTTTGAGAACCGATTAAGGGAATTACCGCGCATTAGGAAAATTACCGCGCGCTATTCACTTGTCTAATTAATGCATCTATTATATTATATTATTTCTAATTATAATATTTTTGTCCCTTACTCTATGTCTCTATGTGTATCAGTTAAACCTAATCTTTCAATGGATTTTCCTATTTTTTAAATGACAATATAAAAAAACATTTATAACTAAAAATGTTTACGTAAGCATAGGGGGAGGGGGTAAGAGCTTTGCTTACTTTTGATGACAAGGGGGGCGGGGGGGGGGGGGTAAAAAATGGTAAGAAATCTGCTTACGTAATACTTGAACGGCCCCTTGGGGACTTCACACACATCATTGAATTGCTTCGCAGATGCATGCAGGTTTCCTCACGATGTTTTCCTTCACCGAAAAAGCACAGTGGTTTCAAATTGAATTTCGCACATAAGTAAACTTAAGAGGTGCGAGCCGGAATCGAACCCCCGACCCTCTGCATGAGAGGCGGTAGGTCGAACCACTAGGCCACCACGCCTTTTTTACACTTCCCAAGGAACGTGTATGCCAAACTTCAGCTTTCTAGGACCAGTAGTTTCGGCTGTGCGTTAGCATCAGTCAGTCACGTAACTCAGTCCATAACGGACGAGTTTTATACAACCACAGTTTTGATTTTAATCATTTATGTATTTAAACTTTATTGCACATTATTAAAAACTAATTCAAAATACGAACTTAATTCTCTACCATTCAAATCAATTAAATCAATCTAGATTGGGTCAATCGCTTTATTTTGAGAGATCATTTAGTCCTAAGAAGTTGTCTGTTACGGTGAAATACTTTTACTTATCTGTCAAATTTCAGATCCTTAAAAAGCAAGTGCAGTCTCTTACGATGCACCAGAAGAAGTTAGAGGATGAGTTGCAGCAGATAGAAGAGAAGTTCGAGGCCAAAAAGCGCAAATTCATCGAGAGCAGTGAAGCCTTCCAAGAAGAATTGAAGAAGGTAAGCAACTTGACTTTATTGTCACTTAACAGGTTTGATTTGCTTTTCGAAAGTGGTTAGTTTGTGATCCTATAAAGGTTCCGTTTTTAACCCGACTTCAAGAAAAGGAGGAGGTTCTCAATTCGTCTGTATGTTTTTTTAATGTTCCTCGATTACTTCGTCAATTGCAGTGCCGGATTAGCCATTAAGCAACTGTTTAAGGTGGCTTGATTCAAACCACCCGTTAAAATTAACGTTAAATATTTTACTATGGGACAAAATGACGTTTCTGTATGGAATGTCAGCTCGGCGGCCATGTTTAACGACCAGGAGTCTTTCAACTGTGCTTGAATCAACCGACCCTTAGGGTATCACCTCTTGGGGGCATCAAAAACGGCAAAAATAGCAGAAGAAAAAATGCACTGGCACACAGGCGTGGATTTTTTAGGGCATCAAGTAATCTTAATTACACTGGTCAATTCTCAACCGATTTCCATGGTTTTTTTTTTAAATCGAAAGGTGGGACCACCGGATTGGTCAAATTCTAATATGTTCCTGATGATGGGATCTTAGAGGTGCGAGCCGGAATCGAACCCCCGACCCTCTGCATGAGAGGCGGTAGGTCGAACCACTAGGCCACCACGTTCTTCGGCCACGGTTTCGTTTTATGTGCGAAATTCAATTTGAATTAACCACTGTGCTTTTCGGTGAAGGAAAACATCGTGAGGAAACCTGCACGCATCTGCGAATTAATTCAAAGATGTGTGTGAAGTCCCCAATCCGCACTGGGCCCGCGTGGGGAATATCGCCCAAACCATCTCGTGATGAGAGGAGGCCTGTGCCCAGCAGTGGGACGCAAAATAGGCTGTAGTAGTAGTAGTAGTAGATGGGAACCATGAAAAAATTATTCATCAAAATTTAGTCAAGTCAGTCAGTAGGAGAAGAGTTACATAAATGTTGATTGATCTATGTCTCCCCCAGCACTGCAAGCCAGCGGTGGACGACGATACCTTCCAACGGATGGTGGAGCGGGCGCTCGAACAGATGCGCCGTGGGCTCAACCCCGCCGCGCATCCCCTGCTCGTCGAGAGGAAGGACGAGGTGAATGATGCTAATATAACACACACACACACACACACACACACACACACACGGAACCCCTCACTTATCCATCCACTCGCCCTCTTACCACAGAATATTTAATAGTACTACATACAGAATTTCCATGGAATCATCCACGGAGTGACCCTAGTTCTACTGCGGATATCCTCATTTCTGATTCTATCACGCAGAGAAACCTCGAGCATACCTCTCTCCATTGCCCTTGAGTCTTCTTATCAGGCCAATCGTTAGCACCCACGTCTCGGAACCATAAGTCATCACCTGGCAACACACACTTTTCGAAGACTTTCGACTTGAGACACTGCAGTAATTTGGACGAAAAGACACTGCGAAGCTTCCCGAACGCTGCCCAGCCGAGTCGGATTCGACGATTGACCTCTTTCTCGAAGTGTGAAAAATTTCATTCCCTTATTATCATCATCCATGTTTCTTTACAGCCAATGGAGCAGGATCAAAACGTCATCAAGCAAGAAGCCAATGGGCCCAATCCCCCGACTCAAGTGGACAAAGTATCCACAACCGAAGTGAAACCGGACGGACATGTCACCACCGAGCTGAACAAAACAGAGCCCGAAGTCAAGAAAGAGGAGAACGGTCATGGACCGGAGGGGGAAGGTAAGTCATTAACTAATGGAATCCTGCTTTAGAAGCAGGTGGTGTTCTATGGTCTCTGCTTACCCCAACGGAAGACAGGCCTGATTATATGTAACAGCGGGCTCATTGTGAATGCAATTTGGTTTACGATACCTAAGGGTTTCCCCACATCTATCGACGCGGAATGGCAAAAAGCTATGTCAACGCAATAAGACCTAAAAATTTCGGTTCGGCTCGGATCGGCTAGTGGATGTTTATGCGCATACCTACGAAGACGCGAACAAAAGCTAGTAGGATATTAAAATGCCACAGGTGGCTCCATGTCGTGACTCCACACGAGCAACACTAGCATACTCTGTCGGAGGTAATGGGGACTATCGTTTCTTTGCTCACCAGTTGGCGCCACTGTTGACTAAGGTCCAGAGGCGTAGCTGTCAAAGGCGACTTTATAAGATCGGCGCCGAAACAAAGAATTGAATTTAAGTTTATTCATTATAAACAACTATCATCATATCGAGTAGCTATGCCGCAATGTTGTGCAGTTTCGTTTTGTTTGGAAAAACATTTTTTTTCAAAGCTTTTACATTCATCGCCAAATAATCCATATTTGCGATAATTTCACGGAGATCACTTTTCAACAGGTACATTAAAGAAATTTATAATTTGTATCACGAAGCCCGCCAAAACCAGTGAAAAGTGATTGTTAATGGACCTCAAGCGACACTAGCTCCTCTAGTGGCAAATTCACACGCGATAGCCCCCATTGAAAAAACAACATTCTAGAGTTGTTCGAGTCACTTCTAAAATTTTGCAAGCTAGTCTCATATTATAGCAAATTAGTCTTCTTTAAAAAAAAAGTACTGAGAAGGTAGTATCAAAAACTAGTCCCTTAGGGTCAAAATCGCCAAACTCCGAAAAGCAGCCGAAATTTTCTTGTTTATTTATTTTTGACTAAGTTGCGTTCGGAGCTCGAGGTCACAAACCTGGATTATACATTAGGCCAACATCACAAACAAGTCTGCAAAAAATCAGAACTACCGGATTTCCCGCACACGCTGATGTATAAAGTTATTGGATCATGCCGTTGCCGCGTCGATAGGTGTGACCTTTAAACAAACGGTGCTTTCTTTGTATTTTATTTCATGTCATTGGTATAGGCAAACGAGTGCACAGCCCACCTAATTGTAAGTGGTCACTGCGTCCTTCTAATTCTATGATCCCCCCATTAAGAAACCATAAGATCTCGAATGCGTTGCCTACCCTGCGGCCTAAGATGGGATGCCTCTGTGCCAGAAATTTAACCAGCTGCCTTAACTCCCTACCGGAACACAACAGTGCGAGCACTGCTATTTGGCGGCAGGTTAACAGGGAAAGACGGTGCGGTGGTACCTCTTTGGACGGACCATCAAAAATTTGTATGTATCAAAAATTTACACGTATGAAAATGTACCTTGAAACTGGCAGGTGAGCGCAAGGAGGAGGCGGAGGTGAGGAGCGAGCCCAAGGAGCCGGCGCCGGCGCCCGCGCAGCACGTCACCTCGCCGCCGCACCACGGTAACGACACGCCTCACTCGACACGCCTCACTCTCACTCACTCGTCACGCAAGGACGAGGCGGAGGTGAGGAGCGAGCCCAAGGAGCCGGCGCCGGCGCCCGCGCAGCACGTCACCTCGCCGCCGCACCACGGTAACGACACGCCTCACTCGACACGCCTCACTCTCACTCACTCGTCACGCAAGGACGAGGCGGAGGTGAGGAGCGAGCCCAAGGAGCCGGCGCCGGCGCCCGCGCAGCACGTCACCTCGCCGCCGCACCACGGTAACGACACGCCTCACTCGACACGCCTCACTCTCACTCACTCGTCACGCAAGGACGAGGCGGAGGTGAGGAGCGAGCCCAAGGAGCCGGCGCCGGCGCCCGCGCAGCACGTCACCTCGCCGCCGCACCACGGTAACGACACGCCTCACTCGACACGCCTCACTCTCACTCACTCGTCACGCAAGGACGAGGCGGAGGTGAGGAGCGAGCCCAAGGAGCCGGCGCCGGCGCCCGCGCAGCACGTCACCTCGCCGCCGCACCACGGTAACGACACGCCTCACTCGACACGCCTCACTCTCACTCACTCGTCACGCAAGGACGAGGCGGAGGTGAGGAGCGAGCCCAAGGAGCCGGCGCCGGCGCCCGCGCAGCACGTCACCTCGCCGCCGCACCACGGTAACGACACGCCTCACTCGACACGCCTCACTCTCACTCACTCGTCACGCAAGGACGAGGCGGAGGTGAGGAGCGAGCCCAAGGAGCCGGCGCCGGCGCCCGCGCAGCACGTCACCTCGCCGCCGCACCACGGTAACGACACGCCTCACTCGACACGCCTCACTCTCACTCACTCGTCACGCAAGGACGAGGCGGAGGTGAGGAGCGAGCCCAAGGAGCCGGCGCCGGCGCCCGCGCAGCACGTCACCTCGCCGCCGCACCACGGTAACGACACGCCTCACTCGACACGCCTCACTCTCACTCACTCGTCACGCAAGGACGAGGCGGAGGTGAGGAGCGAGCCCAAGGAGCCGGCGCCGGCGCCCGCGCAGCACGTCACCTCGCCGCCGCACCACGGTAACGACACGCCTCACTCGACACGCCTCACTCTCACTCACTCGTCACGCAAGGACGAGGCGGAGGTGAGGAGCGAGCCCAAGGAGCCGGCGCCGGCGCCCGCGCAGCACGTCACCTCGCCGCCGCACCACGGTAACGACACGCCTCACTCGACACGCCTCACTCTCACTCACTCGTCACGCAAGGACGAGGCGGAGGTGAGGAGCGAGCCCAAGGAGCCGGCGCCGGCGCCCGCGCAGCACGTCACCTCGCCGCCGCACCACGGTAACGACACGCCTCACTCGACACGCCTCACTCTCACTCACTCGTCACGCAAGGACGAGGCGGAGGTGAGGAGCGAGCCCAAGGAGCCGGCGCCGGCGCCCGCGCAGCACGTCACCTCGCCGCCGCACCACGGTAACGACACGCCTCACTCGACACGCCTCACTCTCACTCACTCGTCACGCAAGGACGAGGCGGAGGTGAGGAGCGAGCCCAAGGAGCCGGCGCCGGCGCCCGCGCAGCACGTCACCTCGCCGCCGCACCACGGTAACGACACGCCTCACTCGACACGCCTCACTCTCACTCACTCGTCACGCAAGGACGAGGCGGAGGTGAGGAGCGAGCCCAAGGAGCCGGCGCCGGCGCCCGCGCAGCACGTCACCTCGCCGCCGCACCACGGTAACGACACGCCTCACTCGACACGCCTCACTCTCACTCACTCGTCACGCAAGGACGAGGCGGAGGTGAGGAGCGAGCCCAAGGAGCCGGCGCCGGCGCCCGCGCAGCACGTCACCTCGCCGCCGCACCACGGTAACGACACGCCTCACTCGACACGCCTCACTCTCACTCACTCGTCACGCAAGGACGAGGCGGAGGTGAGGAGCGAGCCCAAGGAGCCGGCGCCGGCGCCCGCGCAGCACGTCACCTCGCCGCCGCACCACGGTAACGACACGCCTCACTCGACACGCCTCACTCTCACTCACTCGTCACGCAAGGACGAGGCGGAGGTGAGGAGCGAGCCCAAGGAGCCGGCGCCGGCGCCCGCGCAGCACGTCACCTCGCCGCCGCACCACGGTAACGACACGCCTCACTCTCACTCACTCGTCACGCAAGGACGAGGCGGAGGTGAGGAGCGAGCCCAAGGAGCCGGCGCCGGCGCCCGCGCAGCACGTCACCTCGCCGCCGCACCACGGTAACGACACGCCTCACTCGACACGCCTCACTCTCACTCACTCGTCACGCAAGGACGAGGCGGAGGTGAGGAGCGAGCCCAAGGAGCCGGCGCCGGCGCCCGCGCAGCACGTCACCTCGCCGCCGCACCACGGTAACGACACGCCTCACTCGACACGCCTCACTCTCACTCACTCGTCACGCAAGGACGAGGCGGAGGTGAGGAGCGAGCCCAAGGAGCCGGCGCCGGCGCCCGCGCAGCACGTCACCTCGCCGCCGCACCACGGTAACGACACGCCTCACTCGACACGCCTCACTCTCACTCACTCGTCACGCAAGGACGAGGCGGAGGTGAGGAGCGAGCCCAAGGAGCCGGCGCCGGCGCCCGCGCAGCACGTCACCTCGCCGCCGCACCACGGTAACGACACGCCTCACTCGACACGCCTCACTCTCACTCACTCGTCACGCAAGGACGAGGCGGAGGTGAGGAGCGAGCCCAAGGAGCCGGCGCCGGCGCCCGCGCAGCACGTCACCTCGCCGCCGCACCACGGTAACGACACGCCTTACTCTCACTCACTCGTCACTCGACGACAACTGTCACTTTCGTCACTTACGGCAGCAGCCCCATCATAGAAATAGTAACTACGAGCTTTTACCCGCGACTTTCGTCTGCAGTGAATTTAACACTATATTTCTAAACCCCTTTTAACAGGATACGTTTAGACCTTCTCCGGAATTACGGGATTTCCGGATTTGTGGGATTCCCGGGATTTCTATCCAAAGTCCTCTTCCGGGGTCCCTCCAATGAGTTTCCGGGATTTTTCCCAGATTTCACAGGGTTTCCCGGATTTTTCCCGGGGTAATTCAGGTTACATACAAACTATCTGTTTGCCAAATTTCATGCAAATTGGTTGAGCCGTTTTAGCGTGATTGAGTAACAAACATCCAAACTTTTAAACCCACAAACAGCTTTATTATATTAGTAAGATTAGTAACATAGGTCGTCAAGTTCTTGCCCGATCGTCCCTGCGGTGCGACAGACGTTGGGGGGCGCGCCGACAGCGGGGACGGTGGGGAGACTAAACACGCATTGCACGAATCATATTGGCCGTCGGCAAAAATCAGCATAAAAAGCTACTTATGACCGACTCACGTGCTATATGACTATGGCACTGGCATGGTATGGAATGGCAATGGCATGGCATACCAATCCGGCATGACAGGCACAACACGTACTTAGTTTCATATTCAGGGGGTGGGGAGGGGGGAGCTAGCAATAAGTGTAACTTAACCTAAACTTATAACTGATAATCAGACTGTTTTTTAAGCCATAATTGTCAAATTTCAGCAATGATGATGCCGCCGAACCCGGGCGCTCCTCCGCTGGCGCCGCCGCCGCACGGTCCCCCGCCGCCCGGAGGTAAGGCTCCCCGCGACCCGCGCTCACTTGTCTCTAACACCGCTCTCATTCGCATATACATGCTCGCAACACTTGCTGCTATGTTGGATCGATGGTATACGAATATTGATGAACTTTACACGTCGTCTTAAC
Organism: Aethes cnicana; assembly: GCA_963971205.1. Lineage (NCBI taxonomy): Eukaryota > Metazoa > Arthropoda > Insecta > Lepidoptera > Tortricidae > Aethes > Aethes cnicana. The sequence continues at coordinate 178,956 of OZ020289.1, forward strand.
AAAATTCTTGAAAAGAAAATGTTTAAAAAATCCATCCAATATTGTACAAGGACTAATGCATATTTTCCGATTGTAATGATATTCAAAATTCTTAAAAATGTATAAAATGATGCACAAACTAACTGGTGAGCACTATTTTGCAATTTCTATGGTGTAATCCAGGGCTTGTAACCGGTTTTTGCCCCCATACAAATAAACCAGTTTTCTTATGGTTCTTTCGTTTACTATTTCATGTTTAATATGGCTATAAAATAATACGAAGTAATAACCTAAATACACTATGGAGTTCCGCATAAAGAGTATAAAATAATTCTAAATATTTGGCTATTTCGGGGTTTTTTAAATTAACCGGTTGCAAGCCCTGGTTTCATCAAATGGCACTTCATCTCTGAACCATTTAGAGGTTGGTCAAAGCAAGCCTCATTTTTTTGATAATTTTAAAATTACATCGACTATACCATTATACTTTGGTCCATCTCTATGAGGTTATAGCACGACACAACTTAGAAGGCGCGCGGATTAAGCAATAACAGACTCTGCGTCAACGGCTTAAGTGCTTCGTCACGCGCCTTCTAAGTTGTGTTCTGCTATACACGTGTGTTCATAAAGTGTTTTGGGGTGTTTTTCTTTGCTGCTGAATATAAATATATAAAACTCAAAGGTGACTGACTGAGTGACTGACATAGTGATCGGGCTGAAATTTGGCATGCAGGTAGATGTTATGACGTAGGCATCCGCTAAGAAAGGATTTTGCAAAATTCCCACGGGAACGGGAAAAATCGGGATTTTACTTTTTAATATTTCTGCGTATACGAAGTTGCGGGGAAAAGCTAGTGATTCATAATTTCTGAACGTTGATCAATGATCAGAAGTTTAATTTTGAAATGACTGCTGTCTTCAATCAAGAAATCTTTTTGTAAACAATGTGACCACTGCGAGTAATTTTTTTATAATATCGAGTACTTTCACGATTTCTCCACTGATCAGACATACTCGTAAATATCCGTTTATTCAAATACAAGTTTTAGGCCTAATTATTATACAATAGAAAAGAAAAAGAACACCGAATTATAATATTTCTCTCGTGAACATATAAAGGTAAAGCCATTTGATTTGAAAAAAAAGTCGAAAATTTCGCGTTGTCTAACGTTACTTTTAGCAGATTTTCGTTCAAATGTTAGCTAAAATCAAAGAAAATTTGACAATATTCTTCATGTTTGTCAAGGCTTTAAGGCATTTACTGCCACTTCTGTTTTACGAACTTTCGCCAGGTGCCACATCTGTCATTAAGGGAACATTGCAACGCACATGTGCGTTCAAGGCACTGCGGGAAAGTCAGCAAAACGCACATATGCGTCGGTGGCAGTGAATGCGTTAAAATGATATCGTCCAAATGTTAAAGAAATATGGGCGCCAGATACTTCTAAATCCAAAGGTTTCTATCACAAATGTTAACGTTACATTACAAGGGTACACATACAATATCGTGTCAAACTGCCAAGGCAGTTTCATACAGAAGTTAGGGAAATCCAAATTTCCGAGTCACTATAAAACGAAGAAACTCGAGATACCGGGGCGTACTAACGCGCGTTCCCGCAGCCGTGGGGTACGGGTACGGCGGCCGCTACTACGCGGGGTACGGCGCCTTCCCCGCGTACCCGCCGCACGCGTACTGCCCGCCCGAACACTACCCGCCGCACGCGCAGCACCCCGCGCCGCACCCGGACTACAAGCGTGAGTAACTCCCGGACACCTGCGCCCCAAATACTGGTCGCTCTCAAGAATAAGTTGCAGGGGAATCGGTAGTGTCATCATATCGACCTGCCGCCCTCGGACCACAAGCGTGAGTAAGTCCCGGACACCTCCGCCCCAAATACTGGTAGCTCTCAAGAATAAGTTGCAGGGGAATCGGTAGTGTCATCATATCGACCTGCCGCCCTCGGACTACAAGCGTGAGTATCTTCCGGACACCACACTGGTCGCTAAGTAGGAAGGAATTAGAGTTAGTCTCATCATGTCAACCAAAGACGTCCGCCGCACCCGGACCTCAAGCAAGAATAACTTCCGGACACGTCTGTACCAAATACTGATCGCTCAAGTTCTCTCCCATGGGGTATTTTGGAAAGAATCATTAGTCTAATCACGGGTTGCTCGAACTGTTATATGGAGTCTTCTCGTGACCACGGCCGCAACGCGGCCGAAACGTCGAGGTAAAATATAAATATTTTTTTATGCGATTAAGTCCCGTTAATAGTGAGTTTAATATGACATATGATGGAGTAAGTAGAATCGCGAGAGTGACCACTCTGTGGTAAGTAAACACATTTAAGACATCGTCTCGGCTGAAATTATGTCCAACCAACTGATACACTAACCGGACATTGGACAAGGTTCTGCTTAGTAATAAGTAAGTAGCTCTGTCTGTATTCAGGACTTATCCTGTCATCCAGAACACAGGTAAAAAAAAACCTTCCAAAAATCCCTCCAGTTGAGCTAGCGACGAATTTTTTACAATAAAGTTTTTGAAGTACTATCTCAGATCTTTGATCTTGTCATATTTACTTTTGCGCCGAAACGTTAGACAATATAATAAGGGGTACTTCATTTAATTGTGTTCACGACAATAGGACACTCATTGCTATCACTGGTTCCACTAATCCACGTTACTAACACAACAATCACCCGCTTTGAAGAATGGTGTCTAACATTTATATGTTATCTAGTCGTGCAGTGTAAAACGTGTCTGTTTTTACAGCCGACGAGCCACCTGCGAAGAAGGAAGGCGAATGATTGTCGCCGAAACGCGTCGTCAAGAGACGACGCAAGTCCTCCAGTAAGGACACACAGTGAGGACACTAAGTGCAGTGCGCGAAGTAACGGTTATTGCTAAAGAGGGGTCATTTACATTTTAACCTTTTCCACGCCAACAACGCATGTATAGGCACCATATATGCGACATGGCGTACAAGGAACAAAGAGGTTAAATACATATGCGTTGGTTAAATACAAATATTCGTATGATCCACTTTCGCTTTAGACATCAGCCACCCTTGACGTTTGAGTGACGGCTTTTGTATTTGACATGACGTTGAAAAGGTTAAAAGGGATATCTTTGAGGGTACTTTTATTCTAAACTTCGTTAACTTGCATACCAATAACGTCTTAAAGTCACTCCTCATGTAAGCAAGAAATAGAACTGTTTCTAATGGGCTAGCGGGCGCCATTTCCTGTATTTTCCATTTAATATACATAGTTTGAATTTCATTGGCATTGTCATAAAAATCATGAGTGAATATGATTCCAAGTTGATTCCAATTAGAATATAACAATTATGTTTTTGACGATGTAGATTGTCATGTCATCCATTCTTAGCATTTATCGTCTATTATTTCATATGGGCAATTTTTTTGAAGAGATTAAGGCCTATGTATGAAAAATAAAGATAAGAGAAAATCTAAAAAAGGTACTGTAAATGGTTATTAGGGTTTGTATTGTAGTGTCCTAACTTTCCTGAAGATTGAAGGGGGCAAAGTAGGTAGGTTACATTAAAAACACAAGATAGTTCTTAAAAGTGTAATTTTCTTATATACAAAATATGATAATATTTTTATCTTAGACATGATTAATTTAATAAATACAATAAACACGAATACTAGTACGTAAGTGACATTTTGTAACATCTATCTGTTCTCGTCGATTCTGTTGCTGTTGCGCCCGAATTGTGCGATGACGGGCCGCCCACTTAGAATGGTCCCGTTTATCTCCTGCAACGCTTGTATTGCCACATTTTCGTCTGGAAAAGGGAATAAATTTAGTTTCTAATGAGAAATCGTTTTATTTTATTTATGTTTGTAGTTTGTAACATGAAAAGATAAAATACCACACTATTGTTAAATTAAATAATAAGGTTCAAATATGCTTGAAAAATCAATATTATACCATATCCATATTATTAATATTATAAATGCGAAAGTAACTGTATGTCTGTTACCTGTTCACGCTTCAACCGCTGGACTGATTGAGATGAAATTTAGCATGGAGATAGTTGGGAGTCCCGGGAAAGGACATAGGCTACGTTTCATCCCGGAAAAGCGCATAGTTTCCGCGGGAACGCGATAACCGAATTCCACGCGGGCAGGAGCTAGTTATACACATATTTTGCAGAAAAACTGCTAAGATTTCTTAACATATTGCATAGATTTTTAGTAGGTCATCAATACAAAAAACCGGCCAAGTGCGTGTCGGGCCACGCGCAAAGTATAGGGTTCCGAAGTTGACGATGCCCACAGTATCTTTCTAAGACTTATTAGCATCTAGCTAGCCCGTGGTATGAGGTATGACGTGCCCGCCGGACGCCCCTGCCGCTCGAGAAATATCAAGGGTTTTTTAATCATTTCATAAGTTGGTCGACTATGACTCGTAAATTAGTACAGCCTACTTAGCTGTGATAGTTTTCCTTTCAACTACGTTATATATGCCACAACCGTGATTTTTTCAGCCATCCAAATACCACCATTTAGCTGGCAGGTTGGGGACACTCGACCCTAACAAAAAAATAGCACATTAAAGCTTAACATTTCACAAACGCATCACTTAATCAAAAAACCCACAATATTTTTTCAAGACCTATGCAACGATGTGCCGCACCATGGGGTACGCAAGAAAAAAAAAATATCCCCACTTTACAAGTAGGGGAGACACCTATAAAAAAATATATTTCAAAATTTTATTGTACCACTTTGTCAGCGTAACAATATGTATATTCATGCCAAATTACAGCTCTCTAGAACTAAGCATCTCCGAGCAATAGTGCGGACAGACGGACGGACATGGCAAAACTATAAGGGTTCCTTGTGGACTTCGGAACCCTAAAAAAGAAGATGAAAAAACTTTAATCTATTCTGATTGAGCCTATAAACTGGCTATTGGGTTATAAGAATAAGAAAGTTTTCTCAAAAATGGCCGGGAAACTCGTCATTGTCTGCTTTCTATCAGACCGCAAAGTGCGTCATTGACGATCAGTCAAAAATTAAAAAAAAAAAACTCAACTGCATGCCCCGGAAATTTGTATGAATTTACTTCCGCGGCATGTATAAGCGCAGGGAATGTTGTATGAAATTTCATTATCGTACAGGTACTTTTTTTTTAAACTGATAAATACGCGAAGGAATTCCCAAACAGCCAAGTCTGCATGTTCTGTATCTGTCAATTGACGCGAAACCAAACGTTTTTATCCGTGTCTGAAACAGCGCAATGTATTTCAGAACGGAATTAAAAAAAAAAAAGATCCATAAAGAGCGGGAGTTCTTGTCTTGTATCAGATTTATTTAGCTAAATTTAATGAAAATAGTTTACTAGTTTGGTTTAAAAATTAATAAAAGGTCCTAATTTTTATAAAAAACGAGAAATCTACATGCGAGTTTTTAACTTGCCGTGTTAGTGTGTCTGTTAAAGTCAAATATCGGTGAATACGAAATAAGACTGGCGTTCCATTGGATTTGTTGTAAGTACTTGACTACCTTTGCGTGCGTGTCAATGCTGTATTATTATGAATACCTAATATCAAGGTTTTTTTTCATTTTTGAGAAAAGCACTATATAAGCCTCGGCACGTGAAAGGCTTTGCAGGCTTCGTACATATTAAAGGGCCTCGGCGAAGCCTCGGCCCTTTAAACCAGTACTCAGCCTGCAAAGACCTACTTTCCCGGCCACGGCAATAATGTACTATTATTTCAGAGCATTAAAAGCTCCATAATATATAGTTAGTTATGATAGGACTCACTTTGGAATGCCACAAAAGCCTGCCCTCTCATCCTCCCTGTCATCAATCTGATTTCCACGGGTCCCCCGTTGTCCAAGACAAACTGGTTGAAGAGGAGGGATAGCTGGTCTTCCGAGACTGCTGGGGATATATTCTTGAGGTAGAGAACCTGATGATAAAAAGTGAATGAAATAAAGATGGGAATTGTTTTTCTCATGGTCAAAAATCCAGAAAATAGAGGTGGCAAGCTGTCAGTATTTCCCAATTTATCATACAAAACTAGAAATCTTTTTGCACTGTAAGTTTTAAAACTAAAATACTCTCAAAGAGTAAAACACTACACCCATTGTGTCATAATGTGATATGTTTTTTCATTCTTATTTTTTACCTTTGATGGAATCCCTGGCTCATAATCTTTGAATCTCTCAATTTTCATAATATCATCAAGACACATTTTAGTGCCCTCTAGCAGCTGTTCTTCTGCTGGGTTGACGGGCATCACAATGTCTACAGCCTCATACTCTTCTTGATCCTGCTCTCGCCTTACTGGTTCCAACCTGACTATCTTATTATCTTTAATAGTATACATTGTACGCTTTTTAGGTCCTATTGGATTACTCTTTGAGGTCCCTGGTTTCACCCTGTTTGGCATGTCCTTGACGTCCCAAAGGCTCCCAGGCTTTGGCATATTAGTAGTTGGTACCGTGCTAACCTCTATACCCTGGGCAAGTATTCTTTCCTTCTTCCGTTCAAGGCGTCTCAGGATTTTTCGCCTTTTTGTAATTGGTACTACATTATCGTCTTTTAAGTGGCCAAATAGATTGTCCTCTAAATCTTTGAGCTCATGCATGGGATGGCCTTCGGGGTAAAATTTAATGGGGTTTTTATGTATTTTCTGAAGGATGTCTGTTTCTGGTTGTTTGGATGTGCCTGGCTGGTCCTCGCACTGGTCTGAGCTGCAAACAGAATTTTATGTTTGTTATTTAATAGAAACAATAAGGCATCCATACTAATATTAAAAATGTGTGTGTTTGTTTGTCCTTCCTTTTTGTCGAAACGACTGATTTGGATGGAATTTGGTACGGATATAGTTTGAGACACTTTATATTTATTTGTATGGGTCAAGTCAAACCAGTACTTTCAATACTTCTATAACTATAACCATCTATGTTTAGTATCATCGGATGCAAAGAAATTATAAGACTATGCAGGACGAAGTCGCAAGCAACAGCTAGTCTAGTATTTACATATTTAATGCAACCTGCTTAGTTAGTTCATATCGTGTTAAATTATGGACTAGGATAGGATTATGCACATCAGCAACAAATGTTAAATTACGAGTTGGAAATACCACACTAGTAGATTAATTATCATAGTCAGCCATGTTACAAATATCTTACCTTTCACCCTTACTCAGAAATTCATTTATTTTTTCATTTATTGCATCTAATTTACTTTTCAATATGCTGGACTCGATCTTTTTCCGTTGATCCAATAGCCCCGCAGTATCGTCTTGATATAATTTAATTTCTTCGTTTGATAATCCCACTTTTTTAAGCCTTTCCAAGTGGTGCACAGCATCTTCTGCTTTTTTGAAATCTTCCAAAGTAGATATGCCATAATTTGTAAATGGTAATACGTCCGACGTCTTCTCGAATTCTTTTGGTAACGGTTCAGAGCTGCTAGAAAGTATGAATGTTACTTTATATGCTTTTTGTTTGATACGAACAAGTAGAATACATACTAAGGTTCCTAAATACTTGCCACATAATGAACTCCGTAGCTTGTTCAATATATTATGTCATTGATTAGCACTATTAGCAGTAAATTACTATAAATATGATTTATAAAATCACATAACTATAAATAAAACTAAAATAACTTTATTGAAATTAAAATAAATAGTCCTACTTGATATTATGACTATGACACTGCGTCATAGACTAATACCAAACATCCTTTTTTTTAAATAGTGTTGCTATATAGCTAAATTATTTAAGTTTGTTATACACGACTAAACGACTCGAAAAATTATCGCATCAAAGAGAAAAATATGTTATTGATCTTTTACTTGTCTATGAAAGATATTGATTTGATTGTGCCAAGGATTGTACTATTGTTTGCGTGTGCTTATTTTAATTTTCGTATTTGCGCAATTAGTTACAGTATTATATACAGCATCTAAATTACAAGACTTCAAAATGAATTCGTGGGGTAATGAACAGTACGGCATGCCCCCTAATATGATGGGTATGCCTCCAATGATGCAGAACATGATGCATCCTCCTTTGTTGCCTCCTCCTATGATGCAGAACATAATGGAAATGCCAAATAACATGGGGCCACCTCAAATAGGACCTCAACTGCCGGAAAGTATCCAGCCTCAGCCGGATGTACAAGACCCTAGCGTGGAGTCGACGGAGGTACAAATGATCGAGGATGACACACCAGCACCTGGGACTTCAAGAGCGCCCCAGGAAGGAGGACATAGAAATAGGGACGCGAGGAGTAGAGAAAATCGCGACAGAGACAACAGGGGTAAGTTTCAGTTGGTTAAACTCATTGATAAGAAAGGCAATTTCAATTCGGGCTATTTTTTGCATTGCCAAACCAAATTCACCTTTCCTGTTTTAGATCGTCAACGTCGTCGCTCTCGATCGCGCGAGCGTCGCGATAGAAACGACCGCATGGGCAACAGAACAGGCGATAGACCTGATAGGCCCAACGAGCACAACCGCATGGAGAGAAATGACCGGAGCCGCCACGACCGCCGCGACAGACGGTCCAAGTGGGACAATAATGACAAGGCAGACATGTCCGATAAATCAGGGAACATGATGGGAGTCAACATGATGTTGCCAGGTGGGTCAAATTAATAACAACCAAACAATTCTGAAATGGCCAAGGTCTTGTCCACGGCTACTGCAGTAACTTTTTTTGATAGCTCGAAAAAATGTGTAATTACTACTTGAACATACTTTCAGCTTCAATTTGAAATCCGTATTATGTTGTTAAATATTTCACTATTTTTCTGAACAGCTAACTTATTCTTTGATTCAGGTGTGTCAAACCCTATGATGCCTTATGGTATGATGCCGCAGCAACAGGGCCCAATGGACATGCAAACTATGGGGAACATGCCCATGCAGAACATGCCTAACATGCAGGGCATGTTGCCCGGAATGATGAATCCTATGATGGACCAAAACATGTACATGATGAACCAACAAATGATGCCAATGATGAACCAGCCTATCTACTGCAGCGCGGCAGTACTCTTAACACCAAACCCTGGTGCATCAATGCCGAATCGCAGAGAAAAACCACCCGGATGCCGAACCATCTTTGTCGGTGGTCTCCCTAACGACATCAAGGAAGACCTCCTAACTGAGATTTTCCAGCGGTACGGCAATGTTGTTGACATCAAGTTACACCGCCAAGGGATATGTCACATCCGATTCGAGAAACAGGAGAGCGTAGAGATGTCCTTCCAGATATCTGGTTACCGCTTCAAATACCATGGCCAAACGGATGCTGAGGCTACAACCATCTTCGTTGACTATGCTTTGGTAAATAATTGATTACAAGACGGTACTTTAACCTTTTCAATGCCATGTCGAATACAAAAGCCGTCACTCACACGCCAAGGGTGGCTAGCATCTAAAGTGAATATAGATCTTACGCATACCTATACTTAACCTCTTTAATTACATCTTCTCTTAGACAACTTTAATTGTTCTTGGCGTGGTAGGCATGGCAGTGCACAGAAACTTTAGGTATCCTTGGCCTTCAAAGGGTTAATCTTTTTACTTGCAGTCTTGGGTGTCTTGAATGGCATTCTAATTCATATGTTCTTTATAGAACCGAGACGATTATGCTGAATTCGAGCGGGCCAAACGCGGCAAGCGAGAGCCCACACCACCTCGGATTGAACCCCTCACCCCAGCCGCCATGCAAACTATCACTGAAAAGGTCAAGAGTGATGACCAATTCGCTGAGGCTGCTCCTGTAAGTAGTTTAGATAGACATCTTCCTCCTCCTCTAATAATTAATTATTTTTCTGGTAGAGAAAGTCTTACATTAAGTTCGCCTTTTGTATTAGTTTTGTACTAATGTGGAACAAAGTTTAAATAAATAGATAATTTATCATCATCATCATCATCATCATCATCATCATCATCATTTCAGCCGATAGACGTCCACTGCTGGACATAGGCCTCCCCCAAGGCACGCCACTCAGACCGGTCCTGTGCCACTCGCATCCACCGCGTTCCCGCGACCTTTACAAGGTCGTCACTAGATAATTTATGCCACACGATATATAAGCAGTTTTATAAAACTACTACTTTTCAGCCACAAATTATGCTGTGTGATATCCAGCATTTCTAGGTTGAAAACTTTCTTACAATGTTGTCTCAGGGTTTCAAACGATCTTCACAGTTAGTTTCACCTAAATCTCTTGAAAGACTGACAGACCTTCACACTTATAATACACAAATGGATGATAGAGCATACAAACAGTATATTAAAAAAATCCAATCTGTTCGCAGACTCTTGTGGGTTGGCTGGAGCGAGGCGAATGCAACAAGAAAAATGCAAACTCCTTCTATTCCCTGATACAATCCAGCAACAATCAGATACGCCGGCTCTTCAATGAGAAGATGGTCCTCGACGAAGAATACCACAATATGAAAGTGTCCATGAAAGAGAAATTCGCACATATCCTGTTGCAATGTAAGTTTCAATCCTTAAGGACAAAGATCTAGCATGGTGTACACTAATAATTTTAAATTGGTAAAGATCTGAATTTTCAATTAGAATTAGAATTTGACATGGCACCTTGCATGACACCATTCTAGGTCTTAACAATTTTTCAACAGTTGACACATCGGTAGAGGAGATACAGCATCCTGTTGTTCCTGTTACGGCATCTTTATTTGGGGGATATTGTTCTTTTAATTAATGGGCCAGCAGTGTAGTGGCCATTGGTACTCTTTCTAGGTCGTCAAGGTAAGTTACGGTCCTGCATTATGGAGTTGCTGCTGAGAAGACTATTGTGCGTCCAGACATCACTGATTCCAGATATTGCTGAAACCAATGAACATAATTGCAAAACCTTTTCAACATTTTTCATTAATATTAAATTAATAAAACTAAATTACACTTGCTTGTTACAATTTTTAGTGCAAAGTTGAAAAGCTTTTTCAGTTACCTAATACAATTTATAGATGGGACTATTCAATGAATTATGTATGGGTCAATAAATTATCAAAGCATTCTTAAATTTAACGAGAGCCAAATATTCTTCATTAGTTCATCCTCCAATTTTTTGGATAGTCTCATCTATAAAGGTATCTGATACGTAAATGTGATTATTACAGGCGTGATCAAATACTTATATTTCATATCATCAGTAATATCAGTTTAGTTTTACTGTAATGTTAATCTGACCATACTCCAAATAATATTGCGAGATTGTCCATGTTTTTAATTCATTTACGTATTTAGCATAATATCTTGATCAAGTACTCTGACAGTCGTTACTATATTATTACAATAACAACAAACATTGGCCGTAAAAAGCTCAATTGCAATTGCCAACATTATCATTGCTCTTGATCAAGTTTTATGTATATGCTGTATTTATATGCTGACGTGGCGGACTTTATGAAGAAGGAACTAAGATCCAGATGCTGTACAACGGATGTCTCGAGGGCTGCAACTGAACAAACAATCCTTTATTTCATTTGGCATGAGACTGATATTAATTTTAACACGTTATTTTCCTGAAGAATCCCTGCGATTTTCTGCAAGTGCTTTCTTTAATTTGACAAATTAAAGGGTTGTAAAATGCTATTTAACATGCACACCTTCGACGGGTCATGACCTAGGATTTGTCGGGACTATAGCAGAGAAGATTCGCCAATGGTCCTCAGACAGCTGTGATCTACACGCCATCAGGTAAGCGTAAACCAACGAACTCAGGAAAATTCGACGCCATTATTCTCCATTAAGAGATTGCGGAGTCATAGTGAAGACGACTTCTCAATAGGGATGACGACAGGGCGAAGAAATCGAAATTCTAATTAGTCCGTCAGTCAGGTAATAAAAAAATAATAGACACGTATTTTTTGTTTTATCAAATTTACAAAGAATGACTAAGTTAAAACGCATTAAAGTTGGAGAGTGGGGGCTAACTACGTCACCGTTAGGTATAAATCGTACCTAACCGTGACGTCACGCGACATTTCAACTCAATATATCTCCGTATAAGTTTGATTACGTGAAAAAAGAAAAAATACCGTGTCCAATACTTTTCAATAATCTTCCTGATAGACTAAGGAAAAAAAATGTCGTCATCCTTATTGCAGCATTGTTGACCACAGGATAACATAGTCCATGAATAACACTGGTAAGTTATGAAGCGTTGCCGAAAATCGTTGTGGACTTCAGTGCAGTCTTTTGCCAATGGAAATATAGGAACGGCGGATATTATTGCCGAATTTTAGCTGTGTTTGATCTTGTCTAACTAAATGACTGTTGTATTGTAATACTTGTTATGTAACGATAACGGAAAAAAGTTGAATGCAATTTGTTTGTATTATGATCTCTATAATTATGAATTTCTCCAGTCATTTAGTTGGTTCAAGTTTTTTCTTATTTAGCATGAAGCCAGGAACTATCACAATGCCTCCAGGAATTTAAGCAAGACCTTGGTAAGTATTGTGACTGAACATGGAGCTAATACTTAATATTCCGGTATAACATGTGTTAATCAACTAAAAATAACCATTTTCATAAAAAAAATGTCTATATGTAATTATTTAAATCTGCAAAAGATGAGAGCCATCGCGTATGAATTCGTCGCCAGAGTCGCTTGTTTCGCGTGAGGTTCAGTATCGCCAATTTAGGACATTACATGCCATATTGTACGCTAAATTGAAACTCGAGTGAGTTATGTAATGACAAACCTCACACGACATTGGCGCCAGCTAGTGAGCAAGGTATACGATGGTCCTCATTGCTCCATTTTCTTTCAATCAAATACCATTGGTGGATCCGGATGACATCACGAAGAGACATCACATATAATATTGCTTGCTACATTTTTTGCTTTTTACTGTTTTCAAAAGGAAAAGTGTTTTGTTCGCTTCTTGAAATTGACTCAACGGCCATTGATTGATAAAACCTTTTGAACATTTCGGCTAATGATAAAAATAAAGAATGAAGGGACCTCGCCCACGGAGACTTTGTAGCGATGCTGTAGCATCGCTGCTAACGCGCGTTAGAAGCAGTAGGCGAGGCCATTCAGGTAGCGACCGCATCGCTACAAAAATTCGCCGTGGACGAGGGCCCTTAGAACCATCAATTTTGTAACGAAATTGATATTCGTTTCTTTCGTTCTTCAAACATCTGTAGAGATATTCTACTATCTAAAGTCAATAATATGTAGAGATATTCTACTATCTAAAGTCCCGCGCCTTCACATTTCAAAACGCTTCAATGTATTTAAAAAGCACCACCACCACTCTCAACATATGTGTGCGTGCTGTGACAGCCATCAACTATGCATTGAGAGTGTTGGTGGTGCTTTTTAAATAATAATAAAAAAAAATAAGCGTTTTGAAATGTGAAGGCGCGGGACTTTAGATAGTAGAAGATCTCTACGAAGAACTACTAAATTTGAGAGTGCGTGCTTTTGTATCATTAGTCGAAATATCAAGATGAGTGACGTTGACTCTGTATCATTTAACTATGTAATCACTAAAATGATTTCCATCATTAAATTCAGCTCTTTCTACATACCACAAGAGTTGAGTCAGCCCATCCCTAATGCCAGATTAGTGACGAACTTGATGATAATCCATGGAAAACTCAATTGAAAATACTTCGTCACTAATATGGCGTTTACAGTCGAGCAGGTCGCGAAAATTCTCTCCGCCGCCCGTCACCAGCGCGTCTCCGACCATTTTAATAAGCAGCAACGCCGCAACATCGAGATGTGGCTCAAAATGACAGAGGTGCGTATTATCTGGCTCGCCGATTTGAACAATTGCTTTATCAAGACAGGTGGATACAGTCTAGCCAGCTTAAATTGAACAATTTGACGTCTTTGCACTGGAAGTAATTTTAAGAGGGTTTACTCCAAAAGTTGGCAACGTCGCAAATAGCTGTCAAATATTTCGCTGTTTTCATTAATTTCTGAATATTACAGAAGGAAAACATGAATTATCGCTCGATGGTTGAATAAAAAATTAAGTATGTATTGCAACAATTATCATAGGAACACGAAAATTTTAGGATCATGGAAGTACTATCTTTGAAAACTTTCCATCGCATTTTCCATGCATTTTAATGTAATCTTATCATTTGAATGCCTAAACAACAAGTATAAAACGAGACGCGTCATTCAACCATTAAATGATAACTACTTTTTTAATTCAGTAATATTGGGAAATCAATAAAAACAGCGAAAAATTTCACAGCTATATGCGACGTTGCCAACTTTCGGGATGAACCATATATCAACGAATTACTCGCTAACCTACCGCCAAACAGTGTTAGCACTGTTGTGTGCTGGTTTGGGGGTAAGGCAGCCAGTGAAATTACTGGCATAGAGGCGTTCCATCTTATTCCAATATGTTGGCAACGCGTTCAAAATCTCCATCCAATATTATATCCATGGGCCGCAAAGACCGCTTACCATCAGGTGGTCTCCCTCTGTGCTTGTTTGCCTAACAATAGCATAAAAAAAGAACTCAAGTTAAAGTCGCTTATCTACTACTGCTTGTAAAACATCAGCAGTAGAAAGCACATCTCAAATGGGCCAGATACCAGAGGGTTTTCTAGTTAAATGAACTGTATCCATCATGTCAGTAGTTTTCCTTAAACTAGCTTGTTCTCTAAAGAATATTATGGTATGGATTGGAGGTGTGCTGAGGAGGTTCCTGTTTCACACAGCGCGCGCGACAAACGACGAGATTGCAACGGCTGCGGTCACTCTGGCTGTCTTCAACTGCAATTGAAAAACGAAGAAAATCCTACCAATTCTCATGAGAACCAGCTACGAAAATGTTCAAATCGGTGCAGCCATTTTTCCAATAAATAAAAACTTTATAAGCTTGTTGCATGTTAGGTGTACAATACAAACTTAACCTTTCGACAGATATATTTGTCTAAAAGGTCACGTGGATAATTCCCTAACAAACACTGTTCATTAATTTAATTATGTGCACACCTTTTCACTGCTCCAGTTGATGAGACAAGAGTTAGGCATCATTAATACTCGTACTTGTTTATTTATAAAATGCTATTTGCAGTTTTATGGATTGAAATCATACGTGACAGCGTAAGGGTACATTTTTATAGAATCGTTAGAAGAGAGGTGAAACAAATTCTGAGTATTATGAGGAAAGGTAATTAACACGTGGTTATAGAGGTCAGTTCGCTGTATAGTATAAGTAGATCATCAGATGGGTCCCAGATCTCAACAAAGAAGACTTCAACTAGAAGCGAAAAATGTACAGCGTCGAGCCAAGAGTGACGGGTCGAAGCAGCAATAATTGATTAGATACAACTATTGCTGTTTCCACTCGTCGCTTCTTATATCTACAGCCTGCAATTTTCTTCGACTTCGTGGGACCACTTGTTTCACTTATATCGTTATAAGAGAGGTGAAACACATTCTGAGTATTATTAGGAAAGGTAATTAATACGTGGTTATCGAGTTCAGTTCGCTGTATAGTATAAGTAGATCATCAGGTGGGTCACAGATCTCAACAAAGAAGACTTCAACTAGAAGCCAAAAACGTACAGCGTCGAGCCAAGAGTGACGGGTCAAAACAGCCACAACTGCGAGACACAATTGCGGCTGTTTTCACTCGTCGCTTCTTATATCTACAGCCTGCAATTTTCTTCGACTTCGTGGGACCACTTGTTTCACTTATATCGTTATAAGAGAGGTGAAACACATTCTGAGTATTATTAGGAAAGGTAATTAATACGTGGTTATCGAGTTCACTTCGCTGTATAGTATAAGTAGATCATCAGGTGGGTCATAGATCTCAACAAAGAAGACTTCAACTAGAAGCCAAAAATGTACAGCGTCGAGCCAAGAGTGACGGGTCAAAATAGCCACAACTGCGATACACAATTGCGGCTGTTTTCACTCGTCGCTTCTTATATCTACAGCCTGCAATTTTCTTCGACATCGTGGGACCACTTCTTTTACTTCTATCGTTATAAGAGAGGTGAAACACATTCTGAGTATTATTAGGAAAGGTAATTAACACGTGGTTATAGAGTTCAGCTCGCTGTATAAGTAGATCATCAGGTGGGTCACAGATCTCAACAAAGAAGACTTCAACTAGAAGCCAAAAATGTACAGCGTCGAGCCAAGAGTGACGGGTCAAAACAGCAATAATTGATTAGATACAACTATTGCTGTTTCCACTCGTCGCTTCTTATACCTACAGCCTGCAATTTTCTTCGACTTCGTGGGACCACTTCTTTTGTGAATCTTGTGTATATTTTCTCTTGATCAATAGTTTTATATACTTACTTTACTTCTTACGAATGGACTCTTCGTCATCGGGTATGGTACTATATTTTCAGCGGACTCAAATTCCTGATGCAGGAAAGAAAAACCCGATAACAGGGGAGCTCCAACGTGTATCTTCACTGATCCAGATCTCTACTCTCCGTGTGACTTCTCTCCTTACTACACACAGGCCTCTGCATAATCCTGCATTATGTTTTGAAAGAAGATCTGGGCAATGCCGTCGCCAGCTACCGGTCTCGAAGACAGCGGGAACCGCTTCCGCTTCTTCATTTACGTCACCCTACCAGATCAAACAAGACCGTCGATTTTTCAGACCCAGAAAGGTTCCTGCTTTGCTTTAGCCATCTTCTGTTAAAACTCCAAGAACTCTCCGCAAAGGTAACGGTTAGGACAGCACTCAGCAGACCACATCAAAGAGTACAGGAGGAATTCGTCACCCTGATATGGATCGGTTTGCCAAGAGGAGACATCTTCATCGGGTATGGTGCTCTTTTCAGCGGACTCCACTTCCTGAGGCAGCAGTAGACGAGAAAAAGGCCGAAAATATGGAAACTGCAATATGTATCAACAGATCCAGAATTCATCTCCACTCGACGTGTGACCTTCGTGCTACTTCTCCCCTACCGGCTTTTCCTGCTTGCTATACTTTGGAAGAAGCTCTTCGCATAGTATCGAAGAACGCGGATTTCTCTTCGGTTTCTACATGTTTCGTCACCCGACCCGGCTCGTCGATGTACGAACCCAAACAGGAACCAGAGCTTGAGCCGTCTTCTGCTGACCCCAAAACCACCCTTCAAAGGTAACGCTTAGGGCAATGGACAGCCATCGAAGACTGGAAGTTTTTGCTCAAAATTCAGCGGTGGATCGAAACTTATTTTTAGTGGATAAATAAGCACTTTCTAATACCAAAACGTTACAGTTAGGTTGCGGATCTCGTTACCTGATCAGCGATATGCATTTAATTTCCAAAGGATTGTTTAGTATTTCCCTGTAAAACGTTTTCCGTATTAAGTAATTGAAAGTGAAATATATCTGGTCAGATTTATATGTCAATTCAATATTTCTTCTGCAGTTGTCTAACTAGCGTTGTTTTTCAGGAGGTGGACAACATAAAGGAAGAGTTCGAAGCCAACTTCAACGATGACGAAATCGAGAAGATCGGAAAGAACACCGTGCCTCAAGAGAAATACGACGAACTTCGGGTAAATTAACTTTCACTCTTATTCGAAAAGGAGTATTTTGTTGCTCGTTTAAGAATCGAGGTCGTGGAAGTCGGGTAATCGGGGTTCAGCCACTGGACGCTAGATGTCGATCTAGTGTTAACTCGGAATTCGGAGCACGCACTACAGTATGAACTCTGCCAGTCTTCTTGTATCATTTCTCTATGATGTTACAAAATCTATGACATTATTTCTGACCATCACTTGGATTGACCTTATGTTACTGTTTTTTTCATCCACAGCAAGAGAATGAGAATCTCATCTACGAGCTAGAGGGCTACAAGAATGAGGCCCATCTGGCCAAGGACGAGGCCGAGAGAAAGTTCGAGACGTTCAAAGCTCACTTCATCGCTCAACACAACTTGAATAACAAGCAGGTTAGTCCACCGTATATTATCCTCAAACTCAGCGTATTTTCACTGCTTAGAAAAGAAATACCCAGCTATGGCATACTAATGAGGGCCACCGTATTCCTGTTGGCGCTGTCAATGTCAAATAGGGATGACGACAACTTTTTTTTCTTAGTCTATCAGGAAGATTATTGTAAAGTATTGGACACGTATTTTTTCTTTTTTCACGTAATCAAACTTATACGGAGATATATTGAGTTGAAATGTCGCGTGACGTCACGGTTAGGTACGATTTATACCTAACGGTGACGTAGTTAGCCCCCCACTCTCCAACTTTAATGCGTTTTAACTTAGTCATTCTTTGTTAATTTGATAAAACAAAAAATACGTGTCTAATATTTTTTTATTACCTGACTGACGGACTAATTAGAATTTCGATTTCTTCACCCTGTCGTCATCCCTATTCGTCATTCCATACAATACATGGTCTAAGAAAACAAGGTCTGCCGATCCGGGTGACGTGTCACCGTAACGTCAGTCGAGTTGCCACCTTATTGCTATAAAACAAAAACCGGCCAAGTGCGTGTCGGGCCACGCGCAAATTATAGGGTTCCGAAGTTGAGGATGCCCACAGTACCTTTCTAAGACTTATTAGCATCTAGCTAGCCTGTGGTATGACGTGCCCGCCCGACGCCCCTGCCGCTCGAGAAAAATCATCATTATACCGCGCGACTATTACTCGTAAGTTTGTACAGCCTACTTAGCTCTGATAGTTTTCCTTTCAACTACGTTATATATGCCACAGCCGTGATTTTTTTCAGCCATCCAAATACCACCATTTAGCTGGCAGGGGGGGGGGGGGGGGACACGTGACTCTAACAAAAAATAGCACTTTAAAGCTCAATATTTCGCAAACGCATCACTTAATCAAAAAATGGTTTTAACAAACCCACAATATTTTTTTAAGACCTATTCAACGATATGCCGCACCATGGGGTACACAAGAAAAAAAAATTACATCCCCACTTTACGAGTAGGGGAGGTACCCTAAAAAAAAAAATTTCAAAATTTTATTGTACTATGTCAGCGTCACTAATATGCATATTCATGCCAAATTACAGCTCTCTAGACCTAAGCATCTCCGAGCCATAGTGCGGACAGACGGACGGACGGACGGACATGGCGAAACTATAAGGGTTCCTTGTGGACTTCGGAACCCTAAAAATGGAGGAAATATTCTCTGCCGTTATAATGCAAAATAAATTATATGCGCATTACAATTGTCACTTGCTTGTTTAAGTTTCTGTTTTGACTTGTCAGTCAAGTAGCCAATTTCCAAATTTTGAGTTGCATTTTTATTGATTGAAATAATTAGCGTATTTCTTACTTGCTTTCGTATCCACAGACGTCTTACCCTCCACTGCCGCCGCCACCGACGCCGCGCATTCTAGAAGCGCCCAAACCGTTGCCCCCTCCTCCAACTCCAGACGATAACAAGGTCATCACCACCGGCCCAGCTGTACCGCCCTCCGAGGCCAAACTCATCAGCATACTGACGGCTTTCCTCATGGTCCACCCGCTGGGGGCATCATTAGACTACCTGGTCTCCTACGTGAGATCCATGACTCCAACTGTCACACAGGCTACAGTGCAAGAGATCCTACAGAAGTACGGTGATGTGTTCCAGAGAGTGACTTCTGGGGTTGGAGCGTCTATCGAGCACAGATGGTGCTTCGTCACCTTTGATATTATTAAATCTGAAGTATAGTTCTAATGAACTATACTGCAGTAATCTGCAGTTAGATTAGATTGTAAAAAGTACGAATGTAGTTTTAAAAATAGAATAGTCTTGTTTCAAAAGATGCTGGTGAGAAGAACTGTTCTGCAAAAACATTAATCTATTCAAAGCCATTGTAAAATACAAACTCACAGTCAAGGGTGGCTGACGTCGAAAGAGAATATGGATCTTACGCATATTTAACCTCTTTAATTACTCCTTAGCTAAGACAACTTTATGCAGTGCATGGCAAATTTTGGCGTTCAAAGGGTTAAGGATATAAAAGTTTATTGTTGTTTGTGTAAAGTTCAAAACAGTGTTAAGTTTTCGAAGATAGGACAAGTGTATGATATTGCTAAGAGCTGTACTGGTAGCGCATTCTTAGTCACCATATCGGTCCTCTTTATGAGTTTACTAGCCGTTACGTTACCCGTGACTACAAGTCGCGGCACGTAACTTGAGCGGTGAGCAAAAGTAGAGGGGATTTCTGCGCATGTTTACGACTGGAGGGCCAATAAGAATGCGCGCACGACAAAGCGGCCCCTGCATCCCGCGCCCCTCTGCCGATGAGATCTTATTTTTTACTTCTGCACATCGAAGATCACCGCTCAAGTTTTGTGCCGATGCCTGCGTACCTAGACTTGGAATTTGCTTACCTGATGGATGATACTATACATATAGATAGTAGTTAGTTATAAACTAGGAGTATTAAAAAAATGGGTTGACCCATGGAAAATCAGATCCCGTTGATATGTCGGAATAAAAAATATCCATTGTTATTTTATTTCCTTGAAATGAAATGAAAGAAGGACTAACACTAACAAACAAACACACTTTCACAGCATAATATTAGTATGGATTCTAAGAAAAGAGAAGTATATTTTGAAACAAATTTAAATTTAAATTAAAATACAGATTGCGAGAGTTTGTGTTTGAATGAGAAAAGATATATTATTGAGTACACATGATGTACCGCGCAGTTTGATTGAATATGTATTCGGGAAATGAATTATATCGTACACAAAATACGAATGTAAGTAGCTTTAGAAGTAAGTAATTTTTATCGTGATTGTAGTTTTGTTCTTATCGACAATAAATGTTTAATTTTTATTTTATTTTTGAATATAGTTGCTCAAAACGTAAACATTTCGATACCTGGTTAACGTGCCAAAAGTTAGTCATTTCCGAACGAGCGCTTTTTGTTTTGTGACAGCTAGTGAGCTTGCCTAAAGTTGTTTTTTACGAAGTCGTGTGTAAAGTTTTTTGAGCTTCATCCTGTTCATTTATTTCTTTATTCTTTTTTTCTAAAATGTATTGTATGTATGAAATTGACATTTTCACTCGTACCTAGTGTTAACGCTCGCTTTCGCTCGCGCCAACATAACTAGGGATTCGTGATAAAATGACAAACTTTTAGTACTTGCACCAAAATGTACTATTACCCCTGACATTATGAAAATGATATATAATACGTGATAAATGCATTTTGTCATTCACCGATGCAAATAAGAGTAAATTGAAAAATAAACCATTACCTATCGTTAATGCAAGCACTGCCTTGAACTCATATACCTACGCGGTTTACTGACATGCATACAATGCCTGCACAAGTGCGTTGCAATGTTCCAGTAAACCTGAAACATGCGGCACTTCGCGAAAGCTTAAAAATGGCCTTGAATGCGTTAAGCTGACGGGTCTCCATTTTACAAAATTTGGCGTTTAAACTTCTGTGGCACTGGCAACACCGTGTCTGTCAACTGTCATCAAAGTTTGCTCTCCACTCCCTCCCTCCCTTCTTTCCTCATTGCTCTTACTTATCTTACTGAATGAAGTTTATGCATGTGTGAGGTGTATGTTTACGCCAGTGTTTTTCACCATTAATTTAATTTAGAATAACAAAATGGTGAAGTGGTGGAACGTTTTATTGATAGTGGCTATGATAAGTTTGTTGTTCATCGCAATTCCGATCTCGTATACAGGTGGCAAAAGCAAAGAACAATTACAACAAATGTTCGATGAATACATAGAAAAGTTTAATAAAACTTACAAAGATCGACCTGATGAATATGCAACTAGATTACAACATTTCACGGTAAGCTTTTACATTAATTCGGACACTTCTGGATGTTATATGAACAGACAATTAACGCAGTTTTTAATGTCTTAACTCACATTTTTTAAAGTATTTACTAGCTGACCCCGCGAACTTCGTACCGCCTTAGTTTTTTTTTGGGTAAGTATGAAAAATAGCTTACGTCCTATTCTCAGACCTACTAAACATACACTCCAAATTTCATAAGAATCGGTCGAGCCGTTTCGGAAGAGTTTGGTTACAAACACTGTGACACGAGTTTTTTTTTTATATATTTAAGTCTCACAAATTCTTTTTCAAGAAACTTACTACTCAGTAGTGCATTATATTGATAATTATAATATAATGAACACACTTCTTGTTAACAGACATTAAATTACTTAACAATTAAAGTAAATTATTATTTTAGGCATCTGTAGAAGAAATCGAGCAGCTGAACAGTATGTCTCGTGGGCCCGACGCTCACAAAGCGCGATTTGGCCTGACCAGGCTCTCGGATATGTCCAAATCAGAGTATAGGGAGGTTCATCTTTCCGATGAGCAGCTGAAGAAACCTCCACATGAATATAATAGGACCTGGAGCAGATACAGGCATGAGCAGAGAGAAGAGAATTTGAAAGAAATTGGACCTGCATACAGCGTTAGGAGAAAAAGGGCATCTGCTACTTTACCCTTGCAAGTTGATTGGTGAGTCAATTACTTACTCCTTCTGGACCTGGGTGACCAAGCTTTGCTTGGGTGAAAGTATCCTTCACTATGTAATTATGTTTACATTACCCTTGGCCATAAAGTGCGATTTTCTGCCCGCTACGCGGAGAGAAAATCTCACTTCTTGGCCAAGGCTAGACGTAAAACTTTTGACAAACCACGGGCGGTAATTCGTAAAGCCCCAGATCACATATTTATGGCCCTCACCTTCGGTTCGGGCCACAGAAACCTGCGATCTGGGACATTTACGAATTCACCGCCCTAGGTCTGTAATGTACTATTATAGTAAAAACTGAACTTTCTCAGATATGAGACCTGGCTAGATGTATTTGTCGCCCCCATAAACCCGTATATTCCAAATTTCGTCTAAATCCTTAGAGCCGTTTCTGAGATTGCTTATAAAAATTAATTTAAAATAGAAATACTTAAGATTAGCACGTTTAAAGTATAAGATATGCCGTAGCACAAATATAAGGTCCGATCTCATACCTTGGTGCTATTTGATAGTGCATGACTAAAAAAAATTCTAAAAAAAGCATATAATTATGTAGGTACACAATATTTTCAGACGGATCTGGGACACAGCATATGAAGGGTTAAAACGCAAGTACACGGGCAAAAAAAAAGTCTCAGTCCTTGAACTGAATGCCAGTAGGTTAGTTAAATAACTAGGTAATATAACTAGTGATATCATAAACCAAGGTTGTGGTTTCTTAGTATCGGATTTACTTGAACTTGTATTGTTGGCAAACATTTATTATTTCGACTTTGCCCGCGTGGAATACGGTTATCGCATTCCCGCGGGAACTTTACGTTTTTCCGGGATGAAAAGTAGCCTATGTACTTTCCCGGGACCCCAACTATCTGCATGCCAATTATCATCTCAATCGGTCCAGTGGTAGAAGCGTGAAGAGGTGACAGACAGACAGACAAACAGACTGACAGAAAGTCAGACAGACAGGGTTACTTTCGCATTTATAATATTAATTAATATGGATATGTTGTATATATGGAGATAAGAATGTTTACTATTTATTGCTTTTCTCCCTTCACTATGTAATTATGTTTATATTTACATGATTTTATAGCACATTACAGACCTAGGGTGGTGAATTCGTAAATGTCCCAGAACGCAGGTTTCTGTGGCCCGAACCGAAGGTGAGGGCCATAAATATGCGATCTGGGGCTTTAGGAATTACCGCCCGTGGTTTGTCAAAAGTTTTACGTCTTGCCTTGGCCAAGAAGTGAGATTTTCTCTCCGCGTAGCGGGCAGAAAATCCCACTTTATGGCCAAGGGTGATGTAAAAAATATTAAACCCCCCCATAACAGAAAACTAGACAGTTAAAAACATCCCTGCTATAATTAATTTCTTTTTTACTTGTAAGGCCGTCCTAAGGAGAAATATTGATTGACTATTCGTAATTATCTAATTACCTAAGTTATTAACTTATGAATGAATCAATTATCTAATGGCATATTATTTTTCTTGCTTAAGTTGTGCAATACAATAAATTAATATTCTTCACATCACCCTTGGCCATAAAGTGGGATTTTCCGCCCGCTACGCGGAGGGAAAATTTCGCTTCTTGGCCAAGGCAAGACGTAAAACTTTTGACAAACCACGGGCGGTAATTCGTAAAGCCCCAGATCGCATATTTATGGCCCTCACCTTCGGTTCGGGCCACAGAAACCTGCGATCTGGGACATTTACGAATTCACCACCCTAGGTCTGTAATGTACTATTATTGAACACCACACATGAGAAAAAGGTATAAAAAATATAAATAGTTACAAAACATCAGAGTTATAGAATACAGCAGGCGGTCTAAATAATAGCCATGGTAGCCTAGTGGTTTGACCCACCGCCTCTCATGCAGAGGGTCGCGGGTTCAAATCCAGCTCGCAACTCTGAAATTATTTATGTGCGAAATTCAATTTGAATTTACCAATGAGCTTTTCGATGAAGGAAAACATCGTGAGGAAACCTGCACGCATCTGCGAAGTAATTCAAGGTTGTCTGTGAAGTCCCCAATCCGCACTGGGCCCGCGTGGGATCTATAGCCCAACCCTCTCGTGATGAGAATAGGCCTGTGCCCAGCAGTGGACCGTAAATAGGCTGTTGTAGTAGCAGTAGTACATTAATGTATAGCACAGTATATGTATGCGTAAAGAACAGACTCACAACAAGGACAGAAAATAATGTGCATGTATGTTCTTAAATGAGACGAGACCTGTGTCCAACAGTGGGACGCAAATAGGCTGTAGTATTAGTATGTTCTTAAATGTATGGGTAGTAGGTACAATTCTAGGCCTCCCTCCTCTATAGGTTAATTTTTTTTTCCAGTATTTTTGCACACTCACTAAAGCATACTCACTAAAACTCACTACTCAGGATTGCTTGGCAAATACTGCCAGTGGCTATGTAAACCTAGGTGTAAGGTGATACACTGATACCTACCATCATATCAAACCAAATAATGCACTCATTGCTTTAACAAATATGTACTTAGGTATATGTGTTATGTCTTGCAACACAAACGCAAATAAACGATCGAATTGCTTTTAGATAAAGTTAAAAAATGAGCACTCATCAAACAAAATACGAGATACGTTTGCCAATGAACCTTATATAGAGGACATTAAGAAATCACCCTCTTTCGTAATTAACCCGCTTACTCATATAACCGAAAATCGAGTAATTGGGTGGGCCGTTTATATTTTTTTGCAGAAAACAGGCTAAAATACCACGTGAGACCAGCCGTTATAAATCGTTTTTTTTATACCTATGGTATAGGCAAACGAGCGCACATACCACCTGATGGTAAGTGGTCACTGCGGCCCATGGACACCGAAATCCTATGATCCCCCATCAAGAAACCGTCATCTCGAATTCGTTGCCTACCCGAGGCCTAAGATGGATGGATGGATGGATGGATGGTTTCATTTGTTTGGCGTGTCACGGGTGTGTTATGGGCCCGACAAACAGTGGGCTCATATGTAAAATGCTACTTTGTTAGCGATCCATACAACCATCCATTTAGTGTACTAAAACGGACATTACATATGCCTTGTCGTCAAAGTGTTTAGTTTAGTTAGCCTCGTATAGACTGCCACTAAACTTGCAGTCTTGGGGAGTCCCGCGGATCATGTGGGTGACCATTTTCTACATACGATAACCTATGGACTTCAATCAAACTTCAAACCAAACTATTTGTAGATTCGAAGAAAGAAGTCGCGTCTGAAACTTGAAAATTAAAAGAAACTATCAAGTCGAGGGGATTAGTATATAAACGATTTTTAGAAAAAATATCTGTATGTACGTCCGGATTTAACTCGAAAACTGGACGGATTGCAACAAAAATTGGTATGGGGGTATTTCATAACACTGGTCAACATATATCTAGGCTACTTTTTATCCCGAAAAAATGCATAGTTCCCGAGGGAATGCTATTAACGAATTCCACGCGGACGAAGTCGCGGGAAGACGGTAGTCATTATTAGAATTGTTTTAGGTATTTTCTCGAGGCCACGCAACTCATTTGTTTTCTATAAAAAGCTAAACCGGTTGGGGCAGTCTATTATAAATGATGCATCTTAATGAAATGCGGTCTTCGTTTACATCATTTGACGTTTTTGGTTACTAAATAATCATGCTTAATTTTGAAGCTACTTCAAAAAAAAAACCTAAATCGAAAGAGGATCCGAGATATTGTTGGGCCACGGGATCAGATTCCTTAAAATCTTGTAAAGAGTAGTACCTACTGTAGCCTCTACGACCACATTATAACACACTTACAGGCTATCAGTAGATATAAGATATGCACAACACAAAGTCCGTCCACACTCGACCACGGTCGGCGGGCGACTGCCCCCACCACCGCGCCTGAGCGGCTGTAGTGGATACTACATCCCTTCTTTGTTTTAATTGAATTGAGATTATTTAATATCACAAATATATAATTTTATAACTTATAAGTAATTCTATATTATACATAACATATTTACATACATATCTACACACATGCCTAACACACATGCCTAACAATCATGTCAACCGTAGCCAACAATATTCAATATAACTACCAGTCGCGTAAGATTTTTACGCTATGTTATATTTATTTTTTAAAACATCGAATCATCCATAATTAGTTGTTTTTACTATTTGGATTAACAACAGGCCACTTATTAAAATAAGTAAATTATTTATTCATTTTATTATTGACTTGTATTGAAATAAAACTTGCAATTGGTTATTTCAATTTCCAAATACTTTACTTTCCTGTAACGAAATATAATCCTTGTAGATCTATTTTTATCTTAACAAATTTTCAATCGTTTAAAAACATCCTTATCTTACTTCTCCCTTCCCTATTAATTTTAATCTCTAGTCCTTCCTTTCCCCTATTAATGTTAATCTCTAATGAACCATAATATACAAAGATTGAGGTTCCACATTCCTCGCAAAAGCGGCGGATAACTTAGCTGGTAAATTGATTTCATGATCTGCAAAAGTCAAAGTTTCTGGATAACCTAATAATTATAATTTGTTCAGCATATTGGCCACATACTCATAGGTATGGGCACTATTACATATCACAAATGGATTGACCAGCGCGCACTAGCTTCCCAGACTTTTTTTTTCAAAAGGTTGCAAAACAAACTCAGAAGAGGCCGTTTTGCAAAATTACTATTTTATTTTTCTTGTTCTTAGTATAAGATATTTAATTAAGTATATTTATAAATCTCTTTTAATTGTCATTTTCGAAAATTGCTAGTTTTCAGTTCACAATTATATTGCCAATTTGGGGATGCCCCTTGACACCGTGCCCCCAGGACTTGATTACCAAAAAATATGATTATACTCGTATTGTGGGAAATAGCCACAAGGGACGATCGTTCAAACAGTTGTATAAGTCTGAATATGGGAAGGTATTCCTCAATTTTAATGCAGAAGTGTACCAATAGTTACATAGAACCTGAGGCAGCTAACCTGCCACAACAGAGTATTTCTACGATGGGTTCTAAGGGCATGCTGGTAAGGTCAGACTGGCCCCTGTGTACTAAATAGATACAACATGAACAACATAAGGGTCAGCAGTCCTAAAATGTGCAGACTGTGTAACGAGGAGGAATAAACGCCCCTACACATTCCGACCGAATGCCCTTCGCCGATGCGACGTTGCTATCATATTCTAATCTGGGGAAGCATTAAATACACCCAGAAGAGGTCAAAGCTCTCAAGAAAACACTTCAATTTCTCGCAGAAGCCAATCTTGAGTGCGATCTTGTGTCTGTGGCGATCACAATAGATCAGCAATGATCGCAGTGATGAATACTGGGCTCTATCGCTCTGCAAAGTCGCAACGCTGAACTATAACTATCGTGTCTTTTGTGATATTTCACAGCAGACAAGTATTTAAAAGTACTTATGTGTTTATCGTACTGCACAGGCGTGTACCTGTAACCGGCCGAACTTAGGTGCGACTACACCACGCGCTGCGCGCGGATTGAATCAGATTCGCTTTCTATACACCAATGCAACACCTGGCGTGCACTGCACGGCCTGCCGACGTGGTGCCATGTTCTGCGCAGGCGCGCCCCCGGCTGGCAGGCGTTGCTGCGCCAGCCACTATGTGCTCAACTCCACCAGCCCTCTGGTAGCTGCGGTCCGGGACAGGCTGCACAGCCCACTAAAGCTAAACAGACCTTAAACTTAACCGATCTCTGTAAACTGTGATCGGTCGTGAAGAGCGACTTCTTAATCTTCTAGTTCTATTTATTGGTTAATTTTATTATCGTGTCATAATCAAGTATCATACTGAATTAAAGATTAAACTTATTATTTTTTTACATGGAAAATCAACAGCTGTGTTATCATATTATCCATATTATGATAAAAAGATAAAATTATCAAACCAATTACTGTCTGTACCAACGAAATTAATTCATTAATTTAGTATTTCTTTTTGTGCCATTAACTTGCTGTGCCCCAACGTAGTCATGTTTGATACAATTGTATTATTATACCATCTAAATGTAACTACAACATGAGTGCAATAAAACTATTGACTTTTGACAGGTTTTTGACTTCCAAGAACCTAAAGGTATAAAGCCCCAGCCATGTATAGCGACAGCCTCAAATCGTCAATAATAAAGAATATTGAATTAATGTCTAAATTTATTAATTAGTAGGTAGATACATTTTAATAAGAGCACCATGTTCGTAAGACTAATCGAGCTACATCTGTGTTCGTGGCATAGCTAAGTATATAAGCCACATTATGCCGAGATCCCGACCACCGAGTCCGATGATTCAGGGTTGACACTAAACACTCAAATAGTGCAGGAAAATGCAGGAATTTTATTATACGCAATAGTACATTACACACCTAGGGCGGTCAAGTAAAGAAAGTCTCAGATCGCGGGTAATTGAGGCCCGAGCCGGAGGCGAGGGCTATAATCTAGCAGTCTGAGGATTTCTTTACGACCGCCCGTGGTTAGTATACGATTTTACGTCACCACCTGGCCGTGAAGAGGGATTTTTCGTAACGCCCAAGGGCGGTAAATCCCGCTTTTCGGCCCGGTGTGACGCAAAAGTAGTTAATAATGAACGACTATCGCAAAGTCTGATTTACTTCCCTTCTCGCTGCCAGAACGACATATTAGTACTGCCAATTTCCGTGAGCTGTTGTAGCTTTCTAGTAATGTCTCTTTTTTAATGAAGGTAATTTAATTAGGCTTTAATATATAAAAATAAATGTTGATATTACCAATTTTGAAAGGATCCTTACAAGGACTAAATAGCTGATCAAAATTATTTTTCCAGCCCTCAACCTCGAAGCTGGGTTTTGTGTTTCACGTTTCGGCATGTAGTCAGTACCTATATGGAAAAATAGGGTGGTTGCGAAAGTGTTAAACTTTCATGTAAGCATGAGTTGGACTCGTTCACGAGTATAACGCTTACCTTGGTCATCACCTCCCTCAACCAGTTGTAGAAGAAGGGTACCCAATCAATCAACGATACCGGTTAAGCAAAGCCCTTATCGTATGCTCAAGCTGCTGGACTAATGAAAGAATTATAAGACTTTTATCGTCTCAATAAAAGTGATCCTGCTCACCACTTCTCCAATGGCCTAGCTGAATTATCCTCCTAAGACCCCTTGTCCTTTATAATGGCCAAATCAAACATTATTTACAATTATTTCATAAGATTTAAAATTCATCATCTAAAATTGACAGCTGGGTCTCAGGAGATTGTGCATGGCCCTATTTTTTATAGACTCGTTTTTTATTACCAGTGGCCTAGCTGTTCACTGTAGAAACAGTGGGTTATGCATGGCCCTATTTTTATAGACTTATCTATATTTTATCATCAGCGGCCTAGCTGTTCTCTGTAGAAACAGTGTGTCATGCATGGCCCTAGTTATTAATTGTAAACCTGTGGCCAAGCTATTCACTGCCAAGAGTGCATTTTGCATGGCCCTAATTATTCATTATGAACCTGTGGCCTAGCTCAATGTGCATGGCCCTTGTTTGTACTTGCCTGTAGTCAAGCTGTTTACTGAAGGAACAGCATCGGTTTTGCCTGACTCTTAATACTTAGTTGTAATCATTTTATTACAGCATATCATGTACCTATGTGCCATATAGTCTATGGTTGGAGTTTTACATACTATTTCGTATATTAGCCGTTTCTTATTTAGAGCCCATATTATGTTATGAGAAACGCATATTTCAATACTTAAGTATCATACGCATTTTAATGCCAATTGGCAATTGAATGCCACTGATGTTATTTAATGCCTTTAGCACTTTTATAACCATATTGTGCGCAATTTAATACACACATAATTTATTGTCATTTGACATTTGAACACCATTAACTCAATTAACAACTGCTTAGACGTTACTTAGATACATAAGTAACCACATGCATGATTGATTGTCCAATTTTAATAGATAAAACAAAGTATATTTACTCGTACCAATAGGCCCAGTAAATATCTACGTTAAGAACCTATCCACATAAATAGAAAGTAACTGTAGCTTATTAAACTTCAAGTAAATGTGACCCACTTATTGTTATGTTATTTTGGTCTTTACATATAATAAGCATTATGCAATTCTATAAACAGAAGTACGTCGCAATGACTAGGTTAAGTAGCCAAGCAGGTAGTGTTCTTTTTGTGACTATAAACGTATTCTTAGATATTCCGGTATACCTACCCGCGAAATACGTTTAATTTTAAATTCACTATAAGGTAATGTTTAACCAACCTCGAACGACTGACCAATTCCGCTATAATTACTTATTAACTATCTATTCTGGTGATACCCAGTAATAACGGCATTTTAAATCACTCACTTCAATGAATTATGAAGTTACCTACATCAAGTCGTACTCGTCGTATGATACTATTATATTCAATGCATGAATTGCTAAGTAATTAATAAGTGGGTATGTAGACTTTTCGTTCGATTTATCAAGGATTTACATTTGACTTATGAAGTCATGGGAATTCACTACTTTGTATTGCATTTAGCTATTACACATTGCGTTTTCAATAACGGTTTCTCGTTATTAGACAATCAAACATGTTTAATTGTTTAGTGTGATAAACACGTATGTTTTTACTCCATGCAGGAATGCTTATAGTATTTATACTATGTATATACATATTTCTTTGGTACTTATGTCTATGCCAGCGGCAAGTAAATGTGTATATTTCAAGTGCACTCATGAATATTTAAATTCTTATTTTCATGGCTTTTTACTGAAAGTTAATAGTAACAGTACTTACTTAAGTACAAAGTGTTCATGGCAGAGACCTTATTATACGTACCTATACACAGTTGTGTTATTTCAACACATGTGGCTCTCTAGCGCTTAATTGCCCACTGCGTAGCGTTTAGTGAAATTTTATTATACCTATGGTGTTCTCAACATGGTGTACAATCTTACAGATACTTAAGTACCTGAACACTGCACACTGGGACAAATCTTTGTTCATAACAAAAGTAAACCCAAACCGGAATTTTCCATAGCCAGTAACCACCGATCTAAACCACCAATAAAATTCGATTGAATTATTATTCAAACAGTTATCTAGATACCAATTTCCGTAAATCGTAATGATAAAACAATGCTAATAAATGTAACATGAAAAATGAAATTCAAAGTGTTAGCAGGTAAGGTACCTACAATACTTTAATTTAAACTGATTAATACGAACTATTTTGTGGTGGACGGTAGGTTAATGCGAAGAAATAATTTTGCCAATCATACAG
This sequence comes from Aethes cnicana, assembly GCA_963971205.1. Lineage (NCBI taxonomy): Eukaryota > Metazoa > Arthropoda > Insecta > Lepidoptera > Tortricidae > Aethes > Aethes cnicana. The sequence continues at coordinate 210,713 of OZ020289.1, forward strand.
AACACCTTATTTTCGTTTCACTTTTAAATAATTTTGGGGTAGGCACCGCAACGTTCATTAGGTACACGTGCACCATTTACTCATAACTATAGTTTGGCCTTATTGTCCTGCCATCAACATGTAATTGGCCTTTACTTTGGCAATGAAGGAAATTGGTATGAATTTGTTTATCTACCCGTAAAAATCGCTTGCGCATTGACTCCGTTCATAGGTGGTTTTGATTTAAATATAAGTAATTAGATAAATGCTAGTGACTATTCTTATAGCCGAATATTTATATTCTATTGATACCACCAATACGCAAGCAACTGTTGGGCATCAAACATTAATTACCTAGGTACTTACCCTTCCTTCATTTTTTTTTTACTCGGTTTTATCCTCGTCGCCATTTGTAGCCTCTACGACCACATTATAACACACTTACAGGCTATCAGTAGATATAAGATATGCACAACACAAAGTCCGTCCACACTCGACCACGGTCGGCGGGCGACTGCCCCCACCACCGCGCCTGAGCGGCTGTAGTGGATACTACACCTACGACAAAACTTAGAAGGCGCGCGGCGAAGCAGTTAAGCCGTTGACGCAGTATATTATTGCTTAATACACGCTAACCTGTCGCCAAATAGCAGTTCCCTTACTGTTTTATCCAGGGGGTAAGGCAGCTGGAGTAAAAGGCATGCAACCATGCGTTTTTCCGGGATAAAAAGTAACCTATATGTCGACCAGTGTTATAAACTACCCCCATACTTAATTTTGTTGCAATCTGACCAGTGTTTTGGAGTTAAATCCGGACATACATACAGACAATTGTTCTAAAAATAGTTCTTTTCGTGTTCAGTATCGTTTATTTTATTATAGTCCCCTCGACTTGATAGTTTCTTTTAATTTTCAAGTTTCAGACACGACTTCTAGCGGGGTAGGAATGAAGAGGGAGCAAAGTACGATTTTGCTCCCTGCTGCTACTGGTTTTCTCAGCAAAATTATTTACACCTGTGGTGACATAGCTTGAATCCCTTGCTAGCTCAAGATTTCACGTTTACTCTGGAATCTTTCGCGTGGCTTTGGATTTAATCCGTCACCCGCAGTAAAATATACCATTCTGTCCCTAGTCACACAATGTACTATTTTTACAGGCGAACAAAAGGCGTAATAGGGCCTGTAAGGAGCCAGGGTCTGTGCGGCGCGTGCTGGGCTTTCAGCACCATAGGAACCATGGAAGCTATGGCTGCCATAAAAACTGGCAAGCTCGTGCCTCTCAGTGTTCAGGTAATTGACAACATTTTTTAATTTTTTCAAGATCAATGTCTGTTTTATTAAGAAAAGAATACGTTTATTCGACCATAATAAAAACAAACAAACAAAAATAAGAGGAAAAATAATAAGTACACACAGTCGAAAGGGCTGCCAGCTCAGCATATGCTCTAGTACGGAACCACAGCGCTGATTTTCAGCTGGACCCGAAAACAAAATTAAAAATTGATTTTATTTTCGGGTCCATTAGTAGTCAGTTTGAAGGTTGAGAAAATTCAAAGGATATCTATATTTTCTTTTTTCGTAAATCTAAATAGGTATATAAAACTCAAAGGTGACTGACTGACTGACATAGTGATCTATCAACGCACAGCCCAAACCACTGGACGGATCGGGCTGAAATTTGGCATGCAGGTAGATGTTATGACGTAGGCATCCGCTAAGAAAGGATTTTGCAAAATTCCCACGGGAACGGGAAAACTCGGGATTTTACTTTTTAATATTTCTGCGCATACGAAGTTGCGGGGAAAAGCTAGTTTCTTACATAAAATTGAAATAAAAGAAACTCCTCCTTCTAAAAGGGCGTAAGTCAAAAATTACGTAGTAACTTCCTGCGCTTCAAGTCCATCTTTTATTAGGGCGATCCCTGTTTAGATGTATTAGGACTAGATTGGGCGCTTCCTTGAGTCTAATAATACGGGCCCTAGATACCTTGATGCCGCGATGATTGTACAGTTCGTCAAAGAGATGCTTACACTTTTGGACCTTAATACAACGGAATAGAACGCAAAAGTGTAAACGTCGACCGTACACCGTACTGTACCTAAACTTTCGACCGATATTACGTAGACCATTTTGCCGTGTTGTCTAGTTTCTAAGTCAAGCGCTGTAGGATGGATCATTATTAATGGTGGAAAGAAACGAGATTTCTGCTCTAGAAAATAAGTGCTTCAATTTATCATAATTTTAAAAAGTTACCTAAAATAAACCTATGTTCCCCTTTGCATTTTTGGGTTAAGAATTTTGTTTACCAAATAAGACAATAGGGATGACGACAACTTTTTTTCCTTAGTCTAATCAGGAAGATTATTGAAAAGTATTGGACACGGATTTTTTTTTTCACGTAATCAAACTTATACGGAGATATATTGAGTTGAAATGTCGCGTGACGTCACGGTTAGGTACGATTTATACCTAACGGTGACGTAGTTAGCCCCCACTCTCCAACTTTAATGCGTTTTAACTTAGTCATTATTTGTTAATTTGATAAAACAAAAAATACGTGTCTAATATTTTTTTATTACCTGACTGACGGACTAATTAGAATTTCGATTTCTTCACCCTGTTATTCCTATTGTAGCTGAACAGAGTTTAGTATAACATATACTCTCTTGCTTTTCTCAGCAACGGGTCTTTACACGGTATTTACAAAGCGCTGGTAACTAGAAAAATAACTGACTAACTAAGAAACTGTGTCAAAGCACTAAAGGGCGCTTTGCGAGTTATGCGACAAGTAAATTAGGTAATATCCGGGGTGGTATTAGACAGGGTGAAGCCGTGGTGGACTAGTGGTTCGACCTACCGCCTCTCATGCAGAGGGTCGGGGGTTCGATTCCGGCTCGCACCTCTAAGTTTACTTATGTGCGAAATTTACTTTGAATTTACCACTGAGCTTTTCGGTGAAGGAAAACATCGTGAGGAAACCTGCACGCATCTGCGAAGTAATTCAAAGATGTGCGTGAAGTCCCCAATCCGCACTGGGCCCGCGTGGGGACTACAGCCCAAAACCTTCTCGTGATGAGAGGAGGCCTGTGGCCAGCAGTGGGACGCAAATAGGCTGTAGTCGTATTAGACAGGGTGGTATTAGTTACCACCTAATAAGCATGCGCACCATACAGCTTTTTCACAGTTTTTAGTCGTACATTTGCCTATAATTGACTCAACTAATCATGACTCTCGTTTCCAGGAAGTTATAGACTGCGCAACCCTCGGCAACGCAGGTTGCGCCGGTGGCGACATCTGCCTCCTCCTCGATTGGCTGGTGCTCTCCAAGTCAGCTGTCCAAACGAACGCAGAGTACCCTTTACGACTCACAGATGGCGCCTGTCGCCTTTCTAAGAACGCCACCGGAGTCAGAGTCAAGACATTCACTTGCGATGAGTGAGTAATCCTTTATCTGTGTCTACAGTAGTGATATTAGTTGGTCCTCTCCAAGTCAGCTGTCCAAACGAACGCAGAGTACCCTTTAAGACTCACAGATGGCGCCTGTCGCCTCTAAGAACGCCACCGGAGTCAGAGTCAAGACATTCACTTGCGATGAGTGAGTAATCCTTTATCTGTGTCTACAGTAGTGATATTAGTTGGTCCTCTCCAAGTCAGCTGTCCAAACGAACGCAGAGTACCCTTTACGACTCACAGATGGCGCCTGTCGCCTCTCTAAGAACGCCACCGGAGTCAGAGTTAAGATATTAAGTCAAAGTTATTTATTGCAAGCACACAGTATGACAGAAGTTGTTATATATTTAGCAGAGTTTGCTTATGTTCTACCAAGTGAAGGCATGCAATCTATATATATAAAACAAGAAACTGACTGACTGACTGACTGACTAACTGACTGATCGATCAACGCAGAGCCGAAACTACTGGTCGTAGAGAGCTGAAATTTGGCATGCAGGTTCCTTAGGGAACGTAGGGGAGCACTAAGAGAGGATTTTGCAAAATTCCAACGGGAACGGGACAAATCGGGATTTAACTTTTTAATGTTTCTTATATTGGTGAGATTGCTTTAGTCTCAAATAAATTACCCTTTTTACAATTATTTCACCGTATCAAATAAATTATACTTTCAAATAAATTAAATACAATAATAATAATTCGTTTTGACCGTATTTCAGTTTCGTGGGTGCGGAAGACAAGATCTTAGAAGCCTTGGCGACGCACGGGCCGGTGGCTGTTGCGGTCAACGCTCTCACCTGGCAGAACTACCTCGGAGGGGTGATACAATACCATTGCAGGTATGCTAAGAACTCTTTTATACATGATGTATTTCATTATTTATTGACATTTTGAGACTGTCGACATCGCTGGAATTTATATTTATTTGACAATTGAGCCCATCTCCATAATATATATTTTTCTGGACCTTTGGAGACTATACATCTCTAAGATCTTAGATTTAAGTTTAAGTTAGGGACTTTACATCCCTTCAATGTAATTTTAGTATGTACCTATATGTATATTTTATACATGTAATGTAAATTTTGTAACTATGTGGAAATTTTCAAAAAAGGCCTGCTTGAGTTTGTTGCGGCGCTTCTTCTCATGCAATGGGTCAGGAAGCGCTGGTAAATTCTTTTTATGACGTGTAAAAGTGCTCCTATGTGGCCAACTTGAATAAATGATTGAATTTGAATTTGAAAAATAGTAGATTGTATGACTAGGGAGTAAAATAGTATATTTTACTGCGGGTAAAGGATTTGATCCAGAGCGAAGCGATGCGAGCTTTCGCTTCGCTCTGGATTCAAGTTATCACCCAAGGTGTAAATAATTTTGCTACCGTGTTGTACACTTTGCATTTCACTCTTCCTATGAAAAAACCAGTAGCAGAAGGGAGCAAAATCGCATTAGCAAATGGCAGCTTGCTGCAACTACAAACCAGAGCACTTTGCCGAACGCAAAGTGTATTTCTAAACAATTTACAACTAATATATATTTTGAAATCCTCTTATTACACAGAGGCTTCGGGTTGTAAGTTGTAAACTGTTAAGCAATAAAATATGCTTTGCGTTCGGCTCGCCATCTAGCTGCAAGTAGCGGAGTAACTGCTAAACGGTCGGGTAATCGGGGTTCAGCCACTGGACGCTAGATGGCGATCTAGTGTTAACCCGGGTTTCGGAGCACGCACTACAGTATGAACTCTGCCACTCTTCTTGTATCATTTCTCTATGATGTTTGTTACCCACCCATTTTTAGACAAGTTTGTTTGTTTGCTTTCATTTATGCAAAAAAACTAACTTACAAATTGTTTTTTTTGCAGCGGTACGGCAGCAGATCTGAATCACGCGGTTGAACTAGTTGGTTACGACTTAACTGCCGAGGTCCCGTACTATATCGCGAAGAACTCGTGGGGCCCCGAATTTGGCAACAGCGGCTACATCGAATTGGCAATAGGGTCCAATGTATGCGGCTTGGCCAATGAGGTTGCCAGTGTCGACGTCGTTTAGTGTTGCCAGGGGAGAATACGACTGATGTTGAAGAAATGCTGGCTGGTTACAAAATTAATTTAGAATAGGGATGACGACAGGGTGAAGAAATCGAAATTCTAATTAGTCCGTCAGTCAGGTAATAAAAAAATATTAGACACGTATTTTTTGTTTTATCAAATTAACAAAGAATGATTAAGTTAAAACGCATTAAACTTGGACAGTGGGGGCTAACTACGTCACCGTTAGGTATAAATCGTACCTAACCGTGACGTCACGCGACATTTCAACTCAATATATCTCCGTATAAGTTTGATTACGTGAAAAAAGAAAAAATACGTGTACTTTACAATAATCTTCCTGATAGACTAAGGGAAAAAAAGTTGTCGTCAACCCTATTACTCGTATTTTTAAGTTTTTTTTTTTCACCTCGATTTAATGGCAGCTATAGCAACCAAGTATCAAAACAGTAGACTTTTTATTTTTGAACTCGTTTTTTATCGATTTTTAAGTAGATATTGTTGTTAAGCTTTTATAAGGAGATTTTTGCCTCATTAAATCTTAGCTATATTTTATACGACTTGTATGAAAAGTGCCTTTGATTCTAGTTCAATCCGTGCCAATTTGATATTGTTGTTAATCTTGCCTTAATTTTAAGAATAATAATAATGTTAGGAGTACGATCTACAGTTCACTGTAATTTATTAACGTGTTAAGAATTCATGTGTCAATTTAATATACTCATTTCTGTTACTTCATTTTTAACCCCGATCAAAAAAGACTGTTTTATACCCGACTGCGCCGGAAGGAGGGTTATGTTTTTCGAGTGTATGTATGTATGTATATTTCTTTGACACGCTCTGTAGCCTAAACGGCTTGATGGATTTTAGCTTGTGAGGTGTCCTTAAATTCGTGATTGTAAGAGTGACACTGTGTATATCAAAAGTTTTTATGCAGTTCGGATATTTAAAAAAAAACGAATTATTTACTTTTACATTAATAGAGTGGTTGTTGATTATTACTTAGCATTTTAGGGTGTATATATAGTACAGCAGGACACAACATAGAAGGCGCGTGGATTAAGCAATAATAGACTCTCCGTCAACGACTCAAGAGCTTCGCCGCGCGCCTTCTAAGCTGTGTCGTGCTAAATGTAGGTTGAATTATACACATTAAGGGCTTTTTCAGATGCAATCACGCAATACGGTCGCCGTGCCGTGCCGTGCCCGTGTTGCATGGGCCTAAAGTTCATTTTGGAGCACTTTTTATAGATGTGTGGAAAAGAGTGATCAAATATTTCTATTTGAATATATCTCGATTAAATCGATTTAATCGAGATATATTCAAATAGAAATATTTGATAAATAAAAATATAAATATATCTCGAAATATTTAACAAATATTTCGAGATTATCTCGAATCGATAATTAGTTAGCTAGACTAGAAATGAAATCATATATCTATTTATTTCAATTAAAAAAATTGAAGTTTTGTTATATTTTTCGGTCAGCCAAAAGCGATGCAATATTTTTAAAAGGTATATTTATTTAAATAAGTATAGTAAAGACATCGGTTGCCATTTTTAGGGACTAGTCATTCATTCTGAAGAAGCAACTTTTTCCTAAAAGCTGCTACAATTAGTTTAATTAATTGTTTCAATTCATTTTCATTATTATTTGTGTCGACATCCAATCCAAGTCGCATTCACAACTCATACTGATACACTGCGTATAGTATTTTCCATACAAAGTGACTCGATTTCATTGCTCTTGACTGTACATAACTTCAATTGCGAAACTAAGTGTGACTTGACTTATAATAACTTTAAAACTTAAGTTTTCTCTATTTCTGTAATTTTCAACCAACATGCAATGTGTGAAATTTAAACTGTAATTTCTATGCTTTTTATTTGATATAGTTATGTATGTTAATCAACTGAGATCATGCTCACTCAAGTGCCTATTATGTCATTGGTTAAATAAAGTTTGTTTTTTTGTAAAATGTTGTCTATTTTTTATGGAATGAAACCCACGTGAGTGCTTATTGTCATCAATGACAATCGAACTTCGTACCGCTTTAGTTTTTTTTTGGGTATGAAAAATAGTTTACGTCCTATTCTCAGACCTACTGAACATACACTCCAAATTTCATAAGAATCGGTCGAGCCATTTCGAAGGAGCTTGGTTACAATTTTGGGTGAGTATGAAATATAGCTTACGTCCTATTCTCAGACCTACTGAACATACACACCAAATTTCATAAGAATCGGTCGAGCCGTTTCGGAGGAGTTTGGTTACTCAAGTATGGGTGAGTATGAAATATAGCTGACGTCTTATTCTCAGACCTATTGAACATACACACCAAATTTCATAAGAATCGGTCGAGCCGTTTCGGAGGAGTTTGGTTACTCAAGTATGGGTGAGTATGAAATATAGCTTACGTCTTATTCTCAGACCTATTTATTGAACATACACACCAAATTTCATAAGAATCGGTCGAGCCGTTTCGGAGGAGTTTGGTTACTCAAGTATGGGTGAGTATGAAATATAGCTTACGTCTTATTCTCAGACCTATTGAACATACACACCAAATTTCATAAGAATCGGTCGAGCCGTTTCGGAGGAGTTTGGTTACTCAAGTATGTTACTCGAGTCACATTTAATATTAAAGAAAATTGTTTCTAATTATTTATTTCAATAACACGTTTTATACGAACTATTCAATTATTTCTCATTTTCGGATGTATAGAATTTATGCAAAGGTGGGAAAAAAAAAACGTTTTCACTTCTCATGCTCTTAAAATGTTGCTTTAGTCTCTGCACATCGGGACTAAAGCTCTTTTTTAGTCTCTAGGGACTAAAGTAATTTTTTTTTAATTTACATTGGAAACCCGCCTAAACAGCCAACCACAGAGTTTGTGAAAGGAGGATTATCCCCATTTCCAGTGAACCTAGACAATTTCTAGAGCGTGAAAAAACTATTTAATTTCGTGAAACACGATTTAATGATTACGAATGAACGATGAATCTTGTTTTGTTGCATTTAATGCATGACCCAATTAGTTTTAAAATATATTAATAGTTTTCAAGTTTGAATCTGTTGGCTAAATATCATTCAAAACGTCACGTGATAAGAAACAGGTCAAGTGCGAGTTGGACTCGCGCACCGAGGGTTCCGTACCTACAAACTTGATGATGCCAATTTAACAATACAAACTTATTATTTGCGGTTGCTGAAGTACACACGGATAAGTTTGTATTGTTAAATTTGCATCATCAAGTTTGTAGGTACGGAACCCTCGGTGCGCGAGTCCAACTCGCACTTGACCTGTTTTTTTATCACGTGACGTTTTGAATGATATTTAGCCAACAGATTCAAAATATTTTAAAACTAATTGGGTCATGCATTATGTATTATATAAATGTATTCACTTTAAATAAAACAAGATTCATAGGTATTCGTAATCATTATCGTGTTTCACGAAATTAAATCGTTTTTTCACGCCCTAGAAATTGTCTAGGTTCACTGGAAATGGGAATAATCCTCCTTTCACAAACTCTGTGGTTGGCTGTTTAGGCGGGTTTCCAATGTCAATTAAAAAAAATTACTTTAGTCCCTAGAGACTAAAAAAGAGCTTTAGTCCCGATGTGCAGAGACTAAAGTAACATTTTAAGAGCATGAGAAGTGAAAAATATATAATATTTACGGTTATCAGATTTATTCCTGTATGTGTGCAGTAAGACCTTGCTTCTGGCCAAATTTCATGATTCTAGGTCATCGGGAAGTAGCAGGTTATCTACTTTTGTTATAATAAATATCGTAATTTTGTATGGAACTTCGTTTTTTTTCCTCGCATTCGAAGTGAAAAGCATAGTGTTTAACGCGTGACTAAACAACCATAATGACACTCGAACTATAGCCACCCTCGCTCAGCTCGGGTGGCTAAACATCTCGTGTCATAATGGCTTGTTTTAGTCCCTTGATAAACAATCTACTATTTTTTCACTTTGTTAAACGCTAACCGTTATATTTTCCTTACTACAACAGGATAACGTCTATTTACACATAATATATAAGAATTTGTGTTAAAACGTTTAGTGTTAATTTCCTCGTGTCTGATAGTCATCGTTTACTAAGGTTGTTTGAAAAATGTGTTTTAAAATTAGTTTTCTACTACTACTAAGTTTTGGATTATTCACTAATATAATTTTTATTACTACGAGTACTTATCTTATTAATATGGATAAAGAAAGTTACGAATTGTATAAGGATTACTTAAGAAGGTTCAAGAAAACTATTCCAGAAAATGAGCTTCAAGGGAGACTAGCGCAATTTAAGGTACTTAAGCTTTATCCATACAAATATTATATACTACTATTACTACTACAGCCTATTTGCGTCCCACTGCTGGGCACAGGCCTCCTCTCATCACGAGAGGGTTTGGGATACAGTCCCCACGCGGGCCCAGTGCGGATTGGGGACTTCACACACATCTTTGAATTACTACGCAGATGCGTGCAGGTTTCCTCACGATGTTTTCCTTCACCGAAAAGCTCAGTGGTAAATTCAAATTGAATTTAGCACATAATTAAACTTAGAGGTGTGAGCCGGAATCGAACCCCGACCCTCTGCATGAGAGGCGGTAAGTCGAACCACTAGGCCACCCCATCACGGCTTACAAATATTATATATGCGAAAGTAATTAACTCTGTCCGTCTGTCTGTTACCTCTCAAGGCCAAGTTCACTAAACTGAATACAAGACTAAATGTGGTATGGAGATAGCTGGAGTCCCGGGAAAAGGAATAGGATAGGAGTAGTAAGGATTCGTGCGTTCTGGCTCAAAACTTTGAACTGTCCTATAGCCGTGGGGTGTGAATGCACAAACGCATCGTGGTGTGTAAAATAGAGCTGGCGTTTTTTTAGAGGCGTTTTTCTCTACTTCCTTCATGCACCTGCTTTTCTTACGATGACAAACTTGCTTTCGTTTAAATTTCAAATAACGCCTCACAAACTATATAGTGCATCACTTTCACTCAGTGGAAAACGATATAGGACATCTCTGTCACTCATCGCAAACGATATAGGGCATCTCTTTCACTCTGCAGCAAACGATATAGTGCGTCTCTGTCACACACATAAATATCTCCCTAATGATTGCTGGACTTATCCATCATTAGGCTGTTATCGAACACACCTAAACCCGTATTTTGATATAAAACTTGATTATATTTGAAATGCTGTAATAATGTACTCGTAGGTATCTTTGGTATGCTTTGCATGATTTTCAGGAATTTGTTAAGGTGTGCAGATATAAAAAAGGTTTGATTTTTATTAAAATCTATTTATTTATTCAAAAAGAAATCTAAACATATGTCTTATTATAATATCATTACTCAAAGTATTTACAACAGAGAAAGACTTAACAAAATCATGCATTTTAACATTTTTATTTTTTAAATAAAGATAAACTAAACAGTAGTTTCCACAAACCGATGTAAAGTAATTTTGCAACTGTTTGTGATTGTAAAACCACTGCTTTGTATTTCTTTTTAGAAACATTTTGTGGTAACCTTCCGGCTTTCGACCATACGAATCAAAATATTCACCAACACCATTTACATCAATATAAATAGCCACCCAATGTGATCCAGGCTTAAAATCTGGATCCAAATTGCTTATTATGTAAGCAGGTAGTTGAACAAACATAGGCATTCTGTTGGCTGCAAATACATTTGATTTTATCTTAGAATTTATTCTAACCATGTAGTTTTTAATTTCTTGTGTATCCATCTTGAGTCACATCATAAATGTGATTTAATTTGTGAGAAATCTTCTTATATCTAATTTTAACTGTTATAATCTACGCTTACATCACGATTTTTATTAACTTCTATTACATTATCAAACTCCGCATAAATTATACAATTAAGTGTTGTTGTTAATGCTGTATCGAAACGAACTTCTAATCTGACACTACCATGCCTTACTAAATTCCAGTGTGAGCTTGAATTCGCTGAAAGATCAGGAGTTAAGTCAAAAGCTAATAAGCAGTAACCTCCGCCATAATCCTCTCTTCGAATTGAGTTACCTTCGTTCAAAAAGTGAATACCCGTACCCGAAAATAAGGTATGATAGGTTGATGCTATTAAACCCTCAGAAAATGATGGTTGAAGGGTTTTTGATGGTACTTGTTGACCATCAACATATAAGCTAAATAGATTTATTCCATTATTGTCGAAATTAAATGGATTCTGTTTAATGTTACCATTAAACGCGGAGTTTCTAACAAACCCCACAATACATCTTTTAGGTACTTGACCTAGAAATATATTGTCTAGGGTCTTTCCTTGAATCCCTGATGGAATTGTTAAAACTTTGACTTCAGCTCGGGTTATAGGATATTTAGCAGTGGTAGTGGCTAGAACTTTTTGATGTGCTAGTAAAACAGATGGATTAATTCGAGCCTTTCGAATTATGAGGCTTGCATCTAAAATTTCAACTTTTAATTTCTCATCTTCGCTATTACTCATTAGATTAAATATTTCTTTACTTCGTACCAGTTTAATACGCATTTCTATTCCATTAATTAAAAATTTATCTTGATTAAATATATCACCATGCAAATGACCAATCATATCTATTGCTTTATTCAGTTTTACTAATTCTTGTCTCTTTGTAAAACCCTTATTTGTGGTATCAGTAACATCCATTTTATGAGGAGTATCTTCATACCATAAACCACTTGTTAGATGAGAACCTTTAGCGGCTGGACCATAATTAAGCAAAGTTTCTATGTATGCGCGATATGCATAGGTATTATTAGGTGGAGAGACTAATTTTTGATTTAAATAAACGTCTAACTGATTAAAAAGTGAATGTAACCAATTATTAACAGGTGCAATATGTGTCGTAGGTTTAATCGTGTTTGATTCGGAACTTACGATTTTAGCTTTAATATGTAACATGGTGTGAGATAAGTCTATGTAATCATCGCCTGAACCAGGTACTTGGAATTCAATAGGTCCATCATCACTTAAAGATGAAATCGGCTTGTAATGTACCCATTGTCCACTTTCGATGCTTGTTTGTGTTGATGGTAAAGCAAACAAATCTAACTCGGACTTGACACATTCACATGAATGATTGTGTAAGAACGCCATTATTTATTTTGAAAATATATCTTCGAAATTAGTTTTACTACGTTCTGATTTTTTAGTACGTCTTCCTTGTAGTGATTTTCGTACAATGATCGGATCTCTTGTTAGTCGAGTTCTTTTATACCCAGAACCACTCATTAGAGAATCTATTTTTTCATCAGCCTTCCTTTTTAAATTAGCACTAGCATCTTTAAGACGTGATTTTAACGAGTCCTCCAAAGGATGGGAGCTTATCATATCTGATAGTAAACCAACACCTGCATTTAACGCTTCTTTACCTACAGTTCTAAACCCACTTGATAACAAAGGTAAAACAGATCTAAAAAGTCCCCCCAAAAAACTTCCAATTCCATGTCCACGTTGATGAGCGACACCTTTATATATAATGCCAACCCCAGATCCTGCCTGATGTGAGTAATAATGTTGATATGGACAAATACCATTATGAGCGTTTCTTTGATTCATTTTACACGTTTGAAATGTAGTTTAACGCACGATGTACCAAACTGAAATGGTACTCGATTGCCAATGCTGGTTCTTATATCTATTTCAATAGTGTCAAATTCTCTGCGCATAATAGGCACGTAGTGTGCTGGTGAAAATGAATGCATTTTGTAAGCGCCATAGATATACTTAGTTGGATCTAGTGGTATAATTCGTATTAACGATGACATTACATCTCCTACTATCTGCGGCTGAATTATATCTAAATAAATGAAGAGCTGGGACGGTAATCCTAAATACAAGTTAATAGGGTATTTCCCATTGGACTTAGTTATTAAATTAGTGCTGGGTTCAAAACCTAATTGAAGACTTAGTTGTGGTGAAACGATCAAAGATATTAAATCATTATTAGTACGAGTTGTTGTTACCAGTTTCGAGATTTCATCATATCTCATTCTAACCAGATTTTTCAACAAGGGGTTCTCATTAAAAGCATTTAAGAAATTTTTAATGTTGTCATATGTAGTCGCAGGTATGTGAGATTTATATTCTACAATTATATCACTCCCAGCATCCTTAGTTTCTTCTAAACGAGTTTTTTTCTTTATGTAGAGAATATTTTCATGTTCTTGAACATTATACATAGTACATGGATAATGAAACTCTACTAAACCCACAGTCCATTCCCCTTCCAACTTTATAGTTTTTGGTAGTTTAGTTAAAAAATTTGCTGTCGTATTTTCTGGATAATATGGAATGGAACTATTGCTTAACAGTGTCAGATAAAAACTATCGTTACTCATATTTCTTGTAAATCTGATGCAGAGATCCAACTATTAAATTTGCTGGGATAACCTTTCCACTTGACTAACACTTCCTTTCTACCGCCGATGTAACGTGATTGTATTATTTTATCTATTTTATGGTTCATGGTGGGGTTATAAAGTACTTTTTGCAATTCCTTTGAATAAAAAGTACCAGTAATTGATTCGTTTTGTAAATCTTTTAAAGTATAAACAACCCAAGGATATCTTCTAATAACAGTATCAATCACAAATATTTCATCACTCCAATTATTTTCATAACCTTTCTGAAATATATGCTTATGTTTAGTTATTCTAACATGATCACCAATTTTAAGAGAAGGATGTTCAATAACATCTATTTCCTTTTCCTTCTTACCGTATAAATTCTGCCAAACCGTCATAATGTTATCAAAATTAACTTGACATGGACTCATTTTGATACTTGAATGATAGCTAGTATTATATGAATGTAGCAAATTTTGTAAAATGTCTATATATTTATACGTATTTTTAAAAGTAAAATACCGCCACATTCTCGTTTTAAGAGTTCTTTGAAAACGCTCAACAATGCTAGCTTTAATATCAGGGTTGTTAGTAGTATAATAATTAATATTCTTACTTTTGAAATAGTCCCTTACGACCTTTGAAACAAACTCAGTACCTTTATCAGATTGAATATGACGAGGAGTAGCATTTGCTTCTGTGAATATGCTATCAAAACAAGTTTTTACTGTATTAGGTTTTTTATTCATCATTGCTCTTGCAAAAGCATATTTACTGAATACATCAATAACACACAAAATATATTTGTATCCGTTATTATATTTACTATAGGTACGCATGTCACTCAAATCAGCTTGCCAAAGTTCGTTATAATTAGATAAAATATATTTATTTCTTGGAAAACGTTTATGAGAAGGTTTATGAAGCGTGTAAGTATCCTGAGACTGCAACCAATTTTTAACTTCGTCACGTGTCATCTTACCATGCATGGCTTTTGTTAATTGGTTAATATTACTAAAACCAGCAGGATGAGAAACATCATAGTATATCTTAGTTAGATCTAGTACGGATCCCATCTTTCCCAATGTATTTGTTTGTTTGGTGTTTTTTTAGGATTTGAAGAGATTGGTGTTGAAGTTCTTAATTCTTTTGTAGAATTTTCTGCGTCTTCACTTGTGTGCAGACGATGAATAAATTCAAGAGAAGAAGGATTGCCAATGCATGACAAAGGTACATTTAGGTCCTTTAATGTTGAAACAAATTTTTCCCAACCCAACGGTTTAGAACGTTTAAGTGGTCTCACGGTATCACTTACTAGATCAAATATGTTACTACCTGATAAAACTTCATTATTTACTACTACTTCTCCTCCCTCTTTCCACCAAATTTTAGGCTTACTTCTTATAATGTGATCAAGCAAAATCTCACCTCTTGTTTTATACGTTTTAGGAATTTGTTTTAGTATGTAAGATGGGGTATACTGATTTATAATTGCTTCTGACTTTTGTGGTGTAGCATCTACTTCTGGTGGAGGGTGTTTAACAACTGCAGTTGGATCTTCATGTATCTTTTCTTTATAAGGAAAATTATTTAACTTTGTTGATTCATCTTCAGTATCAGTCAATATTGATAATTTTAGAGGTTTTCTTACCTCTTCAGCAGCATGTAAGTATCTTTGTAAGGTTTGAGAATACAGCGCCCATTTTTCACGGTCGTTTACGTTACTATTTAAAATCAATTGCATTTCACTATCTAAACGTGATAAGGTATTTTCTGAAACATTTCCATGACTCGTTTTGAGTCGATCAATTAATTCAGGTTCAACAAGTAACATTTTTTTTGCATGTTGCATGATTAATTAATAATGGAACCTAATAAACCATTAATCACTGCTCCTAATATAATTGGTAAAAATGCTCCACCTTTTTGCACAATAATATTTTTCCGTATTTTATTTTTACCTTTTGAAATCAATTTTCGTAAAATGTGTTTGTATTTACTCAAATGTTTTTTTTCTTTTTTATGAAGTGGTATTTTACCTTTCAAAATGTTGTAAATACATTCACAAAGAACGTTTACTTCTTCATTACTACAGGCTTTTAGAATATTTTTTCGATATTTTGGTTTGAGTGTTTGTAAGGCTTTGAGTAGATGCTGGTGTGTTGTAACTCTTTCATGCATACTGCTAGAATGATTGAAACTATCAGTGTTTATGCTATTTAAACCCATTTTTTGGTATATAAACTGTAGAATATGATGCAAATATATTTGTTTTGAATCGATACTGGTCGTCTGTAGCCTGTTTAAGGTCAATCATTAAATATCCATGCGCATCTTTTGTTGCATCTTTATAAGCTTCCTCTACAAATTTGGAATTTTCGGGGTAAACTTGCCGTGCTAAATATCTTATTTGAGTTTTGTCTCTTGGATTCTTAAAATAAACAATGTAATTAGCGTTCAATGATATATCACGCTGTCCTTTCCCTTGATGAAATAGGTTCTGTGTTATGTAAAAAACACTTAAATTTCGATGATGACTACCTTTAGTAAAAATATCAACAATTCGACTATCTGATTCTCTCATTAAATCATCTATAATTAGAAGTTGAGGTCGTTTACCATCAAACATGCTTAAGTCTGGAATACCTTGATAATAATTAACATTCTTTAAATTATATAATGGTTGCATTTCATCATAACACCATATTACATTTTGAAATGATTGAGTGCAAACCAAATTTACATCCTTTAAAAAATTTGTTACAAAGCATGATTTTCCACAACTACTTGGACCAGCAACTATAGCAGTAAATGGATGAACAAAATGAATCATTATCTTATGAGTAAGCTGTCAGCACGTCTTTCTTCAAGAAGGTCACTTTTGAAATTAAAATAACCAAGTATGATTCTTGAAGTATTTTATTTTTATGTAACGACTTCATTAGAAACTATTTCTTATTACTAATTAACTTTAATTTCATAACCATATTTACATACTTAACCTTAATTTACACACATCTTTATGAATTCATTTTAGAGTTAGATTCTAACTTATACATAAATTTATTACAAAATAGAAACTTACAACAAACACTTAGGTCTACACATAAACAAGTATTATTTAATGTACTTTAGGAATATACAAATTCAGTCAGTTATAGGGATAAACACAAATACATTAGAAAAACATACCATTTAGTCATAATTATTAATATAATAACATGAAAAAATCAATTTTGGATATTTCTTAAACTATAATGTCCCCATGCTAATGTATTAGTAGAACTCGGAAGAATATACCGTTTAGTATCATTGTACGAGAGGCTGGTTTTATTAATATTTTGAGTAAAAATTACATGCTTTAATGATCTAAATCTATACATTTTTGAATATTGTATTGTTTTGTTGAAAAGACAACATTTGTAATCCTCCATATTCATTTTTTTCGTTACAGTTTTATTTACACCTTTTGCTTTTGCGGTGAATTTATCTTCTACTATCATAGCATACATTTTTGATCTTAATCCTACAAATTCCTTTAATATTTTACCATTGTTTTCGTCTTTGAAATATCCAAGCTTCTTTTTGTTCAATTGAGGGAAACCAAAGATATTATCTACCGCGTAGTCGGACGTATCAAAAAATTTAGATAAGTCTGGTTTAATAGATAAATAGAAATCATCCGTGAAATATTGATATATTAAGCTGTCAGTGTCCGTGTAAAGTAATGTAACATTATTTTCAAATTTTTTTTTCATGTAGTTGTAGTGGAAGTCATACATTAATGTTTTTGAGATATCTAGTATACAAAAACCTAAATAAATGGGTTTGTTGTAGTACAATTTGGTTTTATGCAACTGAATGGCCGTCAAATTTTCTGAAAATATGCTTAAGCTATGAAATTCAGGTTTTGCAACTAAGGCTTGAGCACCTTGCACTTTACCCTTACTTTCCCAGTGTGTAACCAATTTTACGTTTACTCTTTTTTCAATATTTTCCATAGTTTTACCGAATACTGCATTATTCATCAATTTAAAAAAATCCTTTTCGAAATCGCTTTTTGCTTTTGTTCGTAAACGTGTATTCAAATCAATATATTTCTTCAACCATGGACTTTGTTTGAATTTTAGTACTCTATGGATTTTTTTTAATTGTAACCCTAATGCCAAACACTGTTTCAGGTTTCTGTAATGTATAATGTACTTGGTTTTTTTGTTTAGATTTGGAACTAATTTTCGTTCTTTACAATTACCTATCACAATGTTTTCTGGACAAAGAGGTAAGTCAGAGTGTGAATCATGTAATGAGTCAGGATAATCGAGATCGACCTCTAATATGTAGCCATAATCACAAGTATCCTCAATATTAAAATCAATGTCGTTATTCACCCACTCAAAGTCTCCTATCGGTAAATATTGTGACATAGCCCATCCATACAAATTATTAGCATCAAAGTATGCTAGATAGGACTTTGGTTCTTTAGGTTCATATTCTTCTAAATACTCATTATTAGCTTTGGCATACCGATTACTACATTGTGATACACCTCCTCGAATACCTGACTTAACAAACGAGACTTTATCAAATTCAGTTAGTAATTCTAACTCGACATTGGTATATTTTAACATTGCATCCCAACTTAATCCGGGTGCTGTGTAGAAATGTGATGGATCCAAATCATATGTTAGCAAACAGATTTTGCGGAAATTTTCAAATACATCTGTTAGCAACATTACATCTGTTTTTAAGTATAAGTTTGAGTAGTCCAGCATTGTCTTGCATCTAAAATGCTTCCACACATCTTTAGCATGAGTGTAATCATCATTAGAAATAGCGCTATCACATAAAGAATTGTAAAATTCGTCTTGAGAAGGTAATGATGTAGCTTTTAATGAATCATAAGATTTAACGAATTCGTAAGGGAAAACCCCTTTCCTTATTAACTTCATGAAGTCTTCTTGGCGTGGAAATTGTTTCTTCAATTCATCGAATTGATCTAATTTGAGATTTTTAGAAAGATTGTCTAAGCTTGCTGACATAAATTTGAAGGAATCTAAAAACCGTAAAGTGATTTCTCGACCAAATATTTGTACTTTTTTTGAAAAGGAAATGTATTTTTCTTTATTTTGAGGAATGATTTCCACTTGACCTTCCTCAAAATTTAATGCATGTACGATAAAATGAGCATCGTAATTGCTTAAGTTATGTAAAAATATTGGTACAAAGCGGGGAGTTGTATACTTTGAACTACATAACGAATGAGCTAATCCTTCGAAAACACCAGTTCCCCAGTGATAATGTTCAACGCGGTCTAATTGTAAATCAGTGTTACATATGAAACATGTTTTTGTTTTACTAATTAGTTCTTCATCAGATGGAGACAAAACCTTAGGAGTTTTTTGAAAACTAATCTTACGTTGTATCTCAGTTATGTCTCTGGTTATACTTTCCATAAAATGTTTTGCACAGTTAGGTCCAGTATAAGTGCGATATTTTGAAAGACTATCATCGTATGAGCATTTCACATAGTACCCGTAACTATATACTTCATGTTCATGTACGTTATTTGTAAATGATTGGGTAGGGTCCTGATCACATGTAACGATTGGTTTAAGAAAAGATTCAAAATCTGCATAGATTACAAATGGTAGTTTTTGTTTTCTTTGAAACTGATCAAATAAGATTTTGTTGGTTGGTTGATTACCGTTAAACCAATTTTTTTTAACCTTTGTACTGTTTGGAAGCTCTGTTACAACATGAGTGCAATCATAACTTTGATGGTCTTTTAACTTTTCTTCTGTAGAAAAGTACAAAAGACAACCATCACAAATGTGGACTGCATCATGACGACCGGTTAATTGCTTATTGACTAACCGCGATAAATTTTTGATGAAGCAGTAATGACCGGAATTACCATTAGCTAAATACAATAGATTTATATGTTTCTCTTTCCTTGATTTGGTAAAGTGCAAAGGTCCTACTATGTTGTTTGTTTTTGAAATGCTGTTATATTCTAATCCAAATACATTGATGCTAATGTTGTTTAAAGTTTCTACTTTTTTTATGTCGCTTAATTTTACGGGGAAACTAATATCCGTGAACTTTAACTTGTTTTGATGTTGTGAATATGCTGTTGTTCGGTTTGCATTTTTACTAACGGGGAACATGGCGGATAACAAGGCCCATTTGAGACATTCGTGATCGTTATTTTGAACATTTATTACCGCTTTTTTACTTTTTATATCATTTGGTAAATCTAAATATGACGATCCTTTTAGGGGATTAAATTTATTTACATTAATGTCTACAAATAAAATTTTCTTTAGACTCCAGCCACTATCTTTTTTTTCAAATTCACTCATACGCGAACATAGACTATTTTTCACTGTTGTGATAAAAGGTTCAAAATCATCTCCAATACAATAATTATAATTGAAAGATTGAAAGTCAAAAGTGTTTTTCAAATCTTTGGTTTCTTGTATAAATTCTGCATGTACTAGAAAGTTAACTTTTATTATTGTTAAATCATCAAGACATTCTTTAAGCAAGTACTGGATTTGGCTTTGAATGGACTCAAAAAAGATTTCAGGAGTTTCTAATTCTACCTCTGGATTTTCTGATACTATTCTATATGTACGAACTCGAGACCCAAATGCGGAGTTAATTAAACTAACATTGCTCAATTCATGGGTGTGTTGTTCAATCACTTTGTTTTTATGCATATTACTTTTTAAATGATTCGTAAAATATTTTCGTCTTACCCAGGTATTACACACTTCACATAAGGTCTTTTCTTCATTATTTTCATCAGCTTTAACAGCACCCGACGAGCTCGCTTTTGCAATGTCTGCTTCAACTTTACGTTTTAGTTTTGATGGTCCTGCTTCCATATGAGCCTTTCTTTTGAGCCCACTTCCGGATTGTACAGTAACTCTAAAACAATAAAATAAATTAATAAAATAAATATCTTAGAACAATTCACACAAATTGACCTAGTCCCATAGTAAGCTAAAGCTTGTGTTATTGGTACTAGGACAATGATATAAATTATTATATAAAGATAACAACTTAGAATTCGTCTTACCGATTTAAAGTTTTCTCATTTCTCACGTTATCATTTTCAAAGCCGCATAAATCCCAAAAGCTTTGTGAGGTGCTTTTTACGAATTCAATAGTTTCTATTTCGACACACAAATCAACCATGCTGCGCTCCAGTCCTTCTTCTTTGTCTTCCATGTTGAGGATATAGTTCAAGTATTAGGTTGATCCAAGACAAAGTCTCAAATGTGAGTACTGAACATTATGTTTTAGTTCGAGATTTATACGAACATCATGTTTGGCGTAGTGCTTAAGTACATCGTTAGTTAATATGGTATCGGTCATTTAACCAATGAAATTTCTGATTACTTAATAGATTGAGAAAGCTACTTTTATTGAAGGTAATGACCATAGTGAGTGAAACAAATAAAAAATAGTTTTATAACTTATATTAAGAATACTTAATTTATTACATTGGTGATTTAAAATACGTGTTAAGAATTAAAATGATATTTTTTACATTCATCGGATTCGGCGACTTCCTTGGTTATTTTGTAAATAATATCCTTCACTTGTTGCATGTGTTTGGTTTTTTCCTTATTGTAATATTTTACACGCACATCTGCGTATTTCCAATGTTCACTTTCGGGAACGTTGGCTAGTTTCTTCAGATCGAAAATTTCTATTTTTATAAGATGTGTTGAATTCGTGATGTCGTCCTTGTTTGTTGATATATATGATATACCACCTCCTTTGCAGCCTTGTCCGATGGTGGAAGACCGATTTTTCTTTTTCTTCGGCTTTGGTTGATCAAAGAACACACCAATATCTGATGATGTGTTTAGTTTTCGTTTGAGTGGTTCTTCTTGCTCACATTGCAGGCTGTCATCTGATACGGGATAATAATAATGCTTAAATGTGTAGTCTTCAGTGTTAATCATATTTGATGGAGAGTTCTGCAAAAAAAAGTTCGTTATAAATCTCTATGACTCAACTATACACACTAACAATATTAAATGAAATAATAACGACTTACCGACATGATGCCAACTGATGATGTATGGAATAAGACGAAAGGTTATACCTTTATATAGAACAGTTGACAATTAACAATCTTGTTTGATTTCGAAATATTTACTGATCATTTGTCGTCTTTCTAGTAAATTACTAAACAAACCGGTCCATAGTCCGATAGTTAAAAATCTTGTTTGATTTAGAAATGATAATAGATCATTTGGGTTCTTGTTTGGGTTAATTACTAAACAAACCGTGAACACATTTAAATTCCTAAAAATCATGGAAAACATGAAACCAAAGATACCTACATTAAAATCTAAAATAATCAAGTTTTATATCAAAATACGGGTTTAGGTGTGTTCGATAACAGCCTAATGATGGATAAGTCCAGCAATCATTAGGGAGATATTTATGTGTGTGACAGAGACGCACTATATCGTTTGCTGCAGAGTGAAAGAGATGCCCTATATCGTTTGCGATGAGTGACAGAGATGTCCTATATCGTTTTCCACTGAGTGAAAGTGATGCACTATATAGTTTGTGAGGCGTTATTTGAAATTTAAACGAAAGCAAGTTTGTCATCGTAAGAAAAGCAGGTGCATGAAGGAAGTAGAGAAAAACGCCTCTAAAAAAACGCCAGCTCTATTTTACACACCACGATGCGTTTGTGCATTCACAC